>BROG01000123.1:87500-505000 GCA_030159075.1 Atrina japonica
TATTTCCTTCACCAAAGTTATCTGTTTTCCTACACATACTTGTATTATCTATTTTGTGTTTTAAGTGAAAACTCTTTCCTGTACAGTTATATTATTTCAATCTACACACCAGTATTTGGATCCTGTATGTCTAATGGTGCTGCTCTACATGTAAGTTATATAAATGTACAAGATCAGCATTTACATGTATTCACACAAACATAGGTTATGTTGCAATAATATGAAACCACAGAATTTAAAATGTTCAAACTTTGACCGCGTAAAATCAGTTATAAAGCTGTTTACATTGTCACTGAATGTGACAAGTGAGAGTATGTTCAACTGTAAAGACACCAAAAGACCAGAACTGTTCCTATACATCAAAAGTTGTGTAGTAAATTACTCTTGGAAGCCTTCCTAAATGGTACCTTCATAGTCGTGCTAAATATTTACAAAATGGCAATTTCATGTGTTGTTGTGCGTTTGTGTGGGAAAAATTCATTATTTCAGCCATTTTATTTCTAAAAAAATATCAAATTGTTTGCTTTATGGTTCATGAAGTAGTTGTTTACTTGTAACAGTAAAATATATAAACAAAATTTTGTCACACACTAAATCAGTTTTCTGACATTAATACTACATGTAGTTGTTCCAGACAGAAATTTCTGCTAAGCCCTTATACAATTGTTATTTTAGGTACAATATCTGTCCCCTTGTAGCCAGTAGAAGGCATTATAGTGGCTGAGTGGTTAGAGCATCATGCTTTGAACCATGAAGTCTTTCACTTCCTGTCAGCACAGGTTTGAGTCCCGCTGGAACCTTTAGCTGATTTTTGTGAGAAGTTTGCCAGTTTACTCGCTGAAGGCTGGTGGTCTCTTCCCGGGTACATTGTAACGTAAAACACCATTCAAAATTCAAATAAAGGCATTATATGTACATGTGCACACTTATGAGTATTACTTCACATTAATCCTAATGTCCAGGCAAGTCCAGTTGAAACATCAACCAATGAATATAAACAAACTATATCTTTTTAAAAAAAATAAACCAACTTATCTAGCTTTCTGATCTGACAAAAAATCATCAGTGAATTGATTTTTTTATAAATGAAAACACACCTATGTGTAATCTTGTGAAATGAAGTATACTTTTAAACTGCTTGATTGAATTATTTATATTTCAATTTTGTTTACTAGTCTTACTACTTCTAATTGATGAAGAATAACAAATAAGAGCTATGTCCACATACAGGCATAAGAAACCTTGTATTCCTATATATTTTGTGAAAATATCCAGTGTAGTATTCATAAACAAATAGTAAGGTTGAGTTAATCAATTGCAAGTGAGAATTTCTCAAGCAATTTCCACAAAAAATATAGGGATTCAAGAATTTCCATACCTGTGTATGTATCTTTTTAATAATTGTATATCAATCTAACAAGTAGCACAAAACAAAAACATTTATATAATTATTTATAAAACAAAAAACAAAAAACACACACAGCTAATGCCCTTTTAAGTACTGGATGAGTGGGATTTAAGAACAAATCTATGTTATATACATACACACAAACACACTCTACATGTATTTAGTTTCCACTGATAATCACTATCTCTGTGTTACAAGAACCAGAAATACAAGCACTTGTAAAATTACTTATTTAACTCACCAACCCCTGAAAAACAATGGACTCTTCAGTATATCAATGACTTAGACCAGTCCAAATGTATCAAGGGATGTCATTATAAGGTGGTAACAGGCAAATTTGACCTCCTACTCTCAATAAAGAGCCGCCTACTTTTGACAAAATTACACAGACTTGTATACAAAAAGACAGAAATTCTCCTACTACTTTGAGAGTTTCACCTGTTACTAAAAACGTTAATGACATCCTCGGTGTCTTTATGGGTAAACGAGTTAACTTATGAATAGAATATGTGCAAAAAATTCCACAAGAATGAACAAATCTGAAACTACATCCTGAAATACACTGAAATGACTGAACATTAATAGAAAACATCCTATCCATAACTCATGTTGTTGACTGATATCCAATGTAAAATAGTCATTATTTCATAGCAACAGACTCTGTAGAAATGCTACATTTGTTAAAATCATGTAACTTTATCTTCATCCCACATAATTTCTTTCTGTACATCATACAAAAAGCAACTTCAGTGACGCAAGCAATACAGACAGAATTTCTTACAGGATTGCTTTGATAGGTTTGTTGGGATTTTTACAGTAAGTCTGAGTGTATACATGACATTCTGTATGAGTACAAATGTACACTACCTTATCACTAGTACAGTCAAAACTTGTTATTAAAATGCCATTCCATACTCAATGAACAATGGTCTTTAAAGTCTGGAAGGAGACTTTAATTATCACTGCAGACTTTGTTTTTAGATAGTTTTTTTTTACATCTTAGACTTAATTCTTACAATAATTTTGACCTTTCTGTTTTACAATACTCTTAATTAATTAACCCTTTCACTACTGCAACATACAATGTATACACTATATAGTAGAAGGACATAAATGAGTTTTTATTGCGTATTCCATATCAAATGCGGCCTAATCATTTGTAAACTTGGCGATATGGTCCCAATAATTCTCATGAAACTCTTTCAATAATGACAGTTCAGAGGGAATAAACCAGTCTGTTATTGCCTAGATATTCGTGAAAAAAAAAGTTTTGTGTCACTTTAATTCACCAACTGGGATTGCAAAATTAAAACATATTTCGTACAAATTCTTCAATACTTCATCATTATCATTTTGTTCAAAATAGGTAAATAGTTAACATAGAGATTTGAATCAACATCAGAAAGTTTAAAGTCATTTTCTTCATCCATATCTATATAAAAATCGTTTTTTATACCCAAAGTAATCCTCCACGTACCGCGCTGCCATTATGGCATTATTGTCATTGATCGAGTTAATCATATCACCTCATTTCATTTCATCTTTTCCCTCTGAAATACCAGATTTTTATTATAATCAGCCATGTTTTTTATAACAGGATACCATGTTGTAGTCTCACATACTGCGAGACTTCCATTCTCAAAATAGTAATTGGGAAATACCCTTTGAAACGAAACTAAATTTGGGCAGTTTGAGGCACCACAGGAATACAGCATTCAGAAATCTTAGCAGGTGGTTTTAGGTATTACAGGGGTGAGAGTATGGGTCTTTGAGCGGGCAGTTTTGGCATTGCAGTATTGAAAGGGTTAGTAAGTTTTGTTCAAGGACTTCACGGAATAAATTCAAGGACTTAATTTAAAATTCAAGGTCATTTCAAGTAGTTTTTTCCCAAATTATCATTTTCAAGGACTTTTCAAGGACTACCCCAAAATTCAAGGACTTTTCAAGGCCTGTGCAAACCATGAAACAGTATTGCAAGTGTAAATTGTATCAAATCAATATAATAATACATACTTCATTGATGTGTTTGTAGGTCTTGATAAGGTCTACACTGAGTTTGCGAAGTGGTGCAGAACTGGGCTCACGAAATGAGACAGGAATCCTGTTTTGCATCATCATCACATCCTGCTGCAGGGCATCAGCCATTATTTCAAACTGGTCTGCTGTCCCTGCTAGCTGCCGATATAAAATTCCAGGATCGGCAGCATGGCGAGCTTTTGACAGCTGACCTGAAATTAAAATACAAACTTTAAGATCTGAAGTACATAAAAAAGTAACACATGGATGTAAATTTCACTGACAGATAATGTCAATATCAGGTCTAAACATGTACACATATAATGAATGATCAATATTTGAATGTAAATATTTCATTTTACTGTCAAAGAAAACAGTTAAACATGAATACCCAGGTATCTTCACTCTCATCAATTACCAAATAGTGTTCATCTTTTAACCTTCATGGTCACCAAAAGTAAAACTCCATTTTGAAACAGTCATGTAGCATCAATAAAAAACCTTAGTCTTTGTAAATCTGGAGGTATATGGGGAAAATCAACTACTGCAAAAAGTTTACAAGATTTGCATAGAAAGCAGCCCTTCCAAATTTGACTTTTATGTCCATAACTTTAGCTACGACTAAGTATAATACATGTACAACACTAAAGTACTTTACATAATGTCAAAAAGATCTTATGATGGCCCAAGCATGTAAACATCCAGCTAAAGTGATAAACAATGTTGATAGACTGATGACAAGATTACTAAAAGTAAATTACATATTCTGTGTGGGGCCTTTGCAGTGGAAATAGTGTGAATTCTTATATTTAGGACTTCTTCATTTCAAAAACATTTCAATACATATTATATACAATGTATATACAGAAGGCAAACCTCCTCTTGACCTAACTGTTTACAAAGCACTAAGACAAACTTAAGTTTTACAGAGATAAACCTGGCACATGTTTACAAACAATGTGTCTAAATTAACCATAAGAGGGGGCGAGTCCTCGTGACGGGCAAGACTTCAACACAGATATATTAGAGCTACATTAATGCATGGAGTCATGTTTTACCTGTGCACCCCAATTTATGGATAATGGACAGTATTGTTTTGGTTTTTTGACAGAACCTTGATGTGCCACTTTACCTACAGTTTGCTGATACTAGTGTTTTTATGGTCATGTGGACGACAATGGAGGATGTACTTTAAGGCATTTTATGTGACAAATAAGTGATAACCGATGATCAGAGACTAATGCACTAGAGTGTTTAAAAAAAAAAAAGACTAAATAGTATGATATCCACAACTCAAGGTATTTACTCCATCATGCCTTTTGATGAGTTGATGTTTTTCAGTCAACTTGAAAAAAAGCTAAGTAAATCATTTTGTGTTTTACTTGTAAAATTTTCCATAGGCGCACTTAAGAATGTATCTCATCTCCCTTTTGGGAAGTTTAGGTTAAATTGTTCAAAGATGGAATACTTTTAAAGGACAGAAACTGACAAAACATATATCGTATTCGACCCATTAAACACCCATGTCCCTATAAGCTCCCTCCCCCTTTAGTGCACATGATTGAGAATATTTTCAGGCTGGATGACAAGGATATGTGGATCTGAAAAAATGGTGCTTAATGGGTCAAATACAATATGTTGCATAGTTGAACAAAAATTTAACCATAGGTAGGTTTGGATTGGGTGTTTTTGAAAATAAGTGCTGCTGTAAGAGAGTAACAAAAATATCCTAAACATATTAGACAAAAATGTTTGATCACATACTTTTGTTTCTTGTGCCAATTTCAAACATAAATTGTCACTTGGAAAATTTGAAGAAAAAAATTGTGTGCACTGAGATATAACACATAAAATCCTGTCATCTATATACATAAACATTAGCGAGTAGAGTCCAGTTGTGCCTCAAATTAGAATCTATGATAAAGATATGAAAGAGAAGTTGAGCAATTTCATAACATTTGTACAAGTTGTTTATAGGCAACTAAATAGAATATAAGTTGAAATGTAGATGTTTAAGGATTTCTATGTCAGAATATACCAGACAACTAAAAATCTGTTTTGGACGATCAATTTTTTGCATTTCTTTGCCTAAAGACAAGTGCAAGAAACACATTTTCCATATCTCTGAAAAGAATACTTGGAACAGTCCACAAAATCATCTTTCCTTTGTATACAATGCACACACAGAAATTCTCAAGATACCATATATTGGTATATGATATAGATAAAAAAATGTTTTTGTATTTGTACAATTTGTAAACATCAAGTCAAATCCTTCAATACCTCTCATTTTTAGCCTAGAATGACACAACAATTAATTCAGAATGTGAAGTCAATAAATTAAGTGCATACACATACGGAACAAGTTTACCACTTGTTCCCGTACATAATCGTGACAATTATCCTTTTTCATAAGTATTAAAAAATCAGTTTTCAATTTATCTGCTTTTTCACTGCTCATGACCTATCACTTGACAAGAATTTTGCTGATCATGAGAAATCAAACCGTAGGACATGCAGATTAGTCCATCACTATCTGGAACAATTGTGTCTGTTGAGTTGCAACTGTTTTTAAGCAAGACCACATTTATCATCATTACACTGAATAATGCCAGCATTTTACTTCTAGTTATAATGGCCTAAGGGTGTTTATATTAATATGTATGTACACAGGTTTAGATCTACAAAACAACATACATGTACTCTTATAGGAGAGAAGCCTCTACACTGTTTCAGAAATAAAGCACATCAAACAGGTCCAGAATTTTATATTAGAGTGATATAAGCTGTCACAATGATGATCCCCTCCCCCGACATGTAGTCGAGAATATGATAAAATGTGTGTTCAAATACATTATCAAACACATAAAACGTTGTAAAAGATCTTCTTTTCAAAGTTAGTTGTTTTACTAGAATTTAAGTTTTCTCGTACCTTAAAAAATCCAGCTGTATTTCCGTATGCAATGACTTTTAGATAAACTCTTTCGCCTTATCAAATGTACATCGTAATTTGGTATGGGGATCTTGGTCCTTTATGTGCTCAGACTATATTAAAGTTGACCAATTTTTATGTGTTTTATATATTTTTTTAAAATACAAGACGTGATTTTTATCGGAAAGTGCATGTATTATGTAAATTATATGCTTTTCAACACTATTTTAAATACCTGAAAAAAATCAGATGAATATATGAATAAATATATCAGGTCACTATAAGAAAATTTTCCAATTTTTAATGTTACCCTGAATGCTGACAAAATCAAAACAATATAACTGTAAAGAGTTTGCATACCTCATGTTTTACAACCGTGCCGCAATGTCTGGTGGAGTTGGGCAGTTCATGATCATATGTGTCAAAAATGATAAAGCCGAGAATGCGATGGGACGAGTTAAAAATGGGTCGAGACCACCTGATATACCCATCACATGGACTATTTCAGAAACAAATGTTTTGAAACCACGAAAAAGACAAACTTTGCCTGATTTAGGTATGAAATGATGATAAACGCAAAGGGTAACAAGAATAGAATGTATATTAACTGCAAATAGCACGCGTTTATTGGTCACTCGGTAATCTTCGCAAAAAAATTACCAAAAGTTCATTTGCAATGCTCACAGTATGGCAGACAAAAATTGAGTGATATTACGGGTTATGTATGGCAAGATTGTTGCAATTTTACACATGTATTTGTTATCCTAACCACCAGGTGGTCTCTATGGAATATATACGAGATAGAATATCACATAAAATGGACATGTAAAATTTGTCACCTATGACAGCTTATATCACTTTAACATGTGGAAATTTAGAATGACAACAACAACAACAAATGAATAATAATATTAAAAAAAATAAATATACAAATATTAATAATAAAAATTCAGAGTAAAGTGCAATAGACAATGATGTCTCTTTCCATACATTGTATTTGACATGAGAGTACAAGTGTATATAATACATGTTTGTGTACATGTTGATGTTATAGATAGGAAGGTGTAGACACAGTCAGGAAAACTATAATGCACTTACCTATACAGTCATACAAATTAGTGTATATATTGTGTTTATATTCAGGGCATGCCATGTACTGAATAATTCATTCATAACCAGACCACAAAAATAAAGCCAAGGATCAGTTCACACATTGTATACCAAGTACATTTAGTTAAATCCATTCATAACACATTTCCCAGGCTTTCCAGAGCAAATGATACGCCTATTTCAGTATTTGCAGTTTCCTTCCTATGGCAAAATTTATTTCTGAGAAATCTACCTTGTGATGGTGAAGTGAGATAAAATTAAACAACTGAGCGATAGACACATGTAATATACAAATATATATGTCTGGTCCCAGGTAAATGATTGTGTTGTATTTGTTAAATATCCAGTATGTAACTACATTTAACAGCAAGATCTAACATGTTTGAGCTATTCCCACAATTTCTAACCCTTTCACTTTGACCAATTTTCACCTCTTGTCATCATTATTCAGTATTCATAAATAACATTCTAATAATATGCAGAGGTAGATTTTATATATGGGAAGGGAAATCTAAACTAAACCATAAAAATACAGATGAAAATAGAAAATATTTAATCAGGAAGTTACCATGTGTCAAATGAAAACAAAAAAGCAAAGCATTGTGGGAGAAATGCATGTGGTTTAGACCTGAATACATTACACCTTTGTACAGGTGTATTATCATGTTCATACCGAGTTTTACCACAGGAGAGTTAATCAGGATGAAACATGCTTACTCATTAGGTGAAATGTAAACACCCCTTATGTTCAAAGTCTGCTCTGCATTAAGCATCCTAATGGAAAATTTGTACTGCTGGCTACAAGGGGCTCCTAAAAGGGTAAAACAATTCTTTATGCAATACAGCACAAATTTATATTGCATAATTATTTGGTCAAGTTGTCTTTATCTTCAACATATCTCGTAAAAAAACACAACCATTGCATCAGTAGTTAACATCTTTCATAACCATGTAATTATATATATATTATATCCTAAAGACAACATTGTTGAGTATACAATTATATCCAAGTTCAAACTGGAGCAAAATCATATACCACTGCAAGGTAAAAATTGTCACTTCACACTAGCTGCTTCACACACACAGTTAAAATGCTTTTAACTTTTTTCTACCAAATTGTTACTGATGCTACTGATTATGTTGTTACAATTGATGGGAATTAGAATATCTTTACCTGACTGGTACAAAACATTTGAGGTCACATAAATCAGATGAGATGTTTACGTTTAGTACATTTCACTTGGTGGTACACGATTTTACTTATCTATTATCTTAAAAACGAGAACCAAGTCTACCCTGGTCTGGCTTGAAGTCAAATTATTGCTTGTCAAAACTGGCTTGTTACATGCCTTTTTAATATAAAAATACTGCATATCATAATTCATATAGATCTACAGATTTCTGTCCATAATTTGCTTAGAGTAATTTCTCTATAGACTATGCCATGCATACTGGCCATATGAAATAAAAGCAGTGCTCAGCATTTGCCCAAATTGCAATTAATCAAATCATGAAAATACAATTTGACAATAAGTATGTTACAAATTTACATACCATTGCTGCAAATAACCTCCCCTGTTAGCCATGTCATCAGGTACAAAGTGAAATTTACAAGTTTTGTGATTTATAAGTAAAGCAAAAAATAAAAAATAAAACAAAAACAATAATAAATTGTAAAAACTGCTCCAGAAGTCAGTACATGTACTTTGTAAAAATAAATTCTGATCAAGTAACAGCTGATTCTGGACCGATTGTTTTGATCCCGTGATAATATTTACATATGAAAAATTATCTCTGACCTCAGCAATAGCTACATACTCATGAATAATATTTGCATTAATCAGAATGCAGATGTCAGGTCATCAAACTTCCCCTTGTGTTTGTATACTTATGTATACCAATGAGTATATCAGCACTTCTAAGTACATAAATACACATGTAAATATAAACGGTAGCACTGTTGTCACAGGTACGACTTCAAAATTCTTGTAATAGTGTATAAAGGTAATCTATTTAATAACTGCAAAGTACTGATATAATCTGTTTTTTTCTTTTTACTTGGCATCTGGGCAACTGACTACAAAAATCTTGTTGCCTGGTTCTAACTTTTACTGGCCCAGGAAAGCAGACAACCGTTAACGTCAAGCCTTGGGTCTAGGCATACAGCTTTGTGGACAGGAGATGAAAACTCGCCTCTAAAAATAAGGCACAATTAAGGATTGAACCAAATACTGCATGTCGAAGATCTAAAATGCTACCAACTCTGCTATTCTCTCCACTTCTTGGTAAATGCACCATTAGTTTCGTACAAGTTTGAAATGCAATGCAACATTGAACACACTCACTAATTCCCTATGAAGTTACATGGACAAGATTAACAAAGTGTGTGTGTTTATCCAATGTGTGGGGGGAGATAGAGAGAGATTCCTAACACATGGTAAAAAAAACAGATCAACTCAGAATAGCAATTTAAAAACATTGTAAGTGGTGCTATTTTTAGAACATTTTACTCCCGATATGATTTCTTGTACTTGCCAAGCACCGATATATATATATATATATATATATATATATATATATATATATATATATATATATATATATATATATATATATATATATATACACACACACACACACACACACACATACAGTAAAACCTGCTATAGTGGCCACCTCTATATAAGGATTACCTGTTTATAAAGGCCAGTTTTTTCAAGTCCCTTGACTGCATACTTCAACTAAATTGAACCTGTGTATAAGGGTCACCTGCATATAAAGGTCAATATATTCTGGTCCCTTGGGTAGCTCCGATACACAGGTTTCACTGCATATATATATATATATATATATATATATATATATATATATATATATACACACATACATACACACAGTCAACTCTTGTTATAACAGCACTTGATATAACAGTATTTTTGGTTAACAGCAAAAATTTCATGGGAACGAATTTACATCCATGTTATTTTGTTTGATATAACAGCATATTCCCAGCACAGGCAGTGATTTTCAGCAACAAACATGCACTTTACATGTAAAAATGACTTGTTTTCATAGCAAAGCATCAAAAATGAAAAATTGTTGCCATAATATATTAGATTGATAAAATGAAAATAACAATGAAAATAATTTTATTTGTTGTAGTCATTTTATATCATTCATGCAGTCAAATTGAATTGAGGTTTAATATTTAATAGGGGTTTAACAACAAAGGATGTACATGCAATTTTATTTGGGCGCCAAGCCTGGAAATTTGCTATAACAGCATATCTGATATAACGGCAATTCAACTGGATCATTATAACAAGAGTTGACTGTATACATATAAAATATATATATATATATATATAATTTAAGTGTTGAATCTAGAGCAACATAGCATGGTGCGGTGCCATGCCCGATGCCTCACCCCCAATCAATCGGCGAAATTGCTTAATGAATTAAATATTCTATTAGCGAAATCCTCTTCCCTATCATATTTTCCTTAATCTGTTAATTGCCCCAATTACCCATGTCAAGTATATGTGTATTTCACAGCTGATCAATTTAATTAGCCTCAGGTAATCACTCAATAACCAGAACTGATTGTTCAACTTCTATATAACCGGAATTTCGACTCATCCGATTTCGACATAACGAGATTCCACCCTATACACTTCTATCTATAGACACAAAATGTAAACAAACTGTATGGATGCCAAAATATATTAATTGCTTTTGGAACAATACATGATATAGTACTGTTAATTTTTCTTCTTTTTATCCCATTAACTCACATTCCAATATTCTGATATCATTTATTGGGCAATTTTCAGTTCTAATTCATTTTATTCGCAGTCTATTTCTGGAATTTAAGAATAACATCCTATTTCTAAAATTAATTCAGTATCGATTGGGGAATAGGGAGGAAGAGATAATATATGAGAATTTTTTTTGAAATCCCAGGACACCTTTCTTTTTCAGAGATCTGACATTGGTGCCATTTCAAACCAAATCTGTTATTTTAATCACAGATCATGATCTTCATGTAATGATGTATATTAAAACTCATGACATGTAAATATCATTTAATGTTATACATGTATTCAGAGAACTTTTTATCATTTAAAGTATCTAAGTTTACTTCAGTTTGACTTCATCAATTTATCTCAAAACAATCTGACACTTGCACTTACTGCCAAAATTTGATTCTGGATTTTTTTCTTCTTGCAAATCTAAAAATTGTACATATTCTTTTTTTCTATAAATCAAGTGAAATAAATTAATAAATTTGAGTTAAAAGAAACACTGATCTATATCTCATTTAAACAGTATTTAAATCTTACAATATTTTACTTAATCTAAATCTGTATGTTTCATTTACTTTTGTTATTGTTATTTGCATACAAATATATTAAGAAATGCCAAAACTAATGGTACATTTAGTCCATCAATATCCTACATTTCCCATGGTGTATTTATATAAATCATTTTCAACATGACGTCAAATATTTTAAAGTATTCAATGATTTGATTATAATTTTGTTTTGGTTGTTTATTTGTTGTTGATAATACATGTACTCACATAATAAATACTTGAATCTTATGCCACGAGGAAATCAGCTGTCTTTGTTTACATCACATGACCAGGTTTTGTAATTAGTTTCAGTTCAACCAATAAGAATAGAGATCATGTGCATTGACCCAGCTGTTGCCAGGCAAAGTTCCTAAATATAGCCATATCCAAGCAGTCATGTGCAAGAAGCTTTTTCAGGTCAAAGTTAACTGAGGGTAGAGGTTGTGTATAAAAAGGCCACCAAAGGGGTATTCACCTGAACATAAACAGTAAAAACAGGTAGAGAATAAATGATATAGATAAATAGTTATCTACATATATATAAACACTCACAACATGACATCAACTACAGTAGTGCTAACCTTTGACATCTTCATGTTCAAAACTGACTAAAAAGACATAGTTAAATCAATCTCAGCTTTTATTTCAAAAGCAATTTCAATCACATAAATGTGAATACTTTTGTTTGATATTTAAAATGATGTTGACAATAAAACAATAATTTGTGTGCGTGTGTGTGCATGTGCAGTGGCTACCTGGAAAATACTGAAATACCAGGAAATACTATAAATATGACAATAATTTGTGTTAATATATTATATTTCATCATTTGTGCTGCTAGTACTACAATGTTTTAGTTTCCTTTTTTAAAATCTTGTTTATTTCATCTATCTTATTAAATTATATACAAATATAAATTAAATTTCATCAGCATTTAATATTTAAGTGACTTTAATGTACACAAAAAAATTAAATATGAAATAATTAGAGGTACTCTTATCATTATTCAATTTAAATTTCACGATTGATTTTTGAACTGTAGATAGTATTATAATACACTGACTACTAACATTAATATCTATTATCTATTTCATCTTACCATTTTATTCATTCTATCAATAGGATTTTGTAATTCTATCTTGAATGGTTTAGGTCACTATATCAATGTCAGCACAGTTTGCACATCATTAAGTAGAAAACATCTGAACATTCACATTTATTGTCAAAATAAATGAGCAAGCAATCATAACTGATATGTGTGTCTTTATATATATATATATATATATATATATATATATATATATATATATATATATATATATATATATATATATATATATATATATATATATAGCAATCATAACTGATATGTGTGTCTTTATATATATATATATATATATATATATATATATATATATATATATATATATATATATAGATAGATATATATATATATATATATATATCTCAATGAACACTAAAGGCCATACACTCTTAATTTATGTGTCATATGTATTTTAATGAACTTGGGTTGAACATTCTTTTGTTAGAGAATACAATGGACTTCACATTACCAAGTTTTCTCACACACACACACACACACACACACACACACACACACACACACACACACACACACACACACACACACACACACACACACACACACACACACACACCGTCACACCTTAATGTATCGTAAATATGACAAGCACTGGATAGAAGATACACATGACTTGCTCAGATGAATGTTAGCTATGTGGCCTAATGGAATATTTGACATTTGGAATGACAGGGAAATTGTCATGAATGAACTTGGTTGATAATAGGAGCAACATCTATAACACATGCATTCTTTTAACATTAATAAGCATATATATATATATATATATATATATATATATATATATATATATATATGGGGCAAGCTGATAATCTAAATACTTTATATTAATTTGTCAATGCCCACTGTTTCATATATCAGTGGCTGATTCAAGGGCAGGTGTAAGGGGCATGTGTGTGCATCAGCATATATAAGTATATATCAGAATTCACTCAACAATGGGGTAATCTGATAATCTAAATACTTAATATTAATTTGTCAATGCCCACTGTTTCATATATCAGTGGCGGATTCAAGGGCGGGTGTAAGGAGCGTGTGTGCCCCCTTTCCCCTCTGGGATGCCAAAGAATAAATATTTGTACAGTAAAAATTAACTCAAAAGCCAAGAAATTAACAAAAATGTTTAAAACCTATATAATTTTAATAAAAAGTTTATTAATAAAGATGAATTACCAAAGATGTGTTAAACCCTACCGCTAATGAAAAAATGCCTCACAATTAATTCAACAATTAGAGATATGTGCAGTGATGAGGGAGAAAGTGCCACCCTAAGTTTATAAAATAGGTTTAAAACCTTTCATTTTTCTATAAGTCAAAAAATTAAAGACAAATTTCCAAAAAAATTTGTGCCTACTTTATTTAAGACTTACACCACTCCAACTTTAAATCCTCACTCTACTATTGATGAGGTATGCATTGCATAAACAGTTTTAAGTTTAAATTTAAAATTTTAAAATTTAATTTTAATGCCCCTTTTAAAACCACCTTTTGATTTTCTTCCTATGTCACTGCATAAAGAATGCACCATTTTCATGCGCATGGCATCTTGTCTGCCCCCCAATTCCTGGATCCTCCCCATATGAAAACAAATCAAATTTCTACAATGAATGGATATAGGTAATTAAACTTTCAAATTGCTGTGTGACTGCAAGAACAGCCCCTTGGATTTTTTTTTTATATGATTTCAACAATTTCAAGTAAAAATTCATATTACAACTGCCATACTTTTATTAATTTATTGTGTCAATAAATACAGGTTAAATACCAAGTCACTGGATATTTGCTAAAACAGAATGACCTAGATATAATTTTGATTGACTATATACAACAAATGTAGATCTGCTAATAATAGATTAACAATCTGATATTCCACCTACATACAAGAGATTTTGAAATCAGGGATGATTATGTAGTAGGAGGACGCAGATTAGCAGATGGTGAATTGAAGTTAAGCTGGGTTCCTAAAAGGTCACGCACCCATAAACACTGGTGGTGAATTCTGAAAACTTCTGAATCATGTCAGACATTCAGACTGACAAACTTAGAAATTTTAGAACACTTAAGGGTGTGAAATTTTGGCTTTTGTAACGTTAAGGCTCTTGAAAGTGTTCAAAATGAATTTCTAAGTTTTAATCTCCGAATAAAGAAAAGTACCCCATCATGATGCTGGTCATTGAGACTGGTATTGAACCACTAATGACAGGAATAAAACAGGCAATGTTGAACTTTTGGGCAAATCAAATCTGTCTATTCGTTAGTCAGAATTATCTCCCATGTCAGCAGGTGTCGACTGCAACATCATATATCTTTAAGTGAGAAAATAACGCCGTTGTCACACAAACATATGACGTCACAATTGACAACTTTTCTCATTTTATGCATAAACACAAATGACATCAAAATTGGTACCTGCTACGAGGGGTGATAATGAAAATGAAAATACCGAATTTGAAGGCAAACAATCTAAAACTTCTTTCAAGTATATTGTATAAAATATTAGCTAACAAATGATGAATTCATTTCATGTGTTTTACCAGAACTTTGGTGAAGGAATGTTTTTGTGCAAAAATTTGGCAAAAATTGAATTTTTAGAATCTGTGGTCACATTTATACTAACCCAAATCAATAAATAGAATGCCATGGTCTACTCTCATAAGTCAGGTGTAAGCATGTTCATATTATGTAAAATTATTACAAAATCTTTATTCCAAGTCACCTGAATTTGTCCACTCAAATCTTTTGGCATCTCTGCTTGTTAATCATACAAAATGGCTAAATGCTACCATGAAAATTTGACTTTCCTATCAGGCTTAACAGACTTGGAGTTCATCCATACAAGACTGTAACATATGCATACAATAAAGATGCTTCAAATCTTTTCTTTCCCTTGAACGAACTCTCAAAATTTTTCCTATTAATCTAGAAATATGTAAGCGAAATCACAAACATCCAATTGAAACTGGGTGTTGGCATAACCTTTGTCTGAGAAATGATTTGGAAGATGAATTTCATTATTTACTAGAATGTCTTTTTTTTCTCCAAAAAATACAAATGCAAATACATATTTATTTTTGTTTTATATCTTTTTAATGCCGAATGTTTCATGAATTTTTAAATGATTCTTTTGTGAAAGTATGAAGTAAAATAAATAAGTATCGACAGCTATTTGAAATTCCAAGTCCATTACTGTCAATAATACATTAGTACACAACAAATTAGATATATGTAATTAGTCTAAACATGAAGAACAATTGTTAATCCGAAACAGCAGGAGACCATGTCAGATGTCCAGAGGACATCAGCATCCCCTTGTAAGCATGCTACACCAGTTGTTGTTGTTTTTTTTAATTTCTATCATATTTAAGCAATTTGCATAGATATATTTTTCTTCAAATGGTTTAAGATTTATTCCCAAAATTAAAAAATTGCAAGTATTTGCCCACAACTTATTGCCCTGTAGATTAACTTAACAATAATGAACATATTATATTTGAATGAAATCTTATTGGTTCAAGACAAGATTTTTATAGGGTTACAAAGTTTTGGTGTTTCTATGGAGACCTCTATAAGGCCTAGTTCCTTTTCTTTCACAAAGTTTGTTGTTTCACATGTAGATAGCTCCTTCAAAGCTTGCTTAAAATTTTCTTATTCGTTCTTGAACAGAAGTGGAAATTGTCATAGAATAATATATAACAAAAGACAATCACATTAGGACACCATGACTGGCATGAGCTTTAAATGTTTGGCTAGTGATGTACCTAAAAAATGGATGGGAAATAGGGACAGGGGCAATTACTTGGTTTAATGTTAGCAATTTCATATATCTCAACAACAAGTTCTTATATACAGGGATATAATTACATAATGGTGAAAACAGCTTGTTTATATGGGTTAAATGGGGAAAATAAAGATTTAGCATTGCAGCAAAATTTTGAAAAAGGAGGAATTCTTCCAATTTGAGGAAAATTCTTATCCCTGTATACACTGAGTACATAATGAAATTTGACCAATATCAATATTGTCCCAAAACATTTTTAGTATTCATAAACATGAATTTTTTATGATCATGCAGCTATAGTTTGTATGTAGTTTAAAAAAGAAGGTTTTCCAACTGTACTGCAAGTATGTGAAGTTACATATAGTTAAACTGGGCAATTCTGTGTTTATATAACCTAAGATAAAATGATAGAGATATGAAACAAGCTTCTCTAAGTATGCATCAGGTCACCAACTGTCTGGTCAGTGTATCAATTACAGAGCTGGTACAGACATTCCAATACAAAAATCAATAGTCTCAGCACTTGTATTGTCTGCCTTAGTTACATTTCTGAGAAAATATCTACACAATTCTTAAAATGTGCGTATTCACAAGGGCTCTTAGTTAGCTGGCAATACCACAACAGGATTATATAGAGTACAACCTTGCCAGTAAGACCACCTTTCTGACTGACTCAAAGTGATCAGATTAGTGGAGGGGTCTTAAGTAAGGCTCTGTACTTTTAATCATTCAAATATATTTATCAAGAGACTGGAAATATTTTGTCTGAAATGCTAGGTGGTCTGCTAAGTGAGGTGAGGTTCCACTGTATATTTAGATAGATAAAAACTCAACTGTGTATAAGGGTCACCTGCACATTAAGGTAATTATTTTCTGGTCTCTTGGATGGCCCCTATATACAGGTTTCACTGTATATACAAATCTGGTGATATTGGACAAATACAGACCCCAAGAAATCCAGAGGAGGGATCAGGTGCCATAGATAAGTAAGCATCCCCTGTTGACTGGTCACACCGCCGTGAGTCCAGTCAATTTCAAATGAAATAAGTGAGGAATGATGATGCAAAATAGCCGTCAAAAACAACTAATGGTATGGTATTATTATAATGGGTTGAAAAATCATAAACTGACTTTGTGTATCTAGATAATTATCATAAACATTTCTTTTCATAAACATATCTTTGTTATTTTGAGAGAAAAAAAAAACTTAATTATCCATTAATGGGCAGAAATATCAAAATTATGATTGTGTCTAGCATTTCAATTCACTTAATAATAATAATACAGGACTTTCAGTATTTTCTGGTTTGTTATTGACATTTAAAGTAAGCAACCAATTTCAAACTAACTAGTTTAACTAAGAATATGTCAGTTAAATTGACAGATTTAGATATATATAGTTAGCATGGACCAAAATAGCTGTTGACTGTTAATGTGAAATAATCCATAAATAGGCATGTTTTATCAAGTTGTATCATGTACAAAACAAATAGAGAAAAAAACATCTTGTTACAATACATTCACTTCAGAATTAGGTTTCAAGGCTATATTTCACCTTGAATGCATGTAAAGACAAATTTAAACAATTTTTTTTAATATTGAAATCCAATATGTAAACCATTTACTCAAATATTAGATATTTGATAACAAATCTCCCAAGCCCAATGTGCTTTTCACTACAAAATTTGAGTGAGAAAATTTCACAGTAAATATGGATAATAGTGATTGTTTGTGGTGGACCCGATTGTTTGTTTATTGTTTTTTAACATGCCACTCAAGAATCTTTCACTCATATGAAGACGTCACCAAATGCTTGTGAAGGGCTTCAAATTTTGGCCTATGCTCAGTACTTATGGGCAGTGAGGGTTCTTTAACATGCCAACACGTACTGTGACACAGGACCTCGGTTTTTACTGTCTCATCCGAAAGCCAGGAAACCAACCTGCTGCAGACTGGACATGAACTCACGACTTCACGATCAAGAGTCGAGCGCCCTACAAACTGAGCCAGGTTGGCTCCTGTGGTGGACCAAAACCCCTGTGCAAGATTCTAAGAAGCAGAAGACCAGATCTATTTTCCTAGCAATAATGGATACCCCTGGCCATTTATATGCATGCTCTGTGTTATCCACCACTGTTACACATCCATACTTTCTCTTCAACACTAACCACTTCCTGTCATAAAATCCCTAACTGATGCGCAACCTTTAATTTTGCAAATGGTGAAAAATCATGATACTTGAAGGTAGTAAAATATTGGATCCTGGGATAATTTCCATGGTAAAAACATAAAATCATGAAAATTAAGGGACAGCGAAATATGGAAAATTGAAAGAGCACAAAATTTTAGGGCAACAAAATTAAAGAGGTTTATAGTATCCCTTTTATTAAGTGTATCGCTTGGGCTATGGAAGAAACACTACATGTGAAGACCACAACAACACTTCTTTGCTTAAGCATAAATCAATACACAAAACATCAGTTATTTAATGAAAGATACTGTGTAAAATAACTTTAGGCGCTTCATTTCTATTTGATTTTCAAATAAAAAATCAAGCTTGTATTAAACTCACCATGTATGAAATAATAATGGTGCAAGGTGTTCTGTAATGATATGTACATTCAGCTTATGTCCTTTGCCCCAGATTTAGTTACATACACACATATGTATGATAAAAAGTTAGGGTCCATATTCAATGACAACAAATCAATTTATCCTGGGATAATATTTCTAAGCTTAGATTTAAAGCATTACATCAAACTAGACCATAGGGCCACAATTTATTAGCAATTGTGTTACAGGTGTATGTTCTTACTAATGATCATGGACGGGAAATTCAAACAGCATTGAGAAAAACAAAGTTTTTCATTGGCATTCTAAATAACTCTTATATAAAATATACAGCTATGTTATGTATCAATAAAATTATATAATACACAAGACTGCAGAAAATATGGGAAATTAGATAGGAAGAGAAAATTCATGCCAGATTCATTATATCTGTTACCAAAAAGTATCTTTGTTCAGGTCAATTTTGGGCTGTTCACTCAGTAAAGACTATTTTCAGCCTATGACAACACAATCACATTAATATACTGACCCTGCGTTAGGTGATTCTTGACCTTTCCTGACCTTCTCTGAATCACTGGATATATCCTGACACTTAGGTCACATTGATTCCTCATCACACAAAAATAAGAAAAGCAGGCAGCCTGAGGACACAACAGAAGGTCAAGTTCACATTCTCTTTGTGGGTGTGATTAGTTTAAAGCTAGAAAACCACCACTCTGGCTATACTACCTCCATGTGTTTGTTTAAATGAGTATATTACAAACAAGATGATTTACACATATAAAACCTCTGTAATTTCTTAAGTACACCTTTTGTTACACACACTGAATGGTTAAATATTATTTCACTTTTAACTGTCAAAAGTCATTTGAGTTACAAGGTGTGTCACTCTGACTTTCACTAATTGGTGGATCTAGTAACCTTTATGTATTAGCGATAGTTATTTAGTTATAAATGACACCAGCATTTAAAGATTGACTGTCAACCCCCCTCTCAAAACATGTACATACACTCTCCTACTTCAATTTGAACATAAAACTGCCGATGTACCAGTTGAAATGTTCATAAAGTACTAGTCTTGTATATTCAAACTTATCTGAATTAATTTCAACTGTTTCAACCCAAATACTCTAAAAACTCAGAATTGAAAATACTAACGTTTAAGTCGTAAGGCTTGCATGTAACACTCTTGCTCTTGCTTTAGCCAGTGACCTCTGTTTGACAGTAACCGCTCATCAATGATCCCAGTATCCATTGCAAGTGGTGACCTCCAAACCTGATCCTCAAACACCATCAGCACTTATTCCAAATTTATTTCTCTAATTCCCTGATTTTCTGTTTATTTACATACCACAAGTACTGATGACTAAGTTAATGTATGAATTTTCATCCAAAGTTCAATCACTTTCCTCAAAGTAAAAGTCTATTTCAAAACTGATAAAATCGATGACATGCACATGTATCAAATGTTTATATGAACATCAAACTTAATCTATTGCACTTGCTCCTAATCACAAAATTTGTTACATAAATATATATAACTTTGTTATATAAATAAGTATTGCACTTGTTTCCAATTAAGATTAAACTAATTTTTCATTTCCTTTATTTTTGTTTGGCTGTAATTAATTTTCTCCCTTGCCTCTGCAGTCCCAAGAATGACACACATGTTGTGCATTTATCTTTATAATGATGAAAAACTGCCATATATTGTAGTGTACAAGATGTCACACAAGATATGACTCATGACAGACATAGAACACAACAACAGGTAGATCAGCTGTGTCTCTTTATCAACTGCAGGTAACTGCATCCAAGTTATTTCAACTCACAACCAAGATTCCCAATGATTACACAGTAATCACAAGTCCATTATACTTGTATGCTGTTTACTTCTGCTATGATAATTAGAGTAAATTAAAATGTACTCCCCAAATTTCCACTGGTAAACAAGCCTTGTAAACAGTTCACACATAAATATGTATACAATAGTCTTCACAGATGAATCATCCAGTTACACAAAAGATACTTCAAATCACAGCATCGAAAAACTCATCCATACACAGAAAGATGGTATTCATATACCCAAATAGGAAGATAGTATGAATATTTTCCTATAAAGAAAAGGCTTAAAACAATGACAGTAAGAGAGATTAGCACTGGCCTGAATCACATCATGTGTTGCAATATGTTCATCAAAACACTCCTCCGATTTTCTGAATTTTCTATGAAAACCTCATCATTATGAACTCTTGTAAAGTCCTTCCAGTAGATGTGAAGCCAATCCATGTTCATTTAGGAAGGTATATAAGTCAAATGAGACCAGAATTGGGTATCAAGTACTGTAATAATAATTTCCTGAAATGAAAATATTGAATAAGCTTCCCGTCTGCTGAACTGAAATGACCTATGCACCAAAAGAGTTCACATACTTCACCAGTTGCTTACATTAAATTCCTCATTGAGAAAGATGTCAGTACACTCGATGTGAAAAAAGCTTGTTAAATATAAAATCCCAATAGTTCAAATTCACTCAGCCTTCAATTGTTCATAAATGAAAAGAAAAACACAGTATCCACTGCCACAGGTCGCAAGATCAGGTTCAGCAACCCCCTTTTGATGACACAGCCATGTATATTATGCAGTCTCAGAACATCCCTCAAGCCGACAATCATTTGACACCCTCTCCATAATTGGCTCAGAAAATCTCTATTCCTCTAGGCAGTAGATAAAATCAACCAATCATAATTCACCTTAGAAAATGACTATGGCACACTATTGACTGTCTGGTCAATATGTAATGAGTCTACCTACATACTTTATGGGGTGCACTGCAGGGAATTTAATGGAAAAAATCATTATAACATAGTCCTTCCATTTCTCAAATATAGTATAATAATTTTTCAGGAATGGAAATAAATTTTAAATATTTGTATAAGTGAAAAAAAATCAATTAAACAGACAATACTAATAATATACAAAAGTATTAGATTTACAACCATTAATTCACAGATTATGTTTGGTTTGTTTTAAACTGAAATATTTTTTGAAATACCCTTCTTTGGCCCCTTAACATAATGCACACATCTAAGCCATGATTCAAATCAGCTGTTCTGAAATATATATACACAGTAAACAATCCACATTCTGGAGTATGCGAGGAATGCTGAAGATGGTATAAATACCTAGGAAACACAGGGCTATCTCAGAAGTTTTTCAGTTAAATTATCTTTACACTAGATTTAATGTGGAGAGACTAGGATATTCACATACATCAGGGTTAAATTCTTGCCCTACACCAGATGTAACAAATGTTGTTCAAAATAAGGACAAACTGTGCAGTAAGAAAAATATGCACTTAGAAAATAAGCAGATCAAGTTGTTGGATTTCTTTACATGTGTACAAAAAGAATCAGTGTAATTTGAAACAATATTTACAGGTACTAATTATTCAAGACACATGTATACACACACGCTTTTTAAACAGTAACTTGTTGCCACTCCATAAGCCTGACAATGTTTCTGTATTTGGATGTTAGTCTATTCATTTATACTAATTTAATAATTAAAATATCTACAAAATCAAGCTAATAATGTGAAAAAAGGGCCACACCTGACTCCATTTTTAGTCTTTTTAAATTTATTAAAACTAAAATAAATCAAATTTTGGGACAGAGTCTTATACAAATTTCTTTCTAATTACAGGTAAAACACATTAAATGAATGCATCAAAGTGAATATAAAGGTAGATAATCAAAGAAATAAAAGAAAATTTAATGAAAATGACAAGTCCGAGAATACCTCAAAAACAGGTAAAAAATAATTATTCTATTTCAATAAAAAACACAAACTTGAATCATACAGCCATGTAGATCACTCAGATACAATCTGTTTCTCAATACATAGTTGTTTTGTAGAAGATTTTCAAAGAGGGACACCATTTTTACCTATTTTGCCACACTCTGGCTTCATCTGGCTGAAAAACACACACTTTCTAGCGGACCTTGAGAATTTGCTTCCAGTAAAATTTTGTCAAATTCCCTAAAGATGTAAAAATGTATGTTGAAAAGTTTAAGACAGATGACAGAGACTGGACAAAGAGTGATGACTATAGCTCACCTGTAATATTTTCTGATTTCTATTCATTTTTATTTTTTTGCCTGACAATTTCACTTCTTCTGCAGAAAATAAATTACATGTACTGAGATTTTGTGTGAACATGGAGTAAATTAGCACTCCCCCAGTCCCATTTGTGACCATTTTTATGCCTGGGCAATCAAAATTTGCATCGCCCTATGCCCAGATGGCGAGTACGACCGTATCCGTAAATGTCCATTTTTCTCTTCTCTTTCCGTTTAGTTTGCATCAATTTTGTTATGTAAATCTGGGTCTGTGAGAGGTTTAAATTCTTGACATGTGACAATGTTATGTTCAACCATAGTGTGTACATGTTGACAAGGTCAACTTTCAAGAAAGTTTCGTGATTTCTTTGAATCTTAGGTCGGCACATGGTGAAATCCGCACTTAATTCATGCACATCAATACCTAATGATTTCAGCACGTGTTTCTTTTATAACTGCATTTTCGGCAGTTGCTTGCAAATTATTTTGATATCAGCACTCAGGCCTAATCGATAGGTATTTTCACCCGTTCAACATTATCTGGTAGATCTCATAATTATTGCCTTAATTATGCAACCATTAGCCCCTCTTTGAATCCTTTGTTCTTTTTGAACAACTGCTTGGTCAAAACAATGTTTTGATAGCAAATAGCAAGTTTAAATTAAAACAGATAATTTGAAGATGTACGTTTTTTTTTAGTGTCAACTGTGACATGAATTTGACATAATTATCAAGAAAGCATATTATACACTAGTGTTGAATCTAGGATCTGAATAGGGCACACAAAATCAGTGTGAAAGGGCACACAATTTCAGTTTGAAAGGGCACATGTAAATTTGTTTTGATTGCACCTGCAGTAGAATGTGTGTATATTATCAGGGCTCCATTAACAAATTTTAAATACTTTCTTTAAAAATGCTTAAAAAAACAAAAGATAGTTTTTCTATAAACAGAATTATTTTAAAAAAATTTCAATGAAAAAGGGGTACAAGGGTTAGCCATGGCATGACATTTTATTTTTTATTTTTTGCCAATCAAGAAATATATTATATAGGAATCTAAAAATAGTTGTGAAATTAGTCTACTGATTAATTAAAACAAGCTAGTAAATGTCTGAAGTTAAATATTTGATACATAATTTACACTTTGATATGTGACAAATTTTTTTTCCTAAATTGGTAATCGATTATCATGCTTAAATTATGTAAATAAACAAATTTGTTAGATTTAGGCCTATTTGAATTTTCAATCACTGTATCACTTAGGAAACGAAAAGTCCCGAGAATTCCGGGAGTTGTGTGACATGAAGTCAATAAAGTCTGAGAACAAATTTGCTTTTGGATTTGGCAGAAGACTTGGTGGTTTATTCCCATTTACAGTATTTTCACAGTGATTATGGCTATAAAAAGTCCTTGGTGAATTCCTACATATGTATATGTATATTAATACTTCGAATGACAGGCAACTACAAGCAGTTTGCATGAATCGGTTTAAAATCAAAGTGTCCGTGGACACAAGCTATTTTCCCATTCGCGAACTAGAGCCTGATGAATTCAACCACGTAGCAGCACATAACCTTCTTTAATGGGATAATTTGAAATAAAACTTTGTTTTATTTGCTGATACATATATTTTTACAAACATTTTACGTATACATTCAATTTTCTAACCATTTGAAAGTAGAAGAAATTCAGCGAGTTTGCCGATATTCAAAATCACCTGAGTCGTTTGACTGCCCTATCTCGGGTAATTACCTGAGGCTATTTAATCTGATCAACCGTGAAATATACATAGTCTTGACACAGGTAATTAAAGCAATTAACAAATTAAAGAGTAAACAATAGGGATGGGGGTTCACAAGCAATTTCGCCAATGAATTGATTTGGGGGGTTATTGGCGATTGACATCACGAAAAAGGGCATGGCGCAGCACCATGCTATGTTGCTCTAAATTCCACACTAATACACATAAATTATTCTTGAAAATGAATCTTCTCTTCTGAGATAAACATTTTTAAATACCATTTCATTACCTTGATAGATATTTCCAAGTTTTGAAAAAAAAATATTTCAAGGTGCCTATTTAACTATATTAAGTACTGATTTACGTTTCCAAAGTGGGGCTGGAATTGACTCGTAACCATTCTTTGTCATGTCAGGGTTCGAAAAATTTGTATAAAAGCACTCGCCCAAAGGGCGAGTAATTACATAACTTCCACTCGCCCGAACTCATTTTGCACTCGCCCAGGTATGAAAACATATTTCAAGGTAAATGTGTTATGAGTGTATAATTTTTTTTCAAAGTAAATAGATCTTACCGGTACATGACTTAACAGTTTTAGAATTCAAATTCTTGACTGAAATTTTGGTTGCCCACAATAAAAATCTGTTTGCCCACAAAGAAAAAAATATTTTATTCAATTTTGATTTTTTTTTAAGTTATTATTATTTTAATAGATAAATTTACATGTATATACAATATATATTGTCTCTGAAAGATGCATTTACATGTAAATTAACTGTAAATGCATCATTATTATTTCTATAATCAATTATTATTTACAGCATTGATTAACTATTTTTACTTTTAATCATTCACTTACATTTAATTCAGATTTTACAACTTTTATACAAATTATAGTGTAATGATTATTTTACCTAATCCTGAAATTCAGGTCCATTGGTATTGGTTCTTTTATTTACACACATCCAACTTCCACTTCCTCCACAAACTCCAAGTAACAGCAGTCAACACACGATGTGTTCTGTGACATTTTCGGCCATGAGGTAAAGATTAACGTGTTTAATTGTCAATAAAATAATTATTTAAGTTTCTAATTGTTTATTTTATTGTATTTTGAACTTAAAATTGAAGGAAATGGATCAGTTTTGAAATTTAAAAGGGAAAACAGATTTTCAGTGGGGCGTCAGCACTTGCCACACGGGCGAGTTCAGTATGTACATTTACTCGCCAGAAACAATTTTTTACTCGCCAATGCGAGCGGGCGAGTGGATTTTTCGAACCCTGCATGTGGTATTACATTGCTGAAATCCCCAGCAAGAAACCAGCCATAGAATACTCCAAAGTGTACCAATAAACTTAAAAAGAACCACTCCTTAAAAAAATGGACGGGGAAATTGTCAATGGTTTGTACATCTTAGAGACATTCATGATTGCATGCACCACGATAAAAGCTATAGAGAAAGAGAAATTGAGTTTGAATTAAATTGAGAAATTTGGTTTATTTTATTTTTTATATTTTTTTGGTACGAAAGCATCTGAAGAAATAGCTGGGCCTCAGAATTTCAACCTGGGCCCCTAGATATTTTGTTCTAGAGGCCCCGGCTGGCCCATGGATCCTGCAGCCAATTTTACTCCCTGGTGAATGGTGTTTTCACTACACTCAGCAATTATTTTTAGTCATATAGTGGTAACAAGTTTTTAATGGTGGAAATGATAACTTCGTAATAACATGTACTTTGGTCAAGTCTGGTGTAAATTGGTTATGAAGTTTCCGAGATTTATAAAATGCTTACACTGATGGACAAGTCATGAATAGCAATTGCTTGCACACAGCCTTGGTCCAGGCGGGCTACAAAGTAAGGTATAGTTGACCTGAACAAATAAATTGAACAAAGGGGAATAACTCTCATATGGGTTGCAGGTGAGCATAAGAATGAAGGGTTAAATATCTCTCTCTCTCTCTCTCATGGTTTAAAGGTTATGGCAACAAATAAGGCATCTGGCCCAACGGTCACCTGAGTAAAGCATTATTATAGTGACAATCTGCTTATCTTTGGTTCATGAGAAGATTTTAAACTGCAAATGGTACATAATTATTTATATGCATGTCATGAATAAATTTTGAAAAAATTCTCAATGATGATAATATTAGTATAAATGCGTTGATTTTTTTCAAAACAAGTGCTAGTTTGCTACAGTGACCTTGACGTTTGATGTGACCTTATCCAAGAACAACTTTTGTGTGAAGTTTAAAAACATTCCCTTTTGTGGTGTATGAGAAGATGTGAGAACTCAATTTAATGTTCTTGTTCAGTGGTCCAGGGCTCTTCTCATGCCCCCACCACTTTCTTGAAATTAGTCATTTGATACATCTCATATATCATTGTTACCACTTCTTAATTAAACCAAAGGGTAAATGGCGGGGTCTACACAAATATTGCCCATCAAAAATAATTACCCAGTATTTTTTTTCCTCTAATTGTTATTTATCATATCAATTCAGATGCACTAGAAACATAACACCTCATTGTTGGTAATTAGAGATTGAGATTTCTGTGTCAACTTGTCATTTACATTCACATCATTTAATAATTAGTAATATAGTTCTCTCCCCACCCCCCTGATATATCACCCTGTTAACCCTTTCAATACTGCAACATCACACCTGCATAGTGACGTTATACACTGTAGCAGTTTATACATTTTCTGCAGTCTGCTCACTGTAGCATATTTTCATCATGATGTTGTTTTGCTGTGCAGTCTGATTTTTAATTTAAGGCCATATGGGTGTAGAATGAATAAATATGTGAGAGAAATTTTAAGAATATGATCTTGTTTTAATAATGTACAAATAGAACTTAACAATGAAAAACTTGAATAAATCAATATATTTTTAATACATGTATAGATTTTCAGCTGTTAATTGTGTTAAATTAACGCTTTGATTTTAATTATTTGTTGAAGGAGTTTTCTACATTCAAATTGTCCATAAAATCATCGTCACCACTAACATCTTATTCAGAATCAATATCTATCTCGGATTGTTTCCGTAGAAATAGGGTTTACATGTTGTAAATCCACTCACCCAAATAAGAAAAAAAAAAGATTATTAAAATTAATTAATTCTCGATATGTAACACAAAAGATTTTTAATCTATTTTCCCGAATGGCTACAATGGGTACCAGTAAGTTGCAAGTGAGAGACTACTTTCCTGATCACGAAACCAACTCACCCCGGTGACGGAAAAGCGTAATTCTAGAGCACTGCACACTATCATTGCCTAGCACATATATATACAACTAGTGTTGAATCTAGAGCAATAGAGCATGGCGCCGCGCCATGCCCTTTTTTCCCAGCGCCATGCCCTTTTTCATGATGCCAATCGCCAATAACGCCCCCCCCCCCCCCCAAAAAAAAAGCATTGGCGAAATTGCTTGTGAAACCCCATCCATGTTGTATACTCTTTAATCTGTTAATTGCCCCAATTACCCGCCGTGTCAAGACTATGTATATTTCACGGTTGATCAGTTTAAATAGCCTCAGGTAATCATCCGAGATAGGGCAGTCAAACGACTCGTAGGTGATTTGGAATATCGGCAAACTCGCCGAATTCCCGCTATTTTCAAATGGCTACAAAATTGAATGTATACATATAATGTTTGTAAAAATATATGTACAAGCTAAAAAAAACTATGTTTTGTTTCAAAATATTCAATTAAATAAGGTTATGTGCTGCTATGTGGTTGAATTCATCGTTTGAAGCAGGCTCTAGTTAGCGAGTGGGAAAAATAGCTTGTGTCCACGGACACGTTGATTTTAAACCGATTCGCGCAAATTCCTCGTAGTTGCTTGTCGTACGAAGTACTAATATACATGTACATATGTAGGAATTCACCAAGGACTTTTTAAAGCCATAATCGTTGTGAAAATACTGTAAATGGGAATAAACCGCCAAGTCTTCTGCCAAATCCAAAGCAAATTTGTTCTCGGACTTTATCGACTTCGTGTCACACGACTCCCGGAATTCTCGAGACTTTTCCTTTCCTATATGATACAATGAGGAAAAATTCAAATAGGACTAAATCTAACAAATTTGATGAATTTATTTAGATAATTTATGCATTACAATCGATAACCAATTTAGGAAATAATTTTTGTTACATATCAAAGTGTAAATTATGTATCGAATATTTAACATGAGACATTTACTAGCTTGTTTTAATTAATCAATAGACTAATTTCACAACTATTTTTTTTAGATTCCTATATAATATACATACATGTATTTCTGGATTGGCAAAACCAAAAAAATAAAATATCAGGCCAGGATTAGCTCTTGTGCCCCTTTTTTCATTGAAAAAATTATTAAATAATTCTATTTTTAGTAAGCCTATCTTTTGGTTTTTTTTATAAACATTTTTCAAGAAAAGTATTTAAAATTTGTTAGCGGAGCTAGGAGTATATGCACACATTCTAGTGCAGGTGCCTTCAAAACCAATTTACGCGTTTAAAGTGCCCTTTCAAACTGATTTTGTGTGCCCTTTCACACTGACTGTGTGCCCTTTTCAGATCCTAGATTCAACACTAACAACTGACTCGCACTCATTGCCAAAAACATGTACATATATTTTAATTCCAAGTACGCTATAAATGCTATGGAATTTTATGTAAAAGACCATTGGTTTGGCAATGAGCACGAATCAGCGTCAATCATATATATACACCTGCTTGGCAGTGACATCGTGTATACTTAAATTGTATATATACGTCTTTGGCGGGATAAGGGTTAATCTGGCAGTGGTGTGTATACATTATATATCTAGTATATCTAGTAGCAGTGACTGACAGTGTTAGTGCAAAAACCAGATTGTCAGGCAAACACCTATCTTAAAAAACAAGAGGCTCTCAAGAGCCTGTATCGCTCACCTGTTATTTTCTTAAGAAGATCAGACGAACCGAGCAATTTTTGTAAAGGACCTTCCATACATAAATCCTGTAAAGTTTGGTTGAATTTGCTTCAGTGGTTTCAGAGGAGAAATGAAAAAGTGATTTTCCCATAGGGTCCAATGATAAACTAAGCCCAAGCATGGTTTTGACAGATCAGAACGAAATGAGCAATCTTTGTAAAGGACCTTCAATACATCATTCTTCTAAAGTTTGGTTATATTTGCTTCAGCGTATTCAGAGGAGAAGATGAAAATGTAATTTTCCCACAGGATCCAATGTTCTTCTTCCAAGTCAGGAACCGGATTCATGAATGAATGAATAAGGTTCTGCGAAAACTTTGCAGTGTGTGCAGCACAGCAGTCTTCTTTTGGCTATATAATGTTAAACTAAGCCCCGTTCTAGTGGCCATGATTTTTGACGGATCAGAACAAAATGAGCAGTCTTTGTAAAGGACTTTGCATACATCATTCCTGTAAAGTTTGGTTAAATTTGTGTCAGTGGTTTCAGAGGAGAAGATGATTTTCCTATAGGATCCAATGTTAAACTAAGCATCGCCATAGCGGCCATGTTTGTTGACGCAAAGTGATTCCAAAAGCCAGGTGAGCTAAAAATGGCGGTCAAGGAACAATTTTCAACAACGGTTTTTGAAGTCGCAACATCAATATCTATTTGGAAACCAAATTTCATTGAAATCAAACAATGTTGAATTTTCCCGCCTTTTTTGAAAATGGCGGTCAACAAAATATTTTCAACACCGGTTTTGAAGTCGCCACATCATGGCAAACATTTTATCAATTTACATTCGACCTCTATCTTTCATAGTTTTGGAGTTAGAAGACGAAAAACAAAAATTGAAAAAATTCTGTGAAAAAAGGGCAATAACTCCTACACAGGTTTTTGGATTGTCTTCAAATTTTCAGGGTGGGTAGATCTTGATATGCTGAACATTTTTTCAATTTACACTTGACCTCTATCTGCTACATTTTTTGAAATAAAAAAATTTAAAATGCCAAAATTTTGAAAATTTTACAAAAAAAAGGGCTATAACTCCGAGATGAGTTTTCCGATTTTCTTCAAAATTGCATGGCAGGTAGATCTCATCAAGCTGATCACTTTTACCCTATGTCAGATTTTTGATATCTGTAATGGTTTTGGAGTTATTGGCCAAAAACTGCAATTTACCCCCTATGTTCTATTTTTAGCAACAGTGGCCATGTTGTTTGACCTGCGACATAGAAAATAACAAATTTGAAACTAAATACCCTAGTGACGACTCAGTTCAAGTTTGGTTCAATTTGGCCCAGTGGTTTCAGAGGAGAAGATTTTTTAAAGTGAGTTCCCTCAATTGAAACGTCTACATGACACATGCATTTAAAAGTAACAGTGATCCAACCAGGATTGATTGATTCATGGTCATTATGTCCCCTTGTTAATATTTTTATGGGAAAATTTTTCATAACCATTGGGACATAACAAAAATTGTAAAAAAAAAAAAATACATGTTGATAACCAAAGTAGCAATTTTAATTAACATTATAGTTCATGCATGTCTTGCATCACAAAAATCAAAATAACTGGAATAAAAATTCAACTGACTAGTAGGGTCAGTGATTTTCCACAATCGCAGAATAGCTGACAGAATCGCGGAATCCACTATCTGAAACAGAATTTGCGTTTTTGAAAAATCTTTAAAAATTCCAACATGAGATAGAATATATTTAATTGTGAATTAGTGTGCTATTTCCATGTATTATAAACTTCAAATCTTTGTTTATTTAAAATATATTTCATCACATAATTTTACATCAATTACCATTTTATCCCTTAGTTCTATTAGCCTACATTTACACATCGAAAGATAAGGGCAATCATTTCCATTGTCGTAATATCAGTACTGACTGACATCTGCCGATCTGGTGTCTTCTATAACAAAAATAGCTTTAATTTGATATCTTGAAGTAGGTTTTCGTAATGTTTATTTCAATTTCTGAATGTATATACCAATTTTTATAATTTATAGTAAAATTTCTTAATGTACAATCCATCCTAACTTTTTACGACATACCGCTCGATTGACAGCCGGTTTTTGTTACCAACACAAACACATGGTCACACCTAGACGTTTTTGACAGCGAGCTACAATGGCTGAAGACACATGTATGTAAAAAGAGGAGGCTTCCTTCCATTTAAAAAAAAAATACATCAGCACGAGTTGATAGTTTTCGTGGATGGTGACGTTTAATTTTGCAAAGTCTGTCAGCATAGTATAGATTACGCTAGTGTTGTTACAATAAATTAAAAGACTAAAAATTAAATACAGGTACATGTAGATCTACTTTATAAGTTTATTTAAAGTAAAAAAAACACTAAATAAAACATCACAGACTTGTTCTAAGTTAGGTGATAAATTCAAGCAAAAATAAGTAATTAGAAATTACCTGTACAATTTCCAACCAAACTTGTTACCTACATGTATATGAGTAAAGGCCTACAGACTTACAAATTAATTAACAAATATTTTAAAATCATAAAAACATAGTGTTGCATATACATGTATATGTTTTATTTAATTCCCTATTTAAATCTATCATTAAATTGGTGTGGCAGAATACTAAAAGTATGATTATGAGTCTGTATTGTTAAATATTTTCCATCTCAATTATGTTTTTAGTTCCTTTTCTTATGAAAACAGAAAAAAAAAACCAGAATTCACCAAAACTGGAAACAGAATTGAAGCAAATCTGAAAAGGAAAATCACTGGCCCTAGACTAGTATTAAAGTTCAACAGCAATAACTGTTCAAGATGTCACTGATAATTTTAATCAGCAGAATTTGAGAGAGCAAATCATCGAAAAATGTATGAATGACTTACATTTTGCTGTCGCAATATTCTGTTTGGACATAGAGTAGGCACTTTTCATTCTTACAATGACAGACTTTTCTTGGGGCTCCTAACCGTTTTTTCACCACTTTAACCAGATTACCTTGTTCAGACAACGAAATTACAGCTTTTTTGTGACTATTTGACTTTGCATGTCTATCAAGAGTACTTGTTTTTAAGTTTGTATTCTCAGCTGTGAACGCATTTCATTGCTTAGCAGAGTTAGCACTTCATAATATTTTTGTCATCATCATATATAAGCCAGTTATAAACGTGTGGTTTCTTTATCTTTTAAATCCTTTTAGAGTTTTTTATCTGTCACTTTCTCAGAAAGCCATTTCGTTGGTCCCGTAGATCTACAAAATGTACCTTCAGCTCCTGGCGTACATGCTGCCGCCATGTTTCAAAACATGTTGTTAAACTTTCGGCACACCTCGGGATTTGTGTCTTTGAACATGAAAAACATTAAAAAGGGACAATAACTGATTTCCGAAAGTCAAATCAATATAGTAACTGAAACCGGTTTTGGGTTGATGTAATTCCGTAAACTGCAGTCAATGCGTCGAGCTGTCCCAGTGACTTATATATAATGGGGACATTTATCATTATGAAGCGACAAAGTCGCAATGGTGCGCTCTGGTTGGATCACTGAAGTAATACCAAATTTCATTGGACAATTTATAAACAATGGGAAAAAATCAAATTTATTGTATGGTCGAACAGATGGTTTGTTGGGAATCAAAACCAATGACACTACAAAGACCAACTGAATGACTTGTGTTATCTTACCCACACAATTGTTGATAAATTGTTTCATCTTATTTTCTGCAATTTGTATGTAAATGATTTTTGCACAACGCTTTCAAAATCATTTACTGCCATTTCAATTTATTATAAGTTCGATATCAGAGAAATACATTAGTCTTATAAGTTATACAAAAACTGGGACAAGCTGAAGGTTTCTAGGGACGAGTCAGTGATTTTTCAAACATTATTCTCGCCCTGATGGCACATACATTTGAACAACAGCACATTGATTTTTCAAATGGCTCGATGATGTCCTAGCATATTGGGCCATTGGCACATTCACCTCATAGCCTATCCAAATCACTGGCACATGTCCGATAATCTCTGTATGGTCTAATGACATTAATCAATTAACAGTGCTATAATCATACCTCTGTGTGGTCTAATGACATTAATCAATTAACAGGGTTATTAGACGATGTTTCTGATGCAGGGCTCACCCTGGATTCGGAAAATCATTAGCCAAAAAATTAGCCAACCATGATTTTTTTTAGCCAATTGAAATTTTGAATAGCCAGATAATTGAATATTTATACCAAATATACTTCTTTCCTTTAACACAATATGGTGACAAGTTTATACTATATACATCAACAGGTATCATGCTATTTACAAGACTACTTGCTGGAAATATGGATGTTTACTTCATCATATTCATTAGTATTGTCAAATGTAGTTGTCTGTGGTCGTGTTATATTTTCTTTCTTGAATGACAGTACATGTAGTATTCACCTGAAGCATACACAAAACAAAAATATGCCAAAAAATATTAGCCAGAAAATTAGCCAATTAAAATTTTTTGGGGACAATCTTGGAAAAAATTAGTCAATGTCTACATTGGCTAATGACAGGGTGGGCCCTGCTTATGACTATTTGGAAGATATTATTGACTTGTGTATTCTAGATGGCTTAATATTTCAATACCATGGTGGCGTCAGAAATATTACGATTACGAGCATTTAATGCTGACAAAACAACGTGTCCAGGCCATTTCTAACACAGAACAGGCAATTAGACTAGTGGTTATTTCAAACCCTGATCAACAAAGCTAAATCTAATTGTTGGCACAGATAGACATTTCCATTTCATCACAAGGATTTTACCCTGCAACCGGGCCAAAAATGTGTGAACATAAGAGGAATTTAATTTAATTTATATAAGACAATTTTAACTTAGTACTGAAATTTTCCCAATTAGAAAGACATGGGCACTAGTGAATTTGGACAAAACCAATTGTATATTGTATTTTTGAAAGAATCACTGTTTGTTTACCGTGCCGCAGAGTTATAGTTCCTGACTAATAAATCCGAGCAATTTCTAATTTAACCCTCAAAGTACATTATTTAAAAAGATATGGTCAAACTCAAGGCTGACATTTATAACATACTGAACTCTATAATAATATTTTACTAACTACTGGCATCTAGATCTAACCATAAGTACATATATCTATCAGATACATATTAAAAATTCACTTATTCAGGATTTTGTTAATAAGTTTTCCATTAGACAGGTTGTAGTATAAACAACATTCCTGACAAAACCATTGGAAAACAGATACAAGTAGGGTGCAAGACTATTATGATTTACATTTATATATATATATATATATAAATATAATAAAATAATTAACATAACTTATCACCGAGCTGATTTTATCGACCTTGAATACGTTTAGGAATACAAGAGTTATGTGCCCCTCGTCATTCATGCAAATGACCGCGTGACTACCCCGACACAAAACTTCCGTTTTGAAACTTAAAAAACACTATATAATATTACGAGTGTTTTCAAATATAAACGTGTGTTTATTCATGTTAAATTAACAGATAATAGTTCCTTACAGATAAATATTTCATCACATAAGGGCGGTAGATGAGATAGCCAGAGCTTGTCCCGAGTAGTATACTATAAAACATGTCTAGACTAAACCAACTGGCAACTACGAATTTATACATTACATTTCTGTCAAATAGAACTAAAGTTTTACTTGAGAACGAACATACTATTACTATCATACTTTAAACTTTGACTTACATTGATAAAAACGTATTTAAGAGGAAACTCAACAGATATACCCCATAATGGAATCAACATAAATAACAGTAGGGTTTCAATTTTTGACAGATGAACACATGTGGAATCCCGAATGAATGAAGTGACAACAACAAATGAAGATGATTCTAAATGTATATTTTCTAAACGAGATCTAGAAAACTCATACCTTCTTTTGTAATACGCTTTCCCTTTGGTACCAATTTTTATGTCATTGGACTTCTGTTTTCTATATAATAAGCCTTAACGCTGAAGCCGAGCCGTTCTTGACCTCCCTCAATGATCCAGGCAACGCAAATGGCGCGCATTTCGGAGATTTAAAAATATGTGGAATTTATGTGTAGTTTTTTCATTTTTAACACATAAATGTTTCTTTTTAATAAACAAAGTATTATGGGTTGTGTTACAGTGATTCTTTCTGTCTTCAATTTTACTGTTTAATGAAGGTCGGAGTCGGGAGTTTTCGTAAATCAAAATGGCGGATCGGCCAACAACAAGTCTATTGATAGTCTATTCTTAGACCATAAACGTTATAATGAGGCACCCATGGGTTAATCTTCGTATTTGAAATATATATGTGTCCATTTAATAGTTAACAACGTATGCGTTCATAAATGAAATATAGATGTAGATCTACTTTGGGAAACTTTAACAATATAGATCTAATACAATTCATGTTTTCAGTAGATTTAGATCTACTTTTAAAAAAGCAACAAAATAATAATAATAGATCTAATAGAAATAATAAACAAAGAAATGGTGTTTATACGTAGGCTTCGAGAGACATAGTCAATATAGTTTTATATATATACCCTCTGTTTTCTGATCATGTCAATTGCATTTTTTTTTGTCCTTTAAGTAACAAATTTTGTTTCCATTAATGAAGACTTTTAAATTTAGATGAATCAGAGATTTATAAATTTATAAAGCGTTTGAATGTTTCGGAGAAAAAATATTTTTCCTTCGGTTATTTCCCTTTTGCTTGCATATCGACTAGATACACTGTGAGCAGCGATAGCCTATACAGACACTTGCCAATAGTTTATAGACATATTCATTTTTACTGTATATTTCATATAAACCACTTTTCAAAAATACATTATGAGGCCATCTCTTATTGCATCTGAATATATTTTTTACTGTTAAACAGAGAACGTTTCCAAGTTTCATTGCTTATTAGAATGTAATTTTCTTATTCGTAAATTTCAATTAGACAATTTCATCAAAAAGTAAAATTAAGATATCACAATTTTACATACCCAAATAGGGAATTTTCAACATAAAAATTAAACTTTCAGTTTAAATTGATGAATCTTTTAATTTCTCATTCAGAAAATAAAAATATATAATGACACTATGCAAATCTTATAATTATGTTTATTTTGATAAGATATCTTTCAGTTGATATATGCATGTTCACCTTATGGAAAAGATTATTCTTAATTAATGTAGCAATCATGTATACACATGTATATATTTAAGTGATGAATAACTGTGCGTATTTATTTATCTTGAGATGTTCAATTTTGTGTTAAAATTAGTGCTTTTTATTTAAGTCATGAAGAACTGTGTGTGATTATATATGTTAATCTTGAGATATTTAATTTTGTTTAATTAGTGCTTTTAAATGTATGTTGTATAAATTTGAATTAATGTTTGTAACATATATGTGCTATATTTTAAAAATAAAATAACTTAAAATCATAATGTTCTGTTTTCATGTTTTCATATTTTCTGACATTTTCTAATCAAAACATTATACTTTAATAATGACTTGTAATTTGTTTATACCGGTGAATAATTTTCTTTAACAATCAAAACATGTCCAGATTATCCCACATTTGAAAGTCTTGATTGTCCCACAAAATTTGTCTTAATTGTCCCGATTGTCCCACATTTTGTTTTACCTTTTTACTTGTATATACCAAAAGTGGGACAATCAGGACGACACCCAAGGGGGCAGCGGGGGCACATTCCCTCACTTTTGAAACCGGGGGGGGGGGGCACAAGTATGTTTGTGTCCCCCATTTTAAAACTAATTTCTTTTATCACACAGCCACAGTTTTTTTTTTTTTAATACTTTACTTTTTCAAAGAAGTAGTTATTATTCTTGAATAATCCGTACTAATTATTACCCAAATTTCTGCGCCTCGATACGCTCGGCCAAAACAATTACATTATATATACTCTTCCTTCCCTGTTGCCCATCATTTCGGTTAAGAAATTTTCGTTTTCTTTTCCTCAGATTGTGATTGTGTCAATGTGAAAATTTATTTGTAAACTTACCAGATTTTGCATTGCATCAAAGTGTAAGTCATATCTTACCAATTATTTACACATTACATGTATGTAGGGGTAGGTACCGGGGCCGCCAGGGGGTGCCCCCTGCCCACACTTTCTAATAATTTTACCAATTTTTTGTATACACTATCAACACGTCTGTAATCAAGAAAAAGGCTTTCCAGAACTTTTCAAGATTCAAAATTTTCTGGACTCCCTGATCATGCTCATGCATTTATTTTTGATAAATGATACGCATATCAATCTAATGCAATATTTGGCCGAAATAAAAACGAGTAGCAATGTGATAATTAACTCTCTTGGTTTCAATAATTGAAGCATACCCCGAACCACGGGGAAATAGCAATTCTGTGTCTGGAAGCTATAGGATACCTCATCGGCTTCCAAATTAATCCATCAACGATATTTTCAATGATAAAGAGGTCATAATCAAATGTATGGAGGGTACTAGGCCAAAATTCTGTCCCGATTTTAGTAACTTTTTTCTGATCCAACCTTCTTTTGGGGAAGATAATTAAAGTGGTTTATTAGTGGATTGCTATGCGTATTTTTACGTCTGGATGAAGAAAATAGGGATTCCAAATTAAAAAAAAAATATCTGAAAGACGCGTAAACCCCTACCCTAATGAAATATTGCATTACAATTAATCCAGCACTTAATAAAAATAATAAAATGATAAAAAATAAATTTCAAATTACGAGCGATATTATACAATGCCTATCTCAGACTACACAAAATCTTTGAAAGACCACATCAGTAACTATTTTTCATACCACAATTATACAATTTTATTATAATTTATGATAATCTCATAAAATCACAAATCATGGAAAAGTGAGTTATCAAAGTTAAATGTCGGGTTGGTAAACTCGTATCATAATACATATGTACATACCACTATCATAGTCAGTAACTGTCATTTGAGTGTGCGAAATTGAGACTGGATTAATCCAGTCTCTATTTCGCACGCTATTCACGTGTGACGTCACAGCAGGGGCAATTAAGCGCGCAAGCGAGACGCCGATAAGTAAACGTTGATGGCAAAATAAAAAGGCTGTCATTTTCGGTGTCTTCCTCCTATTCCAACATTGTATGTGCCGTACAGGTAAATTTAGATATCCAGGAAAATTCAAACTTTTTTTTCTCTTTACAAATTTATAAAAACTTTAATAGAATAAAGGTGTTCAGGTAAATTCAAATATCAAGAAAAGTTAAGGTTACAGTATTCAGGTAAATTTTTTATTTTGTTCTTTCCAATACACTTTGATTTTTCCATTTCATTGTATATTATGGGTAAGTAAAAGTCAGGTATCTAGGTAAATTCAATTATTTAGAACAATTAAGATATTCATGCAAATTTTAATATTTGTTATTGCTAACACACTTTAAATTTTCAATTTCATGGTAAATTAAGTTACTTGAGATAATTTGGCTATACAACATTTAGTTGGTTATCTTTGGGAAAAACAAAAGACAAACTTAAAGTCACATTCCGGGACGTTATTGTAATTTTCTCAACATATTGTAATTGTTGACATTTTCATTAGAAAACGACTCATAACCGACGAAAACGAAAAAGATTTCAAAAAATTCTATGTTTAAATTGGATTATTGGGGGGGATTCCGTAGGAATTCTTAAATTTACCCTGGCACACGTACGAGTGATATAAAGGATGGGTTTGATTCGCCACGAGAGTCCTTTTCCGGTACAGTTTCAGCACATGTTACAATCGAATGTACCAGGACAGGAATTATTATTTCAAAGATGTGGATAAAATGTACGTAATTCACGTAAGTTTGTGTTTAAATTGCTTGCCCAGGACAGTGTTCCAGAGCATTTGAGTGGTTGTTCTTTAGTCATTGTGTTGAATTGTTGAAATTGGCTGGACAGTGAAAAGAACACGCTCTGTAGAGTGTCATCCACGTGACCGGCACGCCTTACCCGTTAATCGAATGTACCAGGACAGGAATTATTATTTCAAAGATGTGGATAAAATGTACGTAATTCACGTAAGTTTGTGTTTAAATTGCTTGCCCAGGACAGTGTTCCAGAGCATTTGATTGGTGTTCAACTTGTCTGAATTGTCCTGGACAGTGAAATGAACACGCTCAGTAGAGTGTCATCACGTGACCGGCAACGCCTTACCCGTTATAAATTAATGCGTTCGGTGTTTCCCACGATTAATTAACTAATTAGTTGCATATACATTAAGAGAGTACAGAAAAGTTTATTTATGCATCAGCGTCGGAAGCAAATTGAAAGTGGGGGGGGGGGGGGGGGGGGGCTAAACCAACACATACACATACACACGCCAGAAACGTCTATGTCCTATGTCTATATTTGCAAAAAAGTGGGGGGGGGGGGCTAAGCCCCCCTAGCCCCCCGGTTCCGACGCCTATGTTATGGACATTACTCCCCGGAATGTGGCTTTAAGTCATTTTAAGGATGGGCGTTTAGGTCCTTAGTGTCCTGTAACATAGGCGTAGGAACCGGGGTGGGGGGTTGTGGCGGCCCCCAAATTTTTTTCACATACAATTATTTTATATATCATCATCACGCCTGGAATCCAGAAAAGGGCTTCCAACGACTTTTAAATTAGGCCTACCAAAATTTTCGTGCTCGCTACGCTCGGCGAAAGCATGCACGTATGTACTCTTTCTTCCATCTAACACGAAATCCTGGATTCTACCAGGCTTCGTCTGTAATCTAGGATTTTAATAATTTGGACTTCTGGCTTTGTATCATGGTTGTGTTTGTTCTACATATCGGTATTAAAGATATTTTCGTTTGCGTTTTCTCAGCATGTATCAGTATGGACATTTATTTGCAAACAAAATTTGCATTGGAAGTTTACGATTTTCCCTTGTGTTATCCATATGCGTATGAACCGGGGAAAGAAGGGGGGCCTTGAATTAGGGTCTGCCAAAATTGCTCGCCTCGCAAAAACATTCTATTTCTTTTCCTCCCTCTAATTCGAAATCCTGGATCCACCCTGGCGTTGTCTGTATATTTTGGATTTTATGGTTTTGGCTTGCCCTACATATCGGTGAAAATATTTTCTTTTGCGTTTTCTCAGCATGTATGAATGTAACCGAGTTCTCTCGCTTGTACAGGCTCCCATATGAGAAAAAAATATTGTTTTTATTAGATGCATAAAACACGTCCCCTAATGAATATTGCCTGACAATTAATCCAAAAATTATAATTATATGAAATAACAAGGGAGATCGTGTTATGAAACTCTTAATTTTCTATAAAAAGTCATAAAATTAAAAAAAAATTTCCCAATTTTTTTTACACCTATTCCAACTTTGAATCCTCAGTCTGATTTTGATGATATATGCATTGCATCAAAAATAGGTATAATTTTATGTCACCGAATTAAAAACAAATTTCCCCCAAATTTTGCGCCTTGCTCCGCTCGGCGAATGAATTTACGTTACTTGAACTTTAAATCCTCATTCTGTTTTTGATGATGTTTGCATTGCATAACCAATAGGTTTAATTTTATGTTACCATTTAAAAACAAATTTCCCCAAATTTTTCTTGCCTCGCTCCGCTCGGCGAATTAATTTGATATTTACACTTCATCAGTCTGCTTTTCATGATGTATCATGTTCCCACTTTTTGATTTACCAGGGGTTTTACCAAAAAGTGGGAGCATGAAAATTATCATGTTCCAACTTTTTGGTAAAACCCCCGATAAATAAAAAAGTGGGAACATGATAGATGTATGCATTGCATCACAATTAGATATAACTTTATGTCACCAGTCTAAAAACACACACCTTTTAATTTTTTTCTACATCCACACTGTTGTATGTATTAATTGCATAATCAAAAGGCATATGACATTTTTTTTGTCCTGGGAAAACCACTTTCCAAAAAAAAAAAAAAAAAATTGGCCCCCCACTTTTGATGTGCTTCCTATTCCACTGTAATGTGCGCACCATTTGCGCGTGCACAGCGTCTTGTCACACCCCACCAAAAATGTTTATATGTCTGATATAGCGAAAACCGGGAAAAAAGTCACAGGAATAAAAGTCACAATTTATGTAGGAAAAAAGTCACAGGAAAAAAGTCACAATTTTACATGTAGGAAAAAAAGTCACAAAGAATATAAATCACATCTTCATTTTGCCATGGAAAAAAGTCACAAGAAAAAAAAGTCACAGGAAAAAAGTCACAATTTTATATGTAGGAAAAAAGTCACAAAGAATAAAAATTATAGCTTTATTTTAAGTGTTCTCTGTCCTTTTTTTTTTAAGTTTTAAGAGACAAAATATTTGGACTTTGTCAATCCTTCTCGCACTCTTTCTCTTGAAAATTAGGTAGAAAGATCCCGAAGAAAATATTTTAAGGCGATAGAGGAGCCCCAAAATGTACTTTGTCTACTTTTTTGTTTGGTTTGGTTTCTTTTTTACACAGCATTATTCTTTACACATTTTATTGTAAAAAATATACTCTTAGTTGGAACAAAAGTAACTCAAATAAATCACATACGCTGGCGGATAAAAGAGGCAAGAAATCTGTCCTATTTTTTAGGCTCTTCTTTTTAAAAAGAAATTTCAAGGTTCTAGCCCTTCCTTTCTGGCAGAAATTTGTGTCCAATCCTTTTTTTATAGCGCTTGGACATTGCCCTTTTCAGAATTTCTGGATACATGTATAAATTTTGGTATAAATCGAAGATGACCACATTCTAGCAATTGTTCAATTTTCTGTTTTATTCTTATAAATATATCTTTAAATTTGCACTGTGAATATAACTGATAATAAGTGCACGGTGTATCTTCTGCATTATTTAACAGCAATACCAGAGACATATATAACACACTGTGATATGTATGTCTCTGGCAATACCGGCATCCTTTGAATAAACATCCCGACAGCCGGATTATACTTTTATGACAGGAAACGTGCAGACCATCCGTCGTGGCTTGATTGTAACATTCATTGAAACTTGGAAGGGATAATTGTTTTGATCACCTAGGACGCGACTAAGCAATTCTATATATTTTAAAGATCGTATGACATTTATATTTTGCAAATTAAATGATATAGAACCATATATTTCCGGGATAATAGGATTTGATGGTTTTTTTTCTGAAATGAGTGCTTGTGTCTGGATGTAAAATTTCTGAAACATGCATATTCTTATATCATTACGTATTTTCATTCATTAATAATGATAAAAAAGAAACCTAGGCCACGGAGCAAACAAAATTACCTCAATCTGTAAATAACACAAAAATTATGAGCATATTATGGTAAATTCACCTGACATGCTCAATGCATTGAATGCAGTTATATCGATTTATTTCGGAGATATATAAATATTATCCTCTATAAAACCTTAAATATAGTCAAATATTATTTAACGTTCATTTCTCAACATCAATCGGTATGAACTAAAAAAAAGGCGATCGCTGCGCAAATTAGAAACATGTTATAATGCATATTTCTGATTTACAGAATTACATGTCATAGGCGTCGGGAGCAAATTGAAAGTGGGGGAGGGGGGTGCTAAACCAACTTAAAACACACATGTACACGCCAGAAACGTCTGGGGGCTAAGCCCCAATTTTCAACACCTATGTCTATCTTTGCAAAAAAAAAAGGGGGGGGGGCTCCCCGGTTCCCACGCCTATGCATGTATCATTTTGAAGCATAACTATTTCATGCGGTCATCTACATCTATCATACCATGGATAGGTCATAATTTTAACCGTAGCAAAAAATATGCGTGTGTTTCCATATCACCTTAGATACTTTCAAATTGAAAATTGAAAAGTGAGCGGTCACATGACTTCTTTTCCAATCTGAAAGTTAACAAATGACAGATGTACATTTAAGGGCAAAAAGATGAAAAATTACTCAAGCCCCTGTCTCACATGAATGTAGGAAAAAAAGTCACAGGAAAAAAAAGTCACGGAAAAAAAGTCACGGATAAAAAGTCACAGGAAAAAAAGTCACAGATGCATACCATTCTGCAAATCATCAACTGGTAGAAATGCAAGACCATCCATCATACCACAAAAGAGCCTGAAGTCTTCATTCTGTCTGTAAAAGGGTACCAGACCAAGTTGTTGTACCCTTCTCCAAGTGGCTTGAGTTAAATGGTAAAAACACCCCTGGTGGTCAATATGTCGGCCAAAGACTGCAGTCACTGCTCTCAGTACACTGTCTTCAAAATCAGTAACAACTGTTTGTACTGCCATTTGTAGTTCACTGTTTTGTAAACGGTCAACCAGAGCCTGGAATAGCTCTCTGTAAGTGTCTTGGTTCTTGTTTGGCAGGAAAGCATAGACAGAAGTGATGGTCACATCTCTGAATGGAATCCTGATGGTGTAGAGTTGTTTGAATGGATATGGTGCAACGGCAAATGTACCATCCATGAAAAAAGTGTGTGCATCAGCTAGTCGATGTAGACTGGCATCAGTGCAGAAAACAAGCATTCTATTAGCAGCATCTTGACCATTGTCATATAGTAGAAATGGCTGATTCTGAGAAGTCTTGGTGAATTCCTCTGTAAGAGTCACATCTGCAAGAGACTGTGGTACTGCAGGTGTTGGTCTCTGGTATCTTATGGTTCTTTTGCAGTTTTCTTCTCTGGGCATCATGGCCTGAACATCATCATTGCAGTTGGCTACGACTTGGGCAAATATCTGGCTTGGTTTGTCCCTGGTGTTGGTAGCCTGCTCCTTCATGGTGAGTCTGGCTTTTGTATATGTTATGTTGGTCTCACATGGGTCATGGTTATGTGGCTGTCCTGTAGTAGGGTTCTCATGTTGCAATGACGTACTGATGGAACCTTTACAACCAGTACTGGATCTCTTGACACACTTCCACCACTGCAGTGTCTTTCAAGTAGCATGCTTGGTATACATGTACCCTTGATAGCAGATTTTTACACCACCTTTGTTACTTCTGATGATTTCCATGGCTGTTATGATAAAATTTGTTAATGCTGTCCCTTATATGAGAAAACTTCATTAAAGTCATACATTTCCTCAAATTTTTTTTATATTTTGAGCTTGCAAGTTTTGTCAATTTAACAGAAATTTCTATGGAAGTTTGTTTTAGCATTTCCTATAGTGAACAATTCTGATGTACAAATTTAGTGTTAAAGAAACAATTAAAGGTATATCAGCAGTAATTAGTTTTTACAGCTGTAAGTTAAAGGAAGCAATTTGATTAATTATGGGTATATGAATTTTCTTGATGTCCCTTGATTGGAAACCATACACATAATGAATTAATTAGAGCATCCAAGCTGAATATTAATAAATCATACTTTTTGAAATTATGCAATTATTTAACACATAATATACAGTAATCAAATTTACTTTCTAAAAAACATTTTTTCTTGTGACTTTTTTTCCTGTGACTTTTTTTCTTGTGACTTTTGTTCCTGTGACTTTTTTTCCTGTGACTTTCTTTCCGTTTACCTCTCACATTGACGATTTAGCCAACGTAAACAAATGAAAAATTCATAAACCGTTGGCATACGTCGAACTTTCGCTGTTTCCACAAAAAAATTATAAAACGTTGGCATAGGTCGAACTTTCGCTGTATCCACATCACACATTAACGATTTGTTGAACTTGTGCGGACCTGTGAAAAAATATCAAATATTTATTAAACGTTGACATACGTCGAACTTTCGCTGTATCCACATCACACATTAACGATTTGTTGAACTTGTGCGGACCTGTGAAAAAATATCAAATATTTATTAAACGTTGGCATACGTCGAACTTTCGCTGTATCCACATCACACATTAACGATTTGTTGAACTTGTGCGGACCTGTGAAAAAATATCAAATATTTATAAAACGTTGGCATACGTCGAACTTTCGCTGTATCCACATCACACATTAACGATTTGTTGAACTTGTGCGGACCTGTGAAAAAATATCAAATATTTATTAAACGTTGGCATACGTCGAACTTTCGCTGTATCCACATCACACATTAACGATTTGTTGAACTTGTGCGGACCTGTGAAAAAATATCAAATATTTATAAAACGTTGGCATACGTCGAACTTTCGCTGTATCCACATCACACATTAACGATTTGTTGAACTTGTGCGGACCTGTGAAAAAATATCAAATATTTATAAAACGTTGGTATACGTCGAACTGTCGCTGAAATTTACGATACGATGAGCATTTACAAGCAATATATAGGAACGTGTATTAAAGATCGTATAACGAACTTAAACGTACCTACAACTTACTCCAGCGTATGCAGATCGTATGATTCATACGCTAGCATACGTCGAAAAATTTTGTGCATGCACAATATCTTTCTCATTGAGATCCACGGTTTGCAAAACGAAACAAATAAATATCAAAATAAAAGCTAATCTCTAGACCAGTTATGAATGATTATATGCACATTTGCTAGAGGAATGCATAAAGCATACATCTTAGTTCTTTTTAAAATTTTCATCATCTAGTATCCCTTTTTCTTTGTCACTTCATTATTTTTCACAATTTCATTAGTAAAGTTTTTTATTTGGTAATGCCATCATTCAAGTTTTGCGTTTAAAAATAGCGACACCTAGCGGTAGAGCATTCTGTCATCATTATCGCTGTGAGTGGTGAAAAAAAGTCAACGACATCTAGCGGAAGCAACACCGAGTTCCTAAAATATATTGGTACATACTTTATTTCATAATTTCATGAAAAGGTATTGGGCAAAAGTTATAACATTACATATGCCCTTTCCCTACAGAGTACAACATACAATAATGGTCAATATCGCGACATCACAAAAATAATATACAATTTGAACGAAAACAAGAAGGTACGTGTGCATGGAAAGGAAAGAAGCGTGGGTAGTTGTGGATTAGAAAAGAACAGATAATGGGGAATTCAGAGGAGCGAGTGATAAAACAAGAAATAAACCATGACGCTTAAAATCGTTAAGTTCTTCAGCTGTGAGAGGATGAAAAGGTGTCAATTTTGTTTTTAACTCGTTTCTGTGAATGGTTTTGATAGGTCAAAATGAAAAAGAGAAAATGAAACACATCTTCAGTAGCGTAGCCACATAAACACGATGGAGAATTAATTAAGTTTACTCTATGTAGATCATAATTTAAATTACTGGTTTAAAGTCTGGTTAAAATTATGTTCCATTTTCTGTCACCTACATAAAAATGCGCGGGTACTTTAAAATTATTACAATGTTTACGTAGAGCATTTTTAAATTGTGTAAGGGTAAGATTATGTCGTAAGTCTGGTTCGAGTGAGTTCCAGAGATTGATTGTAGAGGGGAAGTAAGAATTTCTAGTGGATTGAATGCTATAGTTCGGGAGTAAGAAGTCAAACTCATTTCGTAAATTATATGGATTTGTACTTATCAAAGGAAAGGTAATATCGGTCAGGAAGGAAGGTACATAGCAATAGGAAATTTTATGAAATAACGTGTTTTCTTCTATCTCTCCTATCCTTTAGTGATTCACAGCCCGTTTCAAAGTATAAAGATTCTTTACCAGTATATTTTGGTAATACTATTCTTGCTGCCTCAAGATGGACCTTTTCAAGTGCATCTTCATTCTGCTTTGAGCATTTTCCCCAAACTTCACATGTATATTCTAGTGTAGGTAAAATAAATGTATTGTAAATTTTGTTTAGAGATTCCCTACCTAGGATGTATTTTAGTTTACGAAGGACATTTATTTGCTTAATCGCAGACATAGATATATTGTCTATATGTTGGGTCCATTTTCTGTTAGATGAGAAAGTTACACCTAAATGTTTATGAGTATTTGTTGGAATTAACACGGACGTTTCGAAAGTTATTTCAGAAGGTTCATTTACAGTGCCAAAAATAAATAAATATAGGATTCAAAGTGACTTTCTATTCATAAGCCCAGGGCTTGATTGATTTCATTTAGGTCATGATTCTTTGTATCTTTGACTTCCTGTCCGCTAAACAATTGATCTACAATATCATTGATATATAAAAGGAACATAAATTGTCCAAGAACCGATCCCTGAGGCACTCCGGCGTAAGTTGTTTGGAAAATTTACAACTACACATTGTTTCCTATCTAACAGTTCCCAGCAATCCCATATCCCCTTAATTTAACAAGTAACCCATCGTGCCAGACTTTATAAAAAGCTTTCGATACATCGCAAAATACCACACAAGTTTTCTTATTTTCTTCAAGATTCATACATATGCTATAATACATTTCTAAAAGTTGGTATACAGTTGAATTATTAGGTGGAAGCCTGATTGAAGTTTATAAATCAGATTATTATCAATCATGAAATTATAAACATGTTTGTGTATAATTCTTTCAAATAATTTCCCCGTAGTGCTTAAAAGAGATATTGGTCGATAGTTAGATGGGTTATGTTTGTCACCCTTGTTGAATGTAAAATGATTTTTGCATATTTTTTTCATGTTATTTACATGGTTTCTTTGGATTTTGTATCTCTCATGAGCAACTAATGATCCATTTAATGCTTTCTATCTTAAACGTTCACGCTTTCGGATTGCTAATCGTAGTTCTGAGTTGAACCAAGGTTTATCATTGGTTATTATTGTGATTGACTTTTTAGGAATATTTTTTTCAGCAAGTTCAATAAATTTATTATTAAATGATTCACAGGCTTTATCTACATTCAAATTGTCATTAAAAGATAAGTTCCCCAATCAAAATTTTGAATATCTCTGTTAAATTGTTCAAAATTTCCATCTGTATAGGCCCAAATTTTACAAAGTTTTCTTAAAAGCATAATTTGTCTGCACTTCAACCAATGTTCTGTTATGATCCGAGATGTGGCGATCTACATCAATTATTTCAGAATTAACAATCGAACACTCCCGTACTAAAATCGGGTCAAGTAATGATGCGCTTGTTGGACCAAAACGTGTTGCACCTAGTATTACATTTTCAAGTTGGAAAGAGATAATGATAAATGAGTTTTTGAGAAGGACATCGCAGTAAATCAATATTCAAATCACCTATGATAACTATTTGTGTATTCAGTGCCACCGCATTTTCAATGGAGATAAACAAGTTTTCTCAAAACTGATTATTACTATTAGGAGGTCTATATACACAACATAACAGTACAGAACAGTGAGGAAATATGATAGAAAGCCAAATCATTTCAATACCTGGGATGTTGTCATTCAGCGTATAATTTATCAGAAGTATAAATGATGATACCACCTCCAAGGGAATTTCTGTTTTTTTCGGAATGGATTTTTTACGATAACCATCTATCATGAGATCATTTGAAGTTATGTTTTCATTAAGATGAGTTTCAGTACAACATATATTATCAAACTCCCCATACAAAGTAGTAATAAAAGTGAGATAAGTAAATGATATATATATAATAACAAATCACCAAAAGTATGAATACGTTTATTGTGAAATAGAGTACATTATTCTTCCAAGACTCGAACAATTCTTTCTTCGTTTCCAATAAATGATAACTTTACATCATTTCATTACAACTTTAATTTAACAGTGCCAGTCAAGGAATTTTGAAATCTAGCTTGGAAATGTTAGTCGATGTGTTAACAACTTTTTAAAATTAGTCATCATATATGACTGTGGTTTCGAATTGAAACAGTTTAAGTTCGAAACCACCGTCCAAAGGGAAGTATCGTTATAGGAAAAAAAAATCAGTGAACAAACTCCAAATTCACAAATTTTTGGCCCCTTGGCCTTTATCGTGTGAAAGACGACAATATCTATAAAAGTTACATGTGTCGTGTTGTAAATTTTGAATTTACTGGGCGGGTGTAAATACAAAATTTAAAACTGTCATGCTGTAAATTTTGTATTTACACCGACCAAGTAAATTCAAAATTTACTATGTAACTTATATAGATATTGTCGCCTTTCACTTGATAAAAGCCAAGGGGCCGAAATTTGTGAATTTAGAGTCTTCCGAGGCGAGGGGTCTGAGTCCGTTTTGAATTTTTCAAAGGGGCAATGCAAAACCCGCATCCCCAAATCCGCTAATGCACTGGTCTCCCCATTAACTACTGACGTTTTCATAGAACAAATCAGAATCTAGACATCGTCTCGTTACGATAATTTATATTAAATGACTAAAATATATCAGTTATCTTATATACAGATGAATTGTGTAGATATAAATTTACATATTTTGATAACTGTATATAAGTAAATAAACAATGATTGCACCCTAACCCTGTTCATGACTTGACCTTTATTTTGTTTTTTCCATTTTGATGAAGAAGCAGGCACGATGTACTTATGCACGCATACAGTCAGTGACACGCACGCCCACGCCCATTAGCTGATTACATTCAAATTTGTCTATAAAGGCCACTCAAAGAAACTTGCAAAAGAAGCTATTATAGACAGGTGACCTTTATAAAGATTTTTTTTAATTGTAAAAAGTTAAAAAGTTATGTTTGAATGGACTTTATAGGCAGGTGTCCTTTATACAGAGTTAGCTTTTAATGCAAATTTGAATAAATTAAATGTAAATTTTCAACTGAAACTGCAAAAAATATAACAGAAATTGCTAAAGTAGACAAATTCAACAAAACAATGGAAACTACACTGCAAATCTCTTATACAGAGTTGTCGGTCCTGGCACTTTCGATCAATGGAATGCAAGGACCGACAACTCTGTGTAAGAGATTGACTTGTTTTTCTTGAAACAAATCGATAGTACTGGAGCCAGTGAAATATCAAATTGAACTATATTAGTTGGCAATGGGTCTGTTTCCAAAAATGAATTTCACTAAATATCTTTGATTTTGTCCTCTGAATTTGGTAAAATAAATGAAAAATGACACGTTTTTTAAACCCTGGGAAGTCTGGGACTTATTTTGATTATATTTTCGTTTGTTACTTACTTATCGATGGTCTTATTATAATGTTTATGTAATATGTCTCAGATCCATTATTTTTGTTATAAACAGAAAAATCATGTTGCCCTCACGAAAAAAAAAACGTATTTCTCCTGAAAAAAAAGTAGATTGCAATGAAATTACTACCAAATGAGAACAAAAACCCAAATGTATGTGAATCAAGTTTTGTTAAAATTGGATAAAAGACAAATCCTCTAGAAGTCATTGAAAAAACATGGATTTACTAAGAATATATAGTGAAAATAAATTATAAAAACATACATGTCCAACTACAACTCGCGATGGCATAGTGATAGAACGTTTGACACGCCAGCAAAAGATTCGTAGTTTGAATGTGGGCTGAGTCAGACTCGTGATCTTAACACAGGTAACTTCTCACCAGAGCAAACTCGGTTCAATTATCTTCAAACGTAGGACTGGTCAAAGTGAAAAGTGTGACACAACAGAAATTATTTCAAAGTGGTGGCCTAAAAAAAAGCAGGTAAATGATCGCTGTGATGTTTTCTCGCCCACTATGCAATTCTGACTGCCAATATACAACTATGAGTCTGGTCCGGTCCTTGAACATTTCGACCCGGGAAAATGGTGTAAAAGCAAACGTGATATCTAAAAATACAACAACATAGGCATGTCCAAAATCCTCAAAAATCCACTTTGGGGAAAAACATTCCAAGAGCGTTTTTTAAAATTTGGCACATTTGATGCATTATTTTGTATACAAATGTTTAAACGATATGAGGACATTTTGACAAGTCAGTCATCTTATTATCACCAGGTAATATACTGGGGATAATAATTTGTTATCAATTTATGATATTTAATCAATAAATGATGATTTATTATCAATAAAATTCATGTTTTGTATAAATATAACCTAGACTTAAGGTTTTCGTTGTATTCTATCATAACATCTACTTAAATTGAAATTGAAAATAATGATAAGGATACTAAATAACTACCTTGAACACATTTTGTATGAAAAGTTTACAATGTAAACACTCTACATTTTGTTAAACCTTATTCGTGTTTGTCACCAAGGAAAAACATGTTAATTTCATTTTTAAGGCAGCTTTCCTCCCGACAGTCTTAGGCTAATGCAGATTTAAGTCCATATGTTTGCGACAGGAGCAACTGTTATTGCTGTATGGATTTCTAGAACAGAATATGCATTTGTACCTTACTAACTTTACTAGGGTCTCTGGTTCTGCATCCGGGTCTCTGAAATCTGGCATCAGAGCATTTATTTATTTTAAACAAGTTTCCAACCACCCAGTTTTTAGGTTTGAACCCAAATATAACTTATTTGTGAACTAGAAACATAAAACTTCAGATATCAAAGCATAAATCTTCAAGATGTGCAAGATAAATATACACAAATTTGGCAAACACTGGATAAACAAGGACATCTGGAAATCCAGAGATGGGATCAGATGCTATGGAGGAGTAGGCACCCCCTTTTGAAAACTAAACGAAAAACAGCTCTTCCTGTAGGTGGAAGCTTTTCTGGATCAATTACATGTATTGTTTTTCTTGTCAAAACCATCTGCATGTAATGTTATTTGTCTCTATATAAAACAATGTACATGTATAATCGGATACCAGTCTTTCGGATCTGTTCAACTGTTGTATTAGTATAGCTCATCAAGACGGATTTTCTTTCTTTCTATTTTTATGACACTTAGCTTCAAAAGACAGGTCATACCATAGCCATACATAACAGAGGTAGTATCGCAGGCACTCCATGCATAAATAACAGATGTGATATTACTTATCTATTGGCTTTCCTGTCTAGGTCTCACATTTCTGCATGTATTCGATCTGTTTGTTTCTGAATAGAAATATATCTGTCATGATTGTTTCCAGTTGTACAATCAAGAGAACAAGTACATCTGTAACCTTTACTGTACTTATTTCTCTTCCTTCTCTTTAAAAAAGGAATGGCATATTTCCGGGGCCCGCTTTATCAAAAAGTTGTAACTCTTTCGTCGTAAATGTTTCAAAGTTATTCGATCTTGTGAAAAGTTTTTATCATTGCTATCTTAACTAAAGTCTTAAGGTATATTGGAATATTTTCAAATAAGATCTTTAAAGTTTATGAAAACTTTTAACTGCTACATTTACAAATTATGTCACATACAAAAATAACCTTGGTCTATGCACAGCCTCTGGGTAGTAATAAAGATCCTGATTTGGTCGCAAGTCACAAGTCCTGTTTCTTTGTAAAACGGTTGCAAGCCGTAAGTGTGGTTCTAAGACCAAGTCTTAAGACCTTTTCTTAAAACGGGCCCACGATCAGTTACTTTGAATCAATGAAATTTGAGATATAGTTAACAATATGAACAGAGTAGTATATAAAGTACTTCATCTCCTGCTATCCATGTATAGACTGGTTCCTATACTACCTCTGTAGAATATATGGGTATGGTAAACCAGTCTTTTGAAGGAAAGTTAAAAAAACCACAAGAAATATAACTCGTGATGAACAATAAAGACGCAACTGATGGGTCCTAATAATTATATCGTTTGGCCCTGTTTACTGTGGCAACTATTTTCTTATTATGACCGGGTATGATTTACCATTAATGTCTTTGGTTATATATTAGGTTTTACTTTACAAAACACATCTACTCTTAAATGTTGGTAAAGATCAAGGGACTGTAAGGGTAAGTTTTGGCTCCAACTTCAAAACATATAAGGATATTACAATATTTTATACAATATGATACAGTTTTACGAAATGACAGCATTTATGGTACTATTCAAGATTTTAGCAATTTTGGGGGCAAACATAGACTTTACTAAAAAGGGATTTCGGGTCAGTTTTCTACAGATTTATGCGCACCAAAGGGAATATGATTAGAAAGAGTTGTTTACGTATAGATCCAACGTAAAATTTTAGGGTAGGGAATTACCTTGAGTTGATCCTAACTGTGAGATAATTTCCAACAACTTTTTCATACATCTTTATATACAAAATGTCAATCAGTTTTGAGTTTATAAGTCAGTTGTTTAGAACCATAACCTATGTCATTAGAACTGCCCGCTCAAGGTTTTAGATATTGACTTAACAATCATGCAAACAAAATTTGAAAGATATCTGATCATTGGGTGGTGAGAAGAAATTTTAAAATGTGCCAAAATTTGGTCCTTTTTGGGTGACCCTTATGAGTCTTTTCATCTGCAAACGTTAAGCAGCTTGACATGGACACATCGCCTGCAAACCTTGGTTACACTTAATCCACAAAGTACATCGCAGTGTTCTTAGATTAACAATGCTAGCACAGGACAAGGTTCTGAGATAACCAATGTTAGCACAAAGTAATGTTCTTAGATATACAATGTTAGTACAGAGCAAAGTTCTGTAATATACAATAAAATTTCAAAGCGAGGTTCTTAGATATACAATGTTAGTAAAGATTAAGTTCCCTAGATATACTCTGATGGCACAGATCATGGTACAAAATAGTGCATAGCAAGGTTCTTGGTTAAGTAAAAATGAAAAAAAGAACCAATGGATAATCGAAACTCACAGTCCATTAGAATACAACAAATTAGATACCGGTATACAAATGGTCTTAACATGAAGAACAAAGGTATCCGGAATGAGTCAGCGTTCCCTGCTAGCATGCCACACTCGTTGCAATTGTTACGGTGAAAATATCATCATTTAGTTTTATATTTGATTGGCGAAAGGGACTCAGTGTATAAAGTCATGCTCCAAAATGCTATCTGACATTCCTGAGAGGGAACATCATAACGTTTAACAAGATCCCAGTATCGAACATAAAACTTCCTTAATGACGATTGCAAGCGTTCAACAACGTAACTCTGTGTGAGTAGTTTATTTGTAAGGCTTTTGACTCTATGAACCAAACATGCATTTCATTATTAGACACATTTGTTGTATTGTTTTTTGAAATATCGAAAGGAAATATCAATTGTAAGGAACATCACAAACTATAGGGGCTTGGTCACTTCTTGATCACTTCCAGAGCTCTCCGCGATCGATGCACACCCCCCCCCAAAAAAAAAACCCCAAACAAACAAACAAAAAAACAAAAACAAAAAAATGGACTAGTCCTGGATTTGTTTTTCTCCAGGTTGCTTCTGTTTATGTTTTTGTTAGTTATTTCAAGAAAGTAATCCAGAATGTTTAAAAAACTGAAACAGAATCGATCCAGACGTAATGGTAACATGTTCCATTTAATTGAAAATAAGACATCCTTGAAAATAAAAGGTAAACAGATGGAAATCATATTGGTAGACGATCTAGTAGATACGTACAGTGAACATTTTCTCAACTTTGCATAGTCACGTGATCTCTTCTGAGTCCTACTTGGCTCTAAAGCAGAGAGGCAGAATCGATCCTGGATTTAAACTTTTATCAAACTTACAGTGATCCATGATTGTTTCTCATGACGTCCCAGGTGAAATGCCGCAAAATTTGACTTGCTGTATTGATTACAACCAAAACAACGAATTCACTGTAACGAGAAACACACACCGTTATATGAGACATTAATTTATGTGTCTACATAAAGGTATTATGTGGCTTTAAGTTCTTGTGACGAATGCTTTACTTGGATTTGGAACCCAGGCCTCTTGTTTGCGGGACGAAACCTCTATCCACTATCAGCCATCTTGTTTATTTCGTTCTATAATACAGCATGACATATAAGGTAAGTACATATGCCAAAGGTTAAACACAAGGAACTACATGAGACAAGAAAACATCACATTTAGAGAAAAATGTACGTTTTTAAAATGGAAAGATAGTTTCACAAGGATTATGAACAGGTTATTCAACCTGTATCAAACGCAACTGGTATATTTGCTGGAGCTTCTTAAATTAGTTGCATGATTTATGTGTTTCACTTAAAAAAGATGAAATATTTTTTTAAACAGAAGACAACTGCATATGTTCGCACCTTCTACATTCACTGACTACTTTGAAGTCTTTAACAGTCCGTAATTAGCTGTCAAGGAAAATCGTGTGCGTTCTGTACGACAACACATTGTGTTATATCAGAATTTATTTGAGAATTAATTTTGAATTTTGCGTGAATCTGTCAAAACATTCATACTGTGCAGACAACATCATCATGTTGACAATAAACGCTAATTGCATTAACTTTAAAGACACTTTACAAATGGCTGTTATGTCACCTCTTAACAGCGTGGGTTCGCGTCCCACCAGAAACTAAAACATATATTGTGAGAAATTCTGCCAGTTTACTTCCGGAAGGCCGTTGATCTCTTCGTGGATACATTTTCAATTAAGTTCTCTCCTCCACCATTAAGATCTGGACGCTGTCATGTGACTGAGTGTAAACCAGTAAAACAAACAAACAAACAAATGGTTTTCGCAGTTTATGCCAATGACAACTTCGTTATATGTATTATCATGACTTTAATCGTCTTTATTGTTTCTAAACTAAAACGATGGAAAAAATCTTTCATATTGAGAATTTCTGACAATTATTTCTTAACATTCATATTATACGAATGGGAGGTCACGAAATTCTCGTAACAAGTTAAAAATTGCAGCAACAGACTGCTATCTACTATTGCTTTGTATGCAATTCTTATTAACCTTTTTGACCAAGCTAACCTTTCCGCCAGACTGTATCAACACGTGGCACATATTTTCCTTCTAGCTCCCAAACCATGCTGCTGTAGCCCTCATAAGAAAATATGGTGGCAGGCAAATGAGATCACAAATGTCTTAACTTCAATGAAGCTAGGTCTTGTCCGTGGGTGATTAAGTTGTTCAAACTTATATTTGCAGCTTGTTAGTTTGTATTTTGATACACATCTATTCAGATATCTCCTCCCCTTTAGTCTCATTTTGCATACATCGGCTGCTGTACTTAATATGTTTAGTAAGCGCCAGTGATACAACAGATTCTTAATAAATCAAAATACATACATAGTCTTGGAAAGTTGTTTTGACGGACTATTGCAGGGGTACGCCAAGGTGCCTTTATGCTATGAATTCTTCTGTTTGGGATTCTTTCAGCTACTTCACATGGCCATAAGCTTTTATTGTTACCATGACTTGTTTCAAGAAGCTTCGGTATTGACCCAAGTTTTTGTAACTGATTTGTAACATTGAGTCCCCTTAACCCTCATCTAAGGAACACCTTATACTCCCAAATCTGGTTTAAAACACTTTCATGGCAAATCTCGCACCCCAACCTTGGTTCAGCCATCATCTGGGTCTCCACAATTGAGATGACGACATCAGGTGTACCCGACTATGGACTATACCTACGTTTGATCTAATTCATCATTTGTGTATTATTTGGCCATGTATGATACCACGTGCTCGTTTGGAAATAAATATTCTATAACAAATTCGAGTCATATTGACGGAAACGATTTGTCTTGAGCGTTAGCGTCTTGTGTAAAACTATAACTTTGTTAGTGTTAATAATACTTTTAAACACTGGGTCGTTTCCAATGCCGGTGCACCGTTTGAGTTCCCGACCCGTATCTAGTATTTTGGCGTTAGCGGATTATTTTATGCTAAAATGGTATTTCGCTCAGAGAGCACAATTTAAATTCTAAACTTCTCAAAGCTAAAATATTTTTACAGTGGGTACTCTCTTATACGGATTTGACGATACATTTAGATATATTGGTGACAAGTTGACGAAGATTAATTTAGTGAGATGTTGCATTGTTTAGGTATGTAAACCAAGTTCGTACTACGCTTGGTTAAATACCATTTGATACAAACGGTTTAACTTCCTCTTGATGTAAATACAATTTAGTCTTCTTTTAAGGAATAAGGATAACGGGATAATTCGTTGAAAGTGAACGCAAAAATATGACAAATTAATTGAAATGCAGACTGTTGTGAAGGATGAACGTGACGAAAATTCAAATTTGTCACAAAGACATTGGCTCGTATCATATCAGTTGAAAAATGACTAAAACTTTATCTAAGGTGACAACTTTACCATCGAAAGTTGTACATCTTAGTCCAAAGGAAAGCATATGTATACTACACGGGAAAGCTAATAAAACAACGGTCATCTTCTACGATCTATGTTTTTTTGTAAATTAGCGACTCGTTTACGTGATGGTTCCTACACTGTTGCATGACACGTGTCGAATTATTTACATACCAGTTTAGACATATCTATACTATGAAAGATCACATTATAAACTCGCCTGCGTTCGGCGGCACAAAATTCAGTTAATATACAAGCTCAGCCGTTATTTCATTATGTTCCCGCTTAAGAATTTTTCAAATGGCGGTGAAGGGCTTCAAATTTTGGCCTATGCTTGGCACTTACGGCCATTGAGCAGTGAGGGTTCTTCAAAGTGCCGACACCTACTGCGACACGGGACCTCGAATTTTACTTTCACATCCGAAGAACAGATAACCAACTTGCCACCGGCTGGACTCGAACTCAAAACCTCACGATAAAGAGTCGAGCGCGCTACCGACTGAGCCAGGCCGGTGTAACGATGAAAAGTGACCCCCCCCCCCGGGTCAATATTCTACGACAAGTAGGGTCATTTTTCTACCGTAGAAAACCCTTCCAGATCAGTAATTTTACGACTCCACTCACGTTGAAAAATGACCCCCCATAGAAATTTGACCCGCTACTTTTTCTCTCCATTATATAATAAAACCTTTGGAAATGAGATATAAAAACCGTTAAATCCGGGGTTGGGGAGAGTCGGCGAAGGCCTAGAAATAATTGCGTCTCCTTAATTTTTTTTTATACTTTCAAATTTATGTTGAGGAGGACGCAAAGTATCTCCCCCCTCCTTAACGCCACTTCTTAATACTACATGCAGCATCATATACCATGTACCATATTCTACGGTAGAAAAATGACCCTACTTGTCGTAGAATATTGACCCGGGGTCATTTTTCTACGTAGAAATTTGATCCTCAGGTCAATATTCTACGGGGGTCATTTTTCGTCGTAACACCGGCTCTTTTGTTTGGGAACTCTATATCTATTTTAAAATCATGCCCAGAAGTGCATTTGTTGTGTTTTGCAAAACTATATCGTTGGTATTATAATAATATTTTAATATATATGTCTACATATAATGATAATAACAATTCTTTGTATAACCCCTGGTTGAATTTGAAGAGCAAATTTGGTATATTTGGAGCTTATATTTTGCTTAGATTTAAAATATATCCAATAATGCATGTACATTTTAATAAAATGTCCTCGGCCCACTTGAATAAAGCATGAGTATCCTACTCAGGTAATCCTGACATCTGGCGCAGCAGGACAAGTTAAGAATATTCTAAAGTCAAGAATATTCTTCAGTTTTATGCATGTATGCCCTGTTTCCTGTTATTGCGTAAATTGTGTCTATTTCAATTGAGTTGAGAATATGTGTTCATTTGCTGGAGCCCTGTTCAGCTGACTTTATTTCTACCCTGTACCTTTCTAATGCCATAATGTCATGACTAATACCACAAAGAGTAATGAGATTAGATGTTGTTTTATTGTTGTTTAACGTCCCACTCAAGAATCTTTAACTCATATGGAGACGTCAGCAAATGCCCGTGAAGGGCTTCAAATTTTGGCCTGTGCTCGGCACTTACGGCTATTGAGCAGTAAAAAGTGCTTTAACATGCCGACATTTAATGTGACACGGGACCTCGGTATTAATTGTCTCATCCGAAGGACAGGAAAAGCTAGCCGCCTCCGCCGAGGCTCGAATCAGCGACCTTCCAGTTGCAAATCGAAACTCTACCGCGGAGCCACGATGGCTCTCATGAATTAGAAATTTGTTTGACACTGGAAAGTAAAACACAGTGTGGATGGCGTACTTAATATGAAAAAGATGAATTGCATTCGGATTCATTAATTTATTTTGATATACACTTGCATAATTAATCTAAAAAAGTTTTCTCGGAAATGTATTTGTCATATTCTGAATTCAAATTACTTTTGTATAAAAGTGTTGGTAATTACAGGACTTAATGGAAAACATTTTTTTTCTTAAATTAATTTCGTCAAGAGGGAATTAGTCAAAACACTTTATTATCTAAAAATAAAGAAACGTGAGCTAAATTTTGAGGTAACCTGGACTTTGTTACCTTGATAAAACAACCTTTGTTTTCAGCTTTATTGTCTGAGTAAATGTACATGAAATTTTATTCTTTGAACGTCTTCTTCTGACGGATGATCTAGGCGAGTTTCTATAACACAATGGAAGAAGGTAAGAACCAATTAATAGACGATTAATTTTCCTGGGTCTTTATAAATAAGTTCATGATTTTAATGTGTAATTAAAAACAACAGTTTATTTCATGTATCTGTTTCATTCAAGGAAAATCAAAAGTTACTTTTCGGAAACGTCAGATAACCACTGCAGCAAAATGCTAAATAATTTGTTTGCATTCAATTTTCAAAAGCATAAAATTCATTTAATCTTTAGAAAATACACATACTTTTCAAATTGGAGCTCAACTGATGAAGTCTAATTGACAGAAACGATATCGTCTTGAGCAATATAACTTTGGTATTATGTTTATAATATTTAATATCATTGATATATGAATATTATGTCACATAAAGCGTGTATTAGAATGTTAACATTTTAGGTTCTTTGTTCTATTATATACTATGTGGGAAGAGGGTATTGTTTTTATGTTATAAACAATTGAATTTGTATCTTAGTTGGAATGCGATTGAGTTTAATCTGAGAGAGAGAGAGAGAGAGAGAGAGAGAGAGAGAGAGAGAGAGAGAGAGAGAGAGAGAGAGAGACTCTGCTTGAAATCCCAGGCGATAATACTTTAATCTTAATATAAATATTATACTCTATTTTCTCGAAATATGATTTTCTCTAGATATTGTAAATTTGTCAAACCAACACGTGAAAGGGTATGGTTCACATTTCTCTGTATAAATGAAAAAAAAAATGTGAAATATCAAAATTGTAATTGCAAAAGGTACAAAAAGTCAAACATTTTAGGCAGTATAAAATAGTATATTTGTATGTTCTTCTATTAACTTCTATGTTAAGACGTCTTTCCGTCTCACTTGCATATCGGAAATTGGTTCCCCTAGTGATCCGCGTATGTATACAAACATGGAACTTGTGGGACTTGTGGGACTTCAGAATGATTCTGTCGGCCAGGTCGTACCCTATTACTCCTTAGAATAAAATGAGTGCGCTATGGATAAAATTTTATTTTCTTCTTAAAAATAGTAAGTTGAAAGTCTTTAATAATTAAAAGTAAATAAATGAAATTCGAAAATGCATTTTTAATTCATTAAGTAGAAAATAATAAAATTAACGTTCTTGACTATTTTATTAACTGTCGCGTAGATACTAAATGTCCCTGCAAATACATGCATATAAGAGAATTTTCAACACGAAGGGCTCTTCATTACAAATGCCCTATACCAATAGGGAACTTCTGAGTTAGCCCAGATTACCGTTATAATCCTGCTTTTATTATCGCCAGTTACCTGATTCTAGAAATATAAAAACCTCAGATACCAAAGCATAAATCAATAGAATGTCCAGGACATAGATACAAATCCGGTAAAAATGGACAAACACGGACCTCTGGAAACCAAGAGGTGGGATCAGGTGCCATGGAGGAGTAAACATCCCCTGTCGACCGGTCACACCCGCCGTGAGTCCACAGTCACGTGAGGAGTGTATCCTCGTCACAATTGGTACAGACGTCTCAACAACCGCCAACGAAAAGGCAACTCAACATTTCACTTAGTGAAACAGAGTAGTCGCAAACAAGACTATTATACCGACCGTAAAACTTGCGGAACGTTGACATTAAACGCGGTTTTCGATATCCCTGTGTCAATAATTTGTCAGTGAGTAGTTTACCTCTGTATATGAAATCTTCATATGTTGTGCACGCCCTGGCATATCGGATCATTTGTGAAATATAAACTCCATATGCGGGTGATTGAGGGATATTACTACTTAAATGTGGAAAATTTACGATGGGAAAGCCGAAATCGTCGCGTTTATCGTATAGCTTCGTTGCTAATTTCCCGTCTGTGTTTATATTAAGTAAAATGTCTAAGTATGAAGCGTGTGTGCTTGATTCTGTTGTATCTTTAATTTCTAGTTCGCTGGGATATATCGCATTGACATGTGTATGAAAATTGTCATTATTAATTGACAAAAGATCGTCGATATATCTAAATGTCAAATTAAAGGACACCGCTAACTTTTTCTTCCTTTGATTCAGCAGTTTCTGAATGAAGTCTGCTTCGTATGAATAAAGGAACAGGTCGGCCAATAAAGGAGCACAATTGGTTCCCATAGGAATGCCAACAATTTGTTGAAAGACCACGTCTCCGAACATTGCAAATATATTGTCTATTAGAAATTCCAGCATATTTTTAATATCAACTTCAGTATATTTATGTGTAGAATCAGAGTGGTGTTTGACGAAATAAGTATCCTGATAGCCAATCACTAGATATTTAAATTTTCGGGTACCACCTTTAGTGAAAAAGCAGTTGTCTATGATGCTGAAAAGTCTTTCTTTTAATTTTTTATGTGGAATAGTAGTGTAAAGAGTAGAGAAGTCATAAGTTTTGATACTGTGAATTCGAGAAAAATTGTGTGCCTTCAAATTTTCTAAAAGCTGTTTAGAATTTTTAAGTATCCACATCTGATTTTCACCGCTTATGGAATAAGCAACTGTACAGTATTGTTGAAGTTTCTCCTTAACGGCTGTCAATATCTTGGTAAGGAGTAAAGATAAAGGTTTGGTAGAACATTTGCTGGATCCTGCTATGTATCTTTGCTTATATGGGGTTTTATGAAGTTTAGGTATCCAATATAAATATGGTAGCTCGAAATCGGTCTCCGTTGTAGGTATATCAAATGAGCGTAATACGGATACGTGATTTTGAAGGATCTCGTCCTTTGAAAGTGAGCTACGTGTGTATGTAGGATTACCAGAATTCGTATTAAACCTAAGTTCTTCTAATAAACAATTATAGTAATGTGCCTTACAAATAAAAACTATATTATTTGAGGCTTTGTCTGCTGGTACCAGTACATATTGGTCATGTAACCTATCCAGTTCAGTTACTACTTCTGGATAATTAAATACAGAGGGATAACGTGTTTTCATAGTCCCTTTAAGTTTTCGAATACGAGATTTTATCAACCATCGTATGGTTTTTAGCCATTCAGACAAAGTGTCTGGTTCTACGTCTTCATGTTTGGCCCATCGTCTGGCATAATCTTCGACAGAATCCATAACTAAACTGAAATTCTGACGCCAACTAAAGGAACGGGCTTCCCGGTATTTAGGGCCCCTTAAAATAAGATTTTTGAGGCTTTCATTTTCAACAATAGAAACGTCGCCGGTAATGACATGCCCGATAGTATTGTATTTGAAAGGAACATGTGACAGTGTTGTGTAGAAGATGGTTGATGTCTAGGCACTGCAAAACCTGTTTGTAATTGAATAGCTTGGACGCGATGCTAGGTCTATAGCTATATGACATGCAAGGCGTGGTCTTCAGTTTAAAATATGGTGGAATACAGGACTGAACTTTTGTGATTTAGAACATTGCCAATGTTTAAAGCGTCTATGCCTTTATTTGTAAATTTAAGTTTAAGGAAAAGACTTTTCTGTTCAGAACAGTCATCGTTTCTAACACGTGCAGGCTTAAACAGTCTGTGATAAGCTATGTCCATTAAATGTTCCTCAATGTTATTTCCGGTTTCGATAATATATAGATAGGCCCAATAGCGCATATGGTAAAAGCGCCCTGCTACTGTTCGATATGTCGTGAGTTCGATTCTCCGGTCTGTCCGTCGTACATTTCCCCCCGCCTGTTACATTTAAGTTATTTGGTGTTCAAGTAAATAACCCACTGTGGTATATTTTAAGGAACAAAATCGAAAAGGCGCGAATAAATGCAGGATCATAACGGTAATCCGGACTAACTCGAAAGTTCCGGATTTCTGATTAAAAACATAAAGGCAATAAAAATTGCACTTCAAACCTTATTTATCACTTTTTGAAACCAGTACCCAAGACGCAGTCCAGTGAAACAGTGTTTTTCGGTATTCTAAGAATTTGTTAAATGCAATGATAAATATTTCTTTTTCATTGCAGGGATGAAATATATCATCGCACAGGTCATACTGATAGTTTGTCAAGCATGGTCGATATCTTGCGCAGACTGTCCACCATCACATCCGCAACAGTCTTTCTGCGAGTCAGCCTGGGGTAAGAGGATTCGATATACTTTTATGTTCACAACAAGTTTTGACTTATTGCTATTTCTTTATGTTCCAATATGCGTGTAGAAAGTTCGATGATTATTGCTTATTTCAAAATATGTTCCTTTGCATGACCATTGTCATGTGATTGATATAGATCGTAAACTTGAAAGAAAGACAGAATAATGTTAAATTATCAAGTACAAGTCATATACAACAGATAAATAATGCATACAACTGAGAAAGGAAAGTGTCATGAATGATTAATCTTATGTGACAAAAGTAAGAGAAATTACGTATAAAAGAACACTTCACAAATTGAAATGCAGTGTTACTTGTTTAGAAGAACTTGTTAAATCATCTGTACCAATCGTAACCAGGACCAGTCTCACTAAATTTCGTAACTTTGCACGTAAACGTAGACAATGCTTTATGCATCACTTTCGATTTTATTTATAACCTATGCTTACACGTTAACCTCTGTAGTTACATGTGGAATAAGCAGTACTTTGGAATAGACTCAGACTCAAGTTTATTCGTAGCACTTTTAGTGAAACTGATTTGGGCATAGGTTATGACAACGTCTACATTTTTTACTAAACGTAAAGTTAGGCCTTTAGAGTGAAACTGGCACCAGGTAATTTGATTCAGTTTGGATTTGACATCGGGTTCAATCGTTCCAGAGACGGTGCCAGTCCCTAAATGACACTTGACTTCACATGTGTTTTCCAAGAAGTCCGTGTTTCAATATCCACCATATATGTATATTGTCTTACTCAATTTATCATGGCGGCATATTGGTACCTGTAATTCCGACACTAACGCTTTAACAAATGTGGTGGCTGTTCCTTTTCCGGGTGTCCGAACTAATCTTCCTGGAGAGACGTGAATTCGAAAAGACATGAATAATAGAAGAACCTTCACTGCATTGGCTTCATAGCAAAGGTGAACATTTGTGACACTTTGTCAAAACTGTTGACATTTTCGTGTAAATGAAAAGTTCTAAGCAGGGTGTAAACAATTAAAAACTATATATATATATATATATATATATATATATATATATATATATATATATATATATATATTTATATATATATGTAGTTATGTTATATAATGATATAATTACTGTTTTTTTCAATAGCAATTAAAGGCAAGGTATTAAAATACATTGATACTCCAAGTCCTATTAAAGGAGAACCACCCCTGGAAAGAAACTATCTCGTCAGAATTGATAAAGTTTTCAAGGTAAGAATAGAAATTACTACAAGATACAATATGAACGATTTGATCAAGTTTTCTAATACTTACCGTTTCTTTTTTATTCCTGTATTTATTTTTGTGGTTTTTGCAGCGACTCGTATATTAAGTTTCTGGAGAGGAATGTTTTTGACTTGGAACTTTGATAGTAAGTTGTTGAGTCCCCATTGTGTGTTAGATATTAAAGGGACATGGGTTGTTTTTTTTCAACTCCCCCTTTTACAACATAGATTGATAAACAATAACAGAAAGATAGATATATACAGGCATAAACATTCTTATATTTCTATTTATGTTGTGAAAATTGCTTGAGAAACCCAGGTTTGGCACTTTTTCATTTGCAATTGAAAAACTCAGCCTTACTTTTTTCAAATTATTACCACACTGGACCTGACCATATTTTCTCAAAATATATATGAAGATTTTTTGTGTGTGTATAGCTCTTATTTGTACGTTGTACAAGCAGTTTAAGCAGAAAAGATTGAAACATTCAACACAGCTAACGCCCCTTTACGTGAAAAGTGAAATCGAGTTTATTCGTAAGAGTATTTATGATAAGTCAATAGCTCAGGAATATTTTGCATAAGCATATTTGTTTGATTTAATTAAATAAATTTTACTGTTATACCTCGGTGTGTTTATGCATATATAATTTTAACAGCAACCAGATACGTCCCATGGGAAAGGATGGAAGAAGGGCAGCCGTGCTTGGATAGCGACAGATGGAAACATGGGGATGTTTGGCGTAAATCTGAAGAGTAAACAGACATATTTTATAACAGGTAGATTGAATGATAAAAACTGAATAGCTCTGCATAACTGCTTATTTATCTGACCAAAACCAGACACTTCTCCATTGTTCCCGAGTTCAAACTCCTGGATATCATTACATTTACTATTTTGATATATGTATCTGCTATCTCCTCCATGACACCTGATCCCACCTCTGGATTTCCAGAGGTCAGTGATTGTCCAATGTTAACCAGATTTGTATAATTGTATTTAGATATACGTAAAACGGTAATAAGTGATAAAACGAGCGTTGTTAAGGTAAACAGAGATTGTAACAAGTGTGTCAATGTCGATTGTATTTATCAACATTAGTTCAGTCTATTATTATATATCATAAATATAATAGCAAAGTTATAATGCTCAAGACGATCGTTCCTGTCAATTACACTTCATCAGTTGAGCTCCAATTTAAAAAGTATATGTGTTTTCTAATGAGAACATGGTATCATACAAGGCCAATAATAACTCTAGAAGTATAGCCAAAATCCGTCTAAGAGTAACCACTGTAAAAAAGCTTTAGAAAATTCTGGAATTCAAATGGTGTTACCAGTGCCAAATATTACTTTAGTATAATATCGGATCTTCATTGTAATCTATAGGAACGGTAGATAAACATACCTTAAAACCATTTTTTTTGCGAGATTTTATCGCATTTTTACAGTGAAAACTTCTATCAGCGAAATCTCTATTTCGCGTTCACTGGGATGTAAAGCAAATTATGAAAAAAATATTTTCAGTTTTATCATGACAGTACCGAAACATTAATACAAACTTTAATCTAAAGAACCTGTTACAAACAAGTCCACGCACAGTAGATAAAGCTCATTCCTTTTAGATAACAATCCATTTTTCTACATCTAATTCTAATCAACAATGAATATTGTAAGGTGATTTAAAGTTAAGGTTCTCTATTTAGATTTTCTGTTACACACAAAAATGTCACAGATAACAATGATATTTTAATTGAACGTGTTTATAACCTTCTGAAAATAAAATAAATACATATATTCTTTAAAGATTGCATGAAAATGTTAAAATGAAGGAAACTACCATTAGCAGCCCGCCCCCCTAATTGTCAAAACATCAAAAGCAATTTTTGAGATACCAACAAGACATAAATAAACATTAAAATTTCCACAATGAAAAAATGGTTTTTTGTTTGTTTTTAGGGATAATATACGACAAGAGAGCTTTTACGTCAAATTGTAACTGGATTCAATTGTGGAAAGATTTAGATAGATGTCACAATGCTGCCTTGACTTCTGGTATATATTTACAAAACTGCATATGTGTGGTGAGTATCTGGTATTTCTCTATAGACTGTAGGAAAAGTTTAAATAATTGTCATGTTGGTGATTTGAATTGTTATATTGTTATGGTGTCAACAAAATATCATAACAAAGTTATGTTTCATGACACGCATGTTGAATTAGATGTATCTAATTGTTCACAATTAAAATTAAAGGAAGAATAATTATCGCTGTTACGGCTGTCGTCTGGAAAGTAACGTAGACTTTCACAATGAAAGTAATACAGAATTCTACCTGGAAAGTAACGTAGGCATCAACCTTGAACATATAGACTATGTTACCACGCTAAATGTAATATAGGCTACAACCCTCAATGTAATACTGACTACTGCCGCGAGGGTGATATCAATTTCCATCCTGAAAGTAACATAGACTATCACCCTGAAAGTAACATAGACTGTCACCCTGAAAGTAACATAGACTATCACCCTGAAAGTAACATAGACTATCACCCTGAAAGTAACATAGGCTATCACCCTGAAAGTAACATAGACTATCACCCTGAAAGTAAGGTATTCTATCATCTAAATACTGTCAGAGTAATGTAGGATACAACCTTGAAAGTAAGGTAGGCCGCCACATTGAAAGCAATGAAGACCACCACCTTGAAACTAATGTTGGCAACTCCCTTTAAAGTAATTCAGGCCACCGTACCACGTTGAAATAAATGTAGGCCACCCAACCACGTTGAAAAAATGAAGGCCATCCTACCAAGTTGATAAAAAACGTAGGCTACCCTACCACGTTGAAAAAATGTAGACTACTCTACCCCTTTGAAAATAAGGTAGACTACTCTACCCCATTGGAAATAAAGTAGAATACCATAGTACCCTGAAAATTATGTAACATACCCTACCACCTTGAAGGAACGACCCTGAAAGTAATACAAGATGTTAGAATCCGAGCTGGAAGTTAACGTAGACTTTCAATTTGAAAGTAACGTACGGGAAAATGGTGTTATGGTATAAGTCTTGCCAATTGATAAGTCTTTACGTTTAGCTGTTCAAAATTTATTCAAACAATACCCATGTGTTTTACATGGTAGCCCTCCATGGCTTTGTCAGTTTTCATTTCAAAGATTGTTCCAAAATTCTACGATACGCAACATTAACTATTTAATAATTTGTTTGCTTTTTGTCAAAGGTATCCACATGTATAGATAAAAGAGGTTGCTTCCCACCACAGGCAGACCCAGGATGCACGAACTACAACCATCAAAATACATATGAGGTTTGTTCTTATGACCAAATGTGGGGTGTATGCGAATGGTCCAAATGTGGACTAAAAGGCAAAAGGCATCATTAGTGACGTAAAAATATAATGGATGTATCGTGTTACATGCTATAGTGTGGTTTATACAAAGTATTAAAAGAATCACTTATATAATATCGCTCTTATTATTTCATAAACAGTGTGCCATGAAATATACACTCTTAAAAGAATATATACAAATTATTTGTTATAAACATCATTAAGGCTGATAAACATTTATCACATTTCCAAAAAATGACATCATAGAACATTTAAAAGTATCATCTTTTAATGTGTAAGAAAGTTGCTAAGAATGTTTGTATTATATAGTCCTTCCTTATAGTTGCAACAGTAAAATATTTTGCATCTAGTCAATCACGTGGTTAAACAACATCGCGTATCCTGCATGCAGGTGACCAAATAACCTTGGTAGTGCATCATCAGTTCAGCTGTAGATACAGGAGATGCACGTTAAAACCCTGGGAAATAATTGATTCATGCTTTCTTATGAAACGTGTCGCTTTGTCAATGCCCTTGTTTGAGGGATATATGAATCTTTCTTGGTCTTCAATCATTTTTTTAGGCTTTCCCTCTGATGGAACGTAATTTAATTGCTACGAGGAAAGAAATCATACTTCCCTCACGCAGGGGCCATACATGTTTAATACTGCGATTTATGCCACCTAGAAATTCCAAAGGACAACTAAAGTGTTCTTAGGGAATATGCTTTGAACCAGTGATATACTAGTTCGTTGCAAGAACAAGTCTTCCTATATAAATGTACTAACAATAACAGTACTTAAGAAATATTGTTGATGGGGAACTAAATCTAATCTACGTACTAGAGCGTGGAAATGTCTTTATTCTACAACAAATGGCTATATTTTGCTTCTAACATAGATTGTAAAGTCACAAATGCAAATATCAGTAGTATAGAAAAACACCAGCTTTGGTTTACAACATGGGCGCAGACATTTTTGGAACCCCAAAGTTGTGCGGAGGGTAAATAATGCGCCCAGTGATCTGAATTGGTCATTATAAATGAAAAAATAGTTTTGACTTTAATAGTGAAATAAAGGTGATAAAAAAGATACATGAATATTGGTAGTATTTGGAAAATTATAGGGTTGACGGTTGAAAATTGAATGGGAGGGGTTCCATATGAGAATAGATACTTTTCCGTTGGTGCGGAATAATACGAGTTGTAAACTAGTGAATATTTGAAGTTAAAAATGCAAACGGCAACCTATTCTTTGATTGCAAATTTTGTTACCAAAAATTATTGATCTTTCAGCTCTGGGTACTTATTGAACCAGGATTTAATAAAACTTGGGAGTGACAGTGACTGAAGTTTTGTAAATTTTAGCATTGAGGCCTATGGGAAAATATTTGTGGTGTCTGTCCTATAGTGAAGTAACATTTGACACATGTAGGCTGAGATGAAGCCTTAAAATAAGTCATTTCTCTAATTTTTCACCTAAATTGCAATTCATTCTCACTTTTATCTCTACTTTTAAACAGATCTGAGGGTCTCTATGATATGGGGCCACCTATTGGTGTCCACAGGTGCAAATTTAATAGGTGTGCTGCCTCTACAACATTTATTATGCATTTGTGGCATATTGAGTTCTGCTTATTTTAATCTGTAATGTTTTATATTACACTAGAACTAATATTTTATCATTTATTGGTCAAAATTCCATCTGTTCTTGGAAAATTCAAGTATACCCCCACCCTCTCCTACAACCATGACTTGTTTCTTTTATAAAAAAAATCATATAGTTATGGGTTATGCTTAGTGACTATTTATCAAATTTATTTTGGAAATGATGTTTTCTATTGTAAATTTTATATCATTTGAATCTAAATTCAGACCTTTTTGAGGTAAAACTGGTTGATTTCTTTTTTGAGAGAAAATCATACTTCCCTCACGCAGGGGCCTTACACATGCGATTTATGACACCTAGAAATTCCAAAGGACAACTAAAGTGTTCTTAGGAATATGACCTTGACACCAGCTGATATACTAGTTCGTGCAATAACAAGTCTTCCTTATAAATGTACTACAATAACAGTACTCAAGAAATATTGTTGATTGGACCTAAAATCTAATCTACGTACTAAGAGCGTGGAAATGTCTTTATTTACAACAATGGCAATATTGCTTCTACATAGATTGTAAAGTCACAAATGCAAATATCAGTGAGTAAAAGCTAAATTAATCTGCTTCAGCAAATGACAACGGGAAACTGATAATTACCGAAAAGCGCATAATTGTGATATCAAAACAAACCAATTTTAAAATATGCGATTAACGGTCAGCATTTACTTTCTAAAGAGATATATATGATGGTTAAACACTTCTATGGATCTGTCAATGGTTTGAGTACAAGCATAATACGTGATTCATTTGCAGAGGGCGTCTTTAACGTTCTACTCGTATCATTTTGAATCACCCGAACGTCACTCACTCAATGCATACTACATGTTTATGCTACTTGAATTGGTACTACAATTGCATGAGTTGTTGATTGATATGAGGATTACCAGGGAGAAAAAGACGAGTGCATATCACACACATCCTGAATGTGAGTACAGAATCGTAATCACATCGAATGGTTTATCAAGGACTGCTGTAAGCGGACATAGACGTTACTCTACACAAATTTATGTTAAAGTTATGACCTTCTGGTGATGGGGTTTCAGCATTGTATTTTACATTCTCAAAATGACCAGGCTCTAGATTTAATACAAGTATAAAACGTATATATATTTTAATTTTTTAATTAATATTTTTAATAACTTTATGTTACGTTCAGCCAAGCATTTTACGTATTTGGCTACGTCATCAGCTTTAGATGAAGCACAACAAAATGAGATATGAGCTGATGTCAGTGCAGAGGGCGTCTTTAACGTTCTACCCGTATTATTTTGAATATCACCCGTACGTCACTCACTCAAGTACTTTTACTAAGTTTGTATCCGTCTACCTTAGTTATAAAAAAATTAAGGGGAAATGGACAGAACTCAACAAGTAAGGAGATATATGACAACCAGTTGTAAATACACAAATGTATATGAAAACTGGATGATATTAATAGAAAAACTGAGTATGCAAAATGAGAAAACTTGGAGGTGTCTTCCATATCAAATCCTCTATTGGGAGATTTTCTTTGGACAAATCAAACTGGACAACAACACTACTTTTGAAGTGTAAAAAAATATTTGAGGAATTACAGAGGTCGCCATGATCATCAGTACAGAACGTTATGGTACAAAACACAATTAGTCGCTCGTATTATTTCTGTCATTCATACGTGTTACTGTAGTTTTAACGAAACATTCGTGGTTTTTAATGTGATTTATTTCTAACTCCATGTATAGTTCCGTAAACTGGGTTTCGGTTCGAATTCGACGAGTCCATCCCCGTGTCCCATTTACATAACTTGGAGGGGATTCACCTTCAACAATATTTGGACATATATGGTAAATGTCCTATAATTTGTTTGCCCTAGAGGTCAGGTGTATATCACGCTTACCTTAGAAAATAACTGTATTTATAATACAGTATTTTTCATGTCTGAAAAACTAAATTGACGGGTTTAAATCAGGAAAAATGTTTGTGATTTCGTGTAACGTGATAATTTCAATCGAAGATTTTCGATTTTTTTGCGTAATCCGTTTTTGGATCCGAGTTTTTCGTGCGCTGCAAGATACATACCGGTAATCGCTAGGGATAACAAAGTTAAATCGGCGCACGAAAAATCCGGATCTAAAATCTGAATACGTAAGAATTCGAAAATGGTCTATTGAAATTATCTTATAACACAAAATCACCAACATTTGTCGTGATTTAAACCCGTGAATTTAGTTTTTTCAGGAATGCAAAATACTGTATTACTATACGGTTATTCTCTAAAGTAAGCGTATTATACAACTCATATTGCTTTGATATAAAATTTTCAGATACTAAAGTACAAATCTTCAGGATGTCTAGGATACATATACAAATCTGGTGACTATTGGACAAACACAGACTTCTGGAAGAGTAAGCACCTCCCGTTGGCAGGTCCACAGTCAAATTCAATTGAAATAAGTGAGGTACAAATCCTCGACAAAATTGGTAAAGACGACTCAAAAAACATTATCGAACAGGTTACTTCACATTTTATTTACTGAAACAATAAAATTTGCGGAACGTTGACATCAAACGCGGTATGTCAATAATTTGTCAGTGAATATGAAATGTTCATATGTTAAACACGCGCTGGCATATCAGACATTTATGAGATATAAACACCATATGCAGATGATTACGGGCTATTACTACTTAAATGTGGAAAATTTACGTTCGAAAAGTCGAAATCGTCGCGTTTGTTCCATCTGCGTCAATAGTAAGTAAAACATAAAACATAAGTAGGAAGCGTGTGTGCTTGATTCCGCTACATATGTATGAAAATTTTCATTATTAATTGACAAAATGTCGTCGATAAATCTAATTCTTCCTGAAATTATTATGGGATTTAATTTAAGAGTCATACAAAGTAAATGTCACGGCAAAAGATATGATTAGCAATTAAACTTACACGCTTACACACTTTACAATACAACAAAAGATTGAGACAAGAAAATACACTTTATCACTATAAAAGCTAATTAAAAGGAGCCTTTGTTGAAGATGCCATAGAATTTGGAATTAAAAAAAATTACCTACGAAACATACACGCCTACATCTCCTTGTAGTTGAATACAATAATAAAAAAGGATGCGTACAATTCTGAAAACCCCAAATTCAAATGAATTATTAAAATATCTTACAAAATGTAAAGCAAATGATTTCATAAGCATGTCTATCTGAAAAATGTAAGTATAGAAAGGAAGCACCTGGTATTTTCATTGAAATAATATAGCATTTTGTCTAGAATTCTTCCAGATATAAAATTAAAACTTTTTTACGATCGTTTCTGTCAAGAAGACAGTTGAGTTCTATTTGAAAAATACATGTAGCTTTATAGAAAGTGGTATATTACAAGGCCTAAAATTATCTAAATGAATTCTCAAATCCATGTTAGAGTAACCACTGTGAAGAGATGACTATCTTAGCGTCTGAGTAGTTTAACATTATATATATATATTCAGCTTACTTTACCATTATATAGTGAAACGTCTTGTTTGCACTTTCGTATGTGTTCAGTCCTATGTTATTGACTACGGTAAAGTGCTATTCGTCTACCATTTAAAATTCAAATTGAGGTCAATATGAAATACCCTTTAAGTTATCCTCGTTTCTCACCCTATTCTCTTATATATATATAAAAATTGTGTATTCAGTAAAAACTGCCTACTCACTTTAAATGACGTTTCGTTTATTTTTGGAAGGGTGTTGAGTTTACTTTAAATTATTGAGTGTCCACGGGTCTACACATGTTCTTCTTCACTTGATACGGTGCCTTTTTAACTTAAATCTATGTTCGTTATAACTGTGATCTAATTGCTTCTGTTAGTGAGCTTTTCAAAAGGTTTGACAAATAAAGGCAAACCACAAGTAGGACATTTCGCCAAAATAACGGTAATTATACCCGGGTTTAAACGTCGGGTACACATGTACATTAAATAGTTTCTGGATTGTGCGCAAAAAGTATTCCAACAACGTAAGTAAAAACACCATTTTTTATTCTTTTTCAGTTTGTATACTAATTAACTGTACTTGCTATGCAATTGCTTTTAACAAATTTTTGTGAGAACATTTTTCAGTTTACTTGTGGAAGGCCGCTGGTCTCGTCCCGGGTAACTTGGCTATGTCCTCCACCATTAAAAAATGGCTGCACTATATAACCACGAAAAATTGTTGAATGTGACGTAAAACAATATTCAAAATTTGATAAATATGACAATGGCTTTTTGCTTTATTTTCTTGTTGTTTTATTGTTTAATTGACTTATTGCGGAGAAAGATTGTCTTTCAAAGTACTACTTAATCATAATTATCTTTTGTTATATTAACGTTTGTATAGCTAATATGTCATAGCTTTTCAAAACGTTTAATTGTAAAGCGATGTCTGTAGAAGTTTCTTCCATATTTTAGTATCAAAGTGGTTTTATTTGTAATATTTTCTTTTGTTTCATTGTTTTAGTCAGTCTTTGTGTAATTCAATGGCGATTTCGTAAATACGGTTTTTATCTAATGCGCATTTTGATAGTTTAGTCATTTCTTATAATAGGCTTTCATGGAAAAATTCATAATCTGAAGCAAATTAATGTTAGGATAACAGATAACAGTTTTGTTCTTGTTGTTGTTGTTGTTGTTGTTGTTGTTTTTGTTGTCGAGCAGTAATTGAAAAGGTAATATAACATTCAAACACAAATACCTTTCATATAACAGTACTAACAGTCTGTGTGAGTCTATATACCCTACCCATGTACATGTATTTGTTAACCGACAGAAATTACATATAATAGCTCCACATATAATCATGTGTAAGGTAAACAATTTATGTAATAGTGTGTAATTTTATGAAATGTAGAACACACCTGACTTTTAATTTAATTGACTTTCCAGCTTAGGATTAGCCAGACAATAATTTTTTAATACGGGCAAACTGAATGATTGTATTCGGGTTTTTTTATATTGGTATAAACTTTTATGACGACGGATAATTGATATTTCGACGACAGTAAGTGATGAGTTTAATTTTTTTGACATCCCTATTCAATGTAAAAATGTGTTTATAAACCTGGATTTAAAAAATTCTATGTATGTATAAATCGTGTTAATAGGTGCAAATCTAGTAAAAATGGACAAATGTTTTTTCATTTGCCATTTTTTCTCTCTGAGTCCCTTTTACTACTAACTTGATACCGTTAGTTGGGATATTTTGGCCATTGTTTAATTTTTAAGGAAATTTGACGGCCGGTCCCAGATTATTAAAAATGCTGAAAAAAAACCCTTAAACTGTCTAAAAAAGATGTGTACCTTCATATACACCGGCATAAAAATTCTTAAGTTGGATTGAAACCTGGATTTAAATTTAAATTCTCTGAGTAGACCTACCAAAATATAAAAATATTAGTTTATGTCCAGGATTGTAGGTACAAAATACAAGTAAAAATCTGGACAAATAAATGTCGGACCCGACATACATTTGAAAACAATTCAAAAGGTGGGATCATTTAAAAGTGAATGATGGAGGGGATAAATATCGCCCCTGTCGAAAGAAAACATACATATGTCACACCCGTCGTGAAATGTCCACGGTCAAATTCATTTCAACATAAATACTTAAAGCTTAGTCATAGCTAAATTTGTGCGGTCACTGGTCACAGAAAGCTGGTGGTCACTATACAGGGTAAAGAACTTTGGAAATTAAGCCAGAGGAATATTGAAAACGGCCGGTAAGGGCAGATTAGATCAATAGCCAAAATTTAGCTGGCCAAAAAATAACCCTTCATTTTAAGACCACACGAATATTATCAAAGTCGCCAAATTGAAGCGGACGCCTTTAGATTTGTCCCAATTTATGGTGATATATAGTCGACAAGAAGAAATCATACACGATCAAGTATTATATTAAATCATAAAAATTCTATAAGTTCCTATATTTATTTTGTAAAGATTGAACACACCTGACGATAAACCAGACAATACGGTCTATATTGTACTTTTATGCTGGATATTGATAACGACAGTCAGTCCTTGCTTTTTGTTCGTGTTAAGCATTTAGCTAGACCTGACCTTATTTTCACAAAATATATAGAAATAAACTTATATGTGTACCTATCGGTTGGAAAACCTGTTTAATAGGTTCTTATTTGTTATTGTACATCAAGTACAAATCTAGTAAAAATGGAAAAATACGGACCTTTGGGATAAACATCATTTGCCATAGGGGTAATGTCCCCCTGTCGACGGGTCACACCCGTCGTGAGTCCACGGTTTAAGATGTAACCGACAGACATTTGGGTAAACCCAACAATTCTGCTATACCATAACAATATTACTCATCTGATAAAAGTGAATGAAGTAAATGCTTTAGATGTTGATTTTACAATTAATTCTATCGCTTCACCTGTTTCCGAAAGAAAACATACATATGTAAACTGTTGTCATGTTGTAAATTGTGTTTTTACGCCCACACCTACCCGGTATATTCAACATTTACAACATGACAATACTTTAAAGCATAGTGACAGGTACGTCACTAAATGTCATGTAATGACATTTGTTTAAAACTAATTCTAACGAAAAATTATTATATAAGTATCAAAGTACACTGATTAATATCATGCAAAGACGGAATTCTTTGTCTAATATATGTTAATTTTAAGAACCGCCATATTAATTAGATATTTTTTCGCTTATTTAATAGGCAAGATAAAATAGGAATCATCAAATTGGTTTTACACGTTTGAATGGCTCCCAGGTATTTGTTTTAGTTCAACTGAAGTAAGACCACAACCTGAAGCCAAAATTACACTCTTTTACAGATCGTGTTTGACATACTTTATGTGTTTTAAATATTTTGTACATAACAACTGTGTCTCTCCTTGTAACGAGTTATTCAAGTACCACACGAATATTATATATAGTTTCATACTGTGTCGACAATAACATTTGTTTGTTACGTAAAACGGAACAATTATGGCTAGTCTTTATGTATTTGTCGCAATATATTGTGTGAATGTGATACAGAGTTCCATAGTCCGAGGCAAATATAACTTAAATCACAGGAATTTGAAAGTCGATCATAGTTCTGATTAGTTCATTATAAGCTATGATAATATCCTATACATTCATTATATTATCATGTTTCCAAAACTTGGTACTGTATTATTCAGATCTGTCCGATGGGACACCGTTTGTTGACCAGGAATACATTTGTTTCTCCGATGTTATTCATGGATTTGGTGAAGTAAATAGGATGTCATAGTTTTGTTCACATCTGATTTATTACATAGATCTGAATAGATTTGACTGAATGATTTTGACTACAATTGGCTACATAATTCTGACTAAATTCAAGCAGACTATGACTACATAGTTCTGATTAGTTCATACTATAAGCTACTGATTAGATATGACTATATGGGCTATACAAACCTGTAAAGAAATATCCCAATACATGACTATATTAACTATAATGACTGTAAGGGATAGATCCCTATATATATGACTATATTAACTATAATGAACTATAATGACTGGGATAGATCCCTATATATATATGACTATATTAACTATAATGACTGTAAGGGATAGATCCCTATATATATGACTATATTAACTATAATGACTGTAAGGGATAGATCCCTATATATATTACTATATTAACTATAATGACTGTAAGGGATAGATCCCTATATATATGACTATATTAACTATAATGACTGTAAGGGATAGATCCCGATATATATTACTATGTTGACTATATATGACTATATTGGCTATAATGTCTGTTTGGATAGATCCTTATATATGTGACTATATTGGCTATAATGTCTGTAGGGATAGATCCCTATATATATGACTATATTCGCTATAATGTCTGTTGGGTTAGATATATATGACTATATTGGCTATAATGACTTTATTGGCTATAATGACTGAAGGGATAGATCCCTATATATATGACTATATTAACTATAATGACTGTAGGGATAAATCCCTATATATATGACTATATTAACTATAATGACTGTAGGGATAGATCCCTATATATATGACTATATTAACTATAATGACTGTAAGGGATAGATCCCTATATATATGACTATATTAACTATAATGACTGTAAGGGATAGATTCCTATATATATTACTATATTAACTATAATGACTGTAGGGATAGATCCCTATATATATTACTATATTGCCTATAATGTCTGTTGGGATAGATCCTTATATATATGACTGTATTGGCTATAATGACTGTAAAGGATAGATCCCTATATATATGACTATATTAACTATAATGACTGTAGGGATAGATCCTATATTGGCTATGCCCGGGTCAATGTCTATATATATGACTATATTAACTATAATGACTGTAGGGATAGATCCCTATATATATATGACTATATTAACTATAATGTCTGTAGGGATAGATGCCTATACATATTACTATATTGGCTATAATGTCTGTTGGGTTAGATCCTTATACATATATATGACTATATTGGCTATAATGACTGTATGGGATAGATCCCTATATATATGACTATATTAACTATAATGACTGTAAGGGATAATATGATATATTAACCTGTATATATATATTACTATATTAACTATAATGACTGTAAAGAATAGATTCCTATATATATGATCCTTATATATATGACTATATTAACTATATAATGACTGTAGGGATAGATTCCTATAATGATAGGGATATGACTATATTAACTATAATGACTGTAGGGATAGATACCTATATATGGTCTGACTATATTAACTATAATAATGACTGTAAAGGATAGATCCCTATTCCTATATATGACTATATTGCCTATAATATGTCTGTTGGGATAGATTCCTATATATATGACTTATAACTATAATGACCTATATATCGCTATATTAACTATATACTATAATGTCTGTAGGGATAGATCCCTATATATATGACTATATTGGCTATAATATCTGTTGGGTTAGATCCCTATATATATGACTATATTGGCTATAATATCCGTAGGGATAGATCCCTATAAATGACAATATTAATTATAATGAATGTAAGGAATAGATCCCGATATATCTGACTATATTGGTTACAATGACTGTAAGGAATATATCCCTATATATGAAATAAACATCTAAACAATATGACAAAGTAAGAATATAAAATCACAGACACCATAATATTAATTGTAAGATGTTTCAGGAAACAATATACAAATCAGGTGAAAATTGGACAGATACGGACCGATAAAAATCCAAAGATTTATTTCTTCAACATAATAAGTGAAAATATTGTCATGAGACATTCACATGCCAGAAAAGAAATTGAAGTTTGGCATGCCGGTTTTGCTAACAACATGAAGTGTGTAAACATATGACAATGTTTTATATATATAAAATCCACCATTATCTGCTAAAGGTATCTACATACAATAAAGCAAGTAACCATAATGACATGTAACAATAAAAGCATCACTTCCTTCATTTGGTGAGAGGAATACAAAAGAATGATTTAGAAGAATTTTGATCAAAGGATGTAGTCATGATCCTTTTATAGTTTCTAAATGTAACAGTTTATTTACATTCCAGCTTCCCGTGGTGTGAGGGACTGATCTTTTTCGAAACAGTAATATCTGGCTCAACATTTGAATTTTCTCCCTTTATATGTAAATGTTCGCGTAAAATTCTAGTTCTGTATGTATTATAGGTAAATGCGTGTTTTCTCATCGGGAGCTGGTTATTTGAAGAAAACGTGTCAAGAATTTGGGCAGAAACAATATCTTCCTACCCTCTCTCCCATAACATCTATTTACAATGAAATAAGACCTGACTACATATTTATATGACTTTTATTGGTGTATCCCTGCGGTCGAGATAGGGTCATATTTCCTAAAGTCCATATTATTTTGGTATGCACCGCCATCGAACACAGGGTTCCGATGATAAAAATCAATTGGTCTTCATAGGCGTCTATCATTATCTTTGAAGGTAATACTGGGTAATTCATGTTGGAATAATGTATTCTGTTTGGATGTAAATTTTGATTACTGTGATTGGGAAATCAATAATTGTATGTTTTGTGTTTATATGTATGTGTTATAATATAACGGGTAACACATCCTACATTTTACTTCTGTCTCAGGTTGTTGGGTGATATGAAGATTTGTTTACTTGAAGCAATTATATTTTCTGGGGCATAGCCCCGAGGGCAATACGATGGCTGAGGGTAAACTAATCTTCATATCACCCTGCTACTAGAAACATAAATAGTTTATCATACCGACTTCAAGTTACTGTAAATAAAATAAGTTGAATAACGGTACCAAAAGTTAAAGAGGCATTAGCGATGTTTACCTTAAATATATTCAGACAGTACAATAATAAGTAAGAGTTATACACAGGCTTAAAAACTTATACTTATATTCCATATATTTTGTGAAGGTGGTAGGTGCTATCCATATAAAAATAGTAAAGTTGAGTTAATCAATTGCAACTGAAAAAAACTAAGCCTACCATATTACCACACAATTTTCACAAAATATATAGGAATTTAAGAATTTCTATGCCTGTGTAAATCTCTGTTATTGTATATCAACCTAAGTTGTAAAAAGGGGGAAACTGAAAAATTAAAGCTAAACCCATTTAATGATTAATCAAATTATTTAATTTCACCTTTATCTACCAGCCATAACGTTTTGTCATTGTTTTCATTTCTACTACAAAGAACGGTAACTCTGATTAACAAAATAGCGAGTGCTCCCAAGGGGACTCGTGTTCAAGGGTAATATTATTTTTTCATAACCTGGGACGCGTGCTCCAGGGTAATATGTTTTGCAAACTGGTTTTGTGATTTAATTCAGCAAGTCAAGAAGGATTTCATTTACATTTATATGAGGTATATTGATGCTTTTATGGATATATGTACAACACTGTCCAGGAGACATGACTAAATACATGTACAATGTCATTCTCTTGAAATCAGAATTTGTAAAGTAGAAATGTCAACGATATGATAAAACCTTTATGTTGTTTGTGCACTTAAATTATCATTTAACATAAAGACTGTTCGAGAAAATCTTCCAATTCTTCCAATCAGGTCAGTCATTCAAAACCGAAGTAATTGTAAACTTAACTCGGTAGTTTAAAACATTCCGCAAATATTTAAAGTAAACGTAATACCAATACTCTAAATGAAGTGAGATCCTACAACCCCCCTTCCAGAAATCAATTTATATATATATATATATATATATATATATATATATATATATTTATATACATATATATATATATATATATATATATATATATATATATATATATATATATATATATATATACACACACATACTTGTAGTAGAAAAACTTTGTTTCAATCAGTTTATGCAGATTTAGATAACAAAATGAACCTTAATTTAAAGATAGAAATATACAGTTATTCAAAACAATCTATGTTACATGACGTTTTTTTCGGTCACCTTTTTGGAAAGGTTTCAGGATCAGAAGAGGAAAAGTTTAGATAAGAGTAGATAATTATTCATGCGGTGACCGAAATTTCACTCGCATCTCAAGAGGTACATGTTTGGTACTATGCGAGTTATATTTGGTAAGGAAATAGATATGTACAGGACATACATTCAAACTTAAAGCATTGTATGCATTAGGCATATCAGAATAACTTTCAGAAATGGCAGTTTTTCCCTTGACGTGTCTCCTGTTGTAGAAACGTCTTGTTGTAGAAACGTCTTTTTAAATGTTTTTGAATCCGTTGCTGAATCTGGAAAGGTACTGAAATAAGATATAAAATAAGATAGTAGTATTTGAGGTCTCTAACTGATGCGACCAGGAGTTAATCTATTTTGATTGGAATTCGACTACAGAATCCAAGCGGTTGTGTCTGGTCAGCTGGGATTGCTAACTCCTCCATGACAGTTGTTTCCGTCTCCGAATCTTCTGTAAAAAAATCCACATATCTATGGATTTCCCTGTGCTTAATACTTTGGTAATAGCATATGTTTGTTTATATTTTTTCCATCGATTGAAATATCAATAAATATCATAAACATAAAAACACTTAATTTATAATGCTCAAGACGATCGTTTCATGTGAATTAGACTTCATCGGTGGAGCTCCAATTTATAAAACATGCATATTTCCTAAAGAGAAAGTGGTATCATACAAGGCCAAATAATTAATCTAAATGATGATATTCAATGTTTAAAAAATAGTAACCAGATTTTATGATACCTGGTTTGTTTGAAGCCTGAACTTTTTATATTTTTCAGATTACCAGTGAATCTTGCGTTTCTATAAGATCATCTGTGGAAAAGAGCATTAATTGCAAGATGGGGTGTATTGATACTGTGGGAAAACCATTTCTCATTATTGTAAATGGACTTTTTGTGGTAAGATCTTTTGGCCACATTCGTTTTTGTTTCAATAATCATCTATGCTGTGTAACAACAATGAAAGGTCCATGACGGCTGAAAAGTTATCTGTTCACACATTATACAAATGCAATACTAATAAAAACTATTGCACACGTGCACTGCAATTTGTAAGAAATGATAAAACAGATTGACACGGACACCCCTTATTAGCGATCTGTAGTGAACAATTCACTTTCGTTACATCGATACTGAAACTACGTAACACATGGATGCACATCAAATTGTGGGAATTAATTATTTCACCGAAAACTTTCATTGCTGGAAAAAATATTGTATTTCTATGCATAGATTTTGACCACTTACAAAAGTGAGTATTAGTATTTCCAACCAGATTTACGGCACCACAATAGAACAGGAGCTAGAACCCTTACAGATTAGGGTCAGCTGTGGGGGTTCAAAGTGAGGTGGCATATTATTAATTCGTTTCCAGCTTCATTTCCTTCCTCAAAACATTTTAACGCTCTATATCTGGTCCAACATGCACGGTGCAATTCTTTGTTGATTCCATCTCTCTTCTTTTCCGTCTTTTGTGTTTTGTATATTTTATATTGTAAAATCCATATAACCTGGCGGGGTGGAGTTTCATGAACCATTTCTTGACCTGGACGAATTGAGATTTTAGGTAATAAATCAAAACACCGACAAGAGTAATCGTTCCTTCTTGTCAACATATATAAGAGAGTACCGAGTGATGAATAAAACATTTTCCCCGTGAAGCGTGTCATAACTGAAAAGTGAGTAGAATCATCTTTATAATAATCAAAACGTTACTCCGCCCGGCCAAGTTATACGAATTGGAGTATACCTGTAGGGCGACCTGATTTCTTCTTTGTAGAATGTTGGTAAACTCAGACCCATCGCAATTCGTAATCATCTCAACTCGTATCCTCTTTGGCTAAGCCATGCCTAGGCTTGACTGATTCGTAACCAAAAAAATTAGCTGAGGCGTACCCAGCATTTTCCAGACTCGTACAGAATAACACAGGAATATGGTTACACTGACTACGCTCGAAGCACACAGAAGAACTACCCGGGTCATTATTCTACGTAGAAATCATGAATACCATTCCGTTCAATTTTGTCGGAAAAATTAGTGTTCATATCATGCTACTTCGACAAACGGTAGGGCAAGATCGCTTCCGGTTTGGTAATATTTACATTGACAACATTCAATGATATTGGTAAGTACAGGTATATATTGGTATATAGTTTTGCAATCAAACAGGCGATGGGCACGAGTCAGCCAATCGATGGCCGCGAGTCAGGTTAAAACATTGGTACGAGTAAGCCAATTCAATTAGGAACGAATTGTGATGGTACAAGCTGACAACAACCCATATAGTGGACTTTTTCATCTGAGGTATAGAACGTAATTAATGGGAAGGTTATAACTTTATATAATCATGATACAAACACACCATCAGTTAAAACAAAATTCACTCCATAGCTGAGCGTAAATGGGCGGTCATGGACCTTTAACGATTTGAACATACATTTTGAATTGACATATTAACAGAATGCTATCCTTACCGATACCAGTTTTAATCTTTTTGGTCTCAACATAAACAAATAAATAAATGAATAATCATTTTCCATTTCATCATCATCATCATCATCATCATCATCATCATCATCATCATCGCAGCTCTAACATCACTTTTCTTGTTGGTCTTTTTCTATCCTGTTCTCATTTTGTGTAGCTACGGCATTAATCATCATAATTATGACTGTTTTGAAAAAATGAATTGATATTTACAGATTTTTTCCATCATGTTGATTGTACCTGGTGTTATAATTTTGGCCGATGTCGATTACGTTAGCGATAAGGTGAAACCTCTTTTAAAGACGTTTTCTGTCGGTGGCTATAACCTGGCTGACATAGCAGAAGGACTGACGATTGCAATGATTGTTGGTGGATCCATTATATTAATAATAGCCATTTTGGGTATATGCGGAGCCTACAAAAGTAAGAAAGCATGTCTCTGTTTGGTAAGTATCACCCTTAGGCGGTCTTATTTTAGATTTGGACTTGATTTATTAAATTTCTGCAAATGGCCTTTATGCATGTTCTGTCATTCAAAAGTGTTGATTGCTTACAGTTTACTCCATTTTATTAATTAATAATCAAGGGATTGAGTATCAAGATATTTTTTACTTTTCCCAAAATGTTACGATATTCAGAAATACATGCTTCGTATGACAGAAAACATTTATGTTAACACAAAACATGTACATTCTACATTCTATTTCATTTCGTCATGCTTTCATGTACATGTACCTTAAAACATCTCTACTAAATAAGATCAGTTTCGCAATGCGAAAGAGTCACAATAAAATGTAGTTCTATATCTAAGTAAAATATTATAAACATAATACCAAAGTTACAATGCTCAAGACGATATCGTTTCTGTCAATTAGACTTCATCAGTTGAGCTCCAATTTGAAAAGTATGTGTATTTTCTAAAGATAAAGTGGTATCATACAAGGCCAAATGATATCTCTAAAAGTATAGCCGATATCCGTCTAAGAGTAACCACTGTAAAAAAAAATGACTATCTTAGCTTTAGAAGATTTTCGAATTTAAATGGTGTTAACAGTGCCCAAATATTACTTTATTATAAGATGAACAGCTGGTACCGAAATACCAGATACTGAGTATACCCTCGGGGACTCAAACGGTCCACCAGCAGTGGCAACGACCTAGTGGTTATAAATATTATAAACATAATACCAAAGTTACAATGCTCAAGACGATATCGTTTCTGTCAATTAGACTTCATCAGTTGAGCTCCAATTTGAAAAGTATGTGTATTTTCTAAAGATAAAGTGGTATCATACAAGGCCAAATGATATCTCTAAAAGTATAGCCGAAATCCGTCTAAGAGTAACCACTGTAAAAAAAAAATGACTATCTAGTAACTGATGTTAATATATTTTCATGACATGTATATGGTTTTGTTTGTGACACGTGTTCTTTACTTTCAGTATGGGACCATAGTTCTTACTTTACTTGTGCTGCAAGCTGTCGGAATCAGTTTATGGATTGTAATGAACAAAGATGTAAGTTTTTGAACAAGATATAATTGGTCTGTTTAAGATGAAGATGAAATAACGCTATGCAGCTAAATAACATCATGTGCAGCATCATCTTTCATTCTGATATTACTTAAAAACACTTATGCTTTCAAAAAATTACCAAACTTAAATTATCTTAATAATTATTTAAAAAAGCGATCAGTATAAAAATAAAGGCAAATAGCACTTAGATACCAAATTGTCGACGGAAGCATTAGCCATATTACAGCAAACACCGTGTACAGTGGACAAACATGGATATATGATAAGTCTAGAAATGTGACCAGGGCCTGGCGCCATAAAACTTGAGAATTACTTAAGTCTAAAAGTTTAACTCTAAATCCTGAAATCTGATTGGCTTACCATCCCAAGTTGAGAATATATTCAGACTTAAGTAAATTCTCAAGTATTATGGTGTCATACCCAGGTTTCTTGGAGGAGTGAGTAAACCCTGTCGATCGGTATCTTCATAAGGGGTTATAGGGTTTAAATAGATTCATAATACAGAAAAGTGATTCAAAGTTTACTGAAGAATTCTATGCATAACGCACATGTCTATGATAATTACCTTACTCATTGAAACATTATAAGTAAAATTTGCATAGTAAAAATGTCCCTGTTTAAGTCATGGATACTTTTAGAACTTCTGTTTCAATAGAAATCTAAGGAGAAAATACATTTATTTGTTGCCAGTTAGTAAGCAGATAAGCTGTTAGCTGGCTGGTTAAAGGTTCTATCTACTTAAATGAATTTCTCATGACTAGAAAAAAATACCCAAATGCAAACTCTAAAATGTTGTTGTCTTGTTTATATGTTTATAAAAAACAGAAAAAACACACAAATTTCACAAATTGTTTTGCATACTGATACTTCCCTTTGGAGGACATTAAATTTTATATGTTTATATATTAGCATTTTTTTCATTTTAGGCTCAGGATTCACTTAAATCAATGATGTATTCCCAGTTAGTCAACCAATACACATACGATGATTTAACAACACAAGAGATATCCACAGCATGGAATTACATGTTTATGACGGTATATATATACATATATATATATAGTAAAACCTGCTATAGCAGCCACCTCTAAGCAATAGATACAAGTCAGAAAAAGAATATATAAAGCACTAAAATGACGACTTTTGGCATCGAATCCGCCTAATTGAGTGCAGTTTGTCAGATTAACTATCGTGTTTTGACTTTGTAGATCAAATTTATTTAGTAATTTTGCAGTTTCCTTTTATTTTTACTTAGATCTAGTTCGATTCAGATTTCGTTGGTAGTTTGAACTTAGGTTTTTAGTTATCCTTTTGTTTGATTTCCATTTTCATTTATTTATTCCATTATCACACTGTACTTGTAACATGTAGCATTTCTTTCACTCTCTGGTTGTGTGTGTGAATGGGTGTTTGCGTGAGAGTGTGTGGGTGTATATGTTTTTTCATGTTATTTTAATCGTTTTCTTCTTCTTCTTCTTCTTCTGTTGTTGTTGTTGTTGTTGATGTTGTTAATGCTGTTTTTGTTGTTGCTATTTGCTGTTTTGCTATAGTTGTTATTTCTAGCAAAATACAGAGCAGTTGATAGGTCTAAATTTTACAGCGGATTTCTTTAAATTTCAGCTTGAATGCTGCGCAATAAACGGTGTCTCTGGAACTTCCAATGATTTTGACAGTACTCCATGGATAACAGGGAACCACCACTCTGGTAAAAATGTTCCCATATATTGTTGTTCTGGAATCACCGCAGACTCGGCCGCAGCAACATTTAGCGCATGTACAGACACCGTAACACAAGGTTTTTATTCTGTAGTAAGTAGAAAGTTTAACACTTATTATCAGATGTCTTTCAGCATCCAATTATTTGCATCATATCATTTATTATACACTTTTACTAAATATTTAACAAACAGAGAATATGTGTGATCTACTGCTTACACGATACACGGAAGTATATACGCCATGAAGGAAAAATATATATATGATATCTGTCCACAGTAATGTATACTAACTCAAATTTTGGTCATGATGTTCACTGATGAAAATATCCAACATGCCGACAAATTTCGAAACAGCAAACTGCTTGGATCCTCAATTTGATGGAGGCAAGATTAAACATTATACATTTATTGCCCTGGTTATAGGTAGACATGAGGATTAGCTTACCCAAGGAAAGTCAAATTTCCCGAGGGCGAATTCCTAAGGGAATATGACTTGCCGCGGGTAAATAAATCGTCATGTCTCCCTACAACCAGGACAATAAATTGTTTATATACCGAAATACAGAATCAATAAAGACTGTCAAATAAGCTGCAAGGGTTTTCGCATTAGGGAGACTTGACGCACGCGAGGGAAACACGACGCACGCGAGGGAGATATGATGCACTAGACTATTTACCAAACAAGATTATGTACTCGTTTTTACATAGATAATCTCGACTATTTATCAGACAAGATTATGTACTCGTTTTTAAATATATAATCTCGACTATTTATCAGACAAGATTATATACTCGTTTTTACATAGATTATTTCGACTTTTTATAAGACAAGATTATTTTCTTGTTTTTACATAGATAATCTAGACTATCTATAAGACAAGATTATGTACTCGTTTTTACATAGATAATCTCGACTATTTATGAGACAAGATTATGTACTCGTTTTTACATAGATAATCTCGACTATTTATCAGACAAGATTATGTACTCGTTTTTACATAGATTATTTCGACTATTTATAAGACAAGATTATTTTCTTGTTTTTACATAGATAATCTAGACTATCTATAAGACAAGATTATGTACTCGTTTTTACATAGATAATCTCGACTATTTATGAGACAAGATTATGTACTCGTTTTTACATAGATAATCTCGACTATTTATCAGACAAGATTATGTACTCGTTTTTACATAGATAATCTCGACTTTTTATCAGACAGGATTATGTACTCGTTTTTACATAGATAATCTCGACTATTTATCAGACAAGATTATGTACTCGTTTTTACATAGATAATCTAGACTATTTATCATATTACAATGTACATTACACATCTAAGACTATAACTTTGGTATTGTTTATAATATAAATCAAATAAAACTTTTACATTGTGTTTCCTACACTGTCTACACTGTCTACTCTCTACACTGTCTACTTCCTACACTGTCTACTTCCTACACTGTCTACTTCCTACACTGTCTACTCTCTACACTGTTTACTCTCTACACTGTCTACTCTCTACACTGTCTACTCCCTACACTGTCTACTCTCTACACTGTCTACTCTCTACACTGTCTATTTCCTACACTGTCTACTTCCTACACTGTCTGCTTCTTACACTGTCTACTCTCTACACGGTCTAATCTCTACACTGTCTAACTCTATACACTGTTTACACTGTCTACTGTCGGTTTCTTTTCAATTTTTGTACAGGACTGTTATGTCTACACTCTCTACATTGTTTACATTGTCTACTGTCTATTTCTTTTCAATTTTTGTACAGGGCTGTTATGACGCACTCTATAATGTACTGATGAAATATTCCCTGTACTACATTGTTGCCGGTGCAACCATACTAATAACTGAGGTAAGTTTGAGAAAAAATATGAAGTGTAGTCTCATATATATATATATATATATATATATATATATATATATATATATATATATATATATATATATATATATATATATATATATATATATATATATGCATATTTATATTAAGAAAAGTTTGTTCAGGTAAATAATTTGCACTGTGATGTTGGTTGTGGTTGGTTGTATTGTTGTTTAATGTTCCACTTAATATGGAGACTTCCCGAAATGCCTATAAAGGGCTTTTTAGTTTGGAATATGCTCGGCACTTACGGCCAATGAGCAGTGTGGGTTCTTTAACGTGCTGACACCTACTGTGACATGGGACCTCGGTTTTTACTGGCTCATCCGAAGTACAGGAAACCAACCTGCTGCCGGCTGGCCTCGAACTCACGACCTCACGATCAAGAGTCTACCGCGCTTTCCGATTGAGCCAGGCTGGATTCAATATAAAGAATTTGTTCTGTGGTTCTGTCATTAATTTTGATAATAAGTAAATTATGGTGGTCATCATTTTCGGCATCTGATACACCTCTCTGATTAATATAGACAAATCTCTTTTTATTTTGCAGACTCTCGGTGTCGTATTTGCATGTTGCCTGTGCAAACGTCTCGGCAAAACGGACACAGTTTAAATGATTGGACAACTTGAATACTGTATAACATGCTGTATATGTACCGTTTTATTTATTTCGTTTTTGTTTCCATTTTTTTTTTTACATTTTAACCCAGGCGGTTCTACAAAACAATTTAATAGTGTTTACAGGTGCTCGTTTGTTTAACTCTAACCAAGTAGTAAAATCATTAATTTATTTTGTGTAAATTTTACGTTTTTCTTTTTGGTTAATGAGCTTAATGAACTAAATTTGATTGTTCATCAGATGTGGACATTTATTACAAAAAGACACAAATCAAATCAGATGCGTCATTTTATAATTCTTTTTAATTAATGATGTAATTTAAAAAATCAATGCAATAAATTATACATTGTTTTAGTTTATGAGAAAACTAGATTAAAATTGATGAAATATGACAACGAGCACCAGTAGATGTTTACTAAAGAAAGATGTCTTTCAGAAAAATATAGATAAAATTTATACTAAGTAGTTAACAAAGAGCTCTTCGGCTGTGATACTAGAACATTTAATGATCTTTTATGTTTTCATCTCATGCTGGTCATGTAATGTAATTTATATTAAACAGCTCATATGGTTAAACTAATAAAATCTTGTTTGTTGTTGAGACGGCTGTGCCAATTGTGACGAAGATTCTTTCCTCGCGTGTTTCATTTGGACTTGCCTGTGGACTCGCGGCTGGTATGACCGGTCGACAGGGGATGCTTATTCCTCCATGGCACCTGATCCCACCTCATGGTTTTCCAGAGGTCCGTGTTTGTCCATTTTTATCAGATTTGTATCTATATCCTGGACATCCTAAAGCATCTGAGATGTTTTATATTTTAATTCCTTAAAATGTATTCAAGAATATGGGCGCTTCCAACTGCGTCATATCAATTGTGACGACAGGATTTATTCCTCACTTTTGTTTGAATTTGACTTTGGACTCACGGCGGGTGTGACCGGTCAACAGGGGATCCTTACTAGTCCATGGCACCTGATCTCAACTCTGGATTTCCAGAGATTCGTGTTCTCCTGATTTATATATTTTATCATATACATCCTGAAGATTCATTTTTTGGTATCCGTGATTTCTATATTTTGAACTCTTTAGTATTAACTTTTGTATTCTGAACTTACTGGTAAAAGTTATTTCTAAAGAGGTAAAAAGAGAACCATCTTCGTTGTGATGTAAATGTAAAATTTGCTGTAGAATATACATTAAGACTTCGCATTATCATGTTACAGTGAGATTGCATATGACAATCTGGACAGAAACGTATATACAGTAGTTTGACAAGGAATAATACTTCCATCAATATATTAAGTACATAAAAATCGCAATCGTTAGTAGGTTCAGAATACAAAATACAAATATGTTGAACACTGGACAACACAGATCTCCAGAAGTTCCATAAGTGAGATCAGGTGTCATGGAGAAGTAGGCATCCCCTGTCGACCGATTACATCCGTCATGCGTCCATAGACAAAATCAAATGAAACAGGCACAAACTCATAAAATCCAAAACATATATCAATGTACAAAGTGAATTTTAGATAACGATATTCATTATTTCAAATGAAATATACATAATGTGAAATACATTATAGTTCCTTATCACCTTCTACATATTGTATCCTTATCGTGGTAGATCCGAATCACACATTGCATTCGATGTCAACAGTGTAATTGTTATATAAATAATACATACAGTGAACCTTGTATATAAAGACCCCCCATCAGGACACAACAAAACCAGTCCTTATAGGCAGGTGGTCTTTACATAGAAGATGATTTGTACACAAATGGTACTATTGGGGACAGCAAAAAAGATCTTTGTGACCAGGTGGTCTTTATACACAAGTGATCGCTAAAGCAGGTTTTACTGTATACCAAAGTACATCAAGTCCTGTGTCAACCAAAATCATCTTGTTTAAATGGAATAATATCCGACACTAGTGAATAACGATTTCATGGTTTTATTTCAGTGAACAAATAACACAACATAATAAAAAAGTGGTACAAAGTCTTTAACAATATTCAAAACTGCTGTACACTTCCGGTATCATTCTTGGAAATATGAGACTCTTGTTGTCTTTTACGATTTCATGCACAAAGAAACCTGTTTCATCCCAAGAAAATATTTTTATCATGTACTTTTTTCATAACAATCGATTACAATTACCAAATTATTATGACGTAATCGTATAATCTTTTAAAGTTGGAAATATATTTGAATGAGGTCTTCTTTGTCAGTATGGATGCAATCAAGGAAAGATAAGAATGGCTCACAGTTAAAACGTCTTTAGAATTCTATTTCCCTACACAACTATATGCAGAATGATTTATGTAGTCAGTATATTGTGTGGGAACAATAAATATCACTTAGAGAAATATCCAGTCACTTATTTCCGTGAAAACTTCTCAAACCACTTTAGCCGCATCAGACAAAGTTCCAGTTTTACTTCCAACTTTGCAAATCACAATGGCCGATATGATTGCACAAAGCTGAAAAAATAAGAATAAAAAGTGAAGGAACGAAAAGGAAGATAAAGAAGAGTTGATTATAATACTGCATTTACAAATCTCAATTGATATTCATTAAATTCTATTTGATAATTCTACGCTCATTACATATGGAATTTTGCAAAGAAGTACTCAGATGATTCAATGAAATCAATACATGATATTTTTTGTAGCAAATACTTCTCAATCTCGTCACTAAGAAAAAATTCAAAATTTACATGGTAACCTCTTCAATGGAGACAATAATACATTACTTTTAAAATTCTCGGCTTTGGTAATCATTATCAAATCGGAGATAGTTTGACAATAATTTATTTTATCTTATTATATATAATTCCCCCATGAAATGACGAAATATAAAAATCATAGATACTAAAGTATTAATAGAAAAAAGGTTGATGAGACAATATGCAAATCATATAAAATTGATCACACACGGACATCTGATAGCCCAGAAGAGGGATCAGGTGCCATGGAGGATTAAGTAATCCTTTGGATCGGTCACACCAGACGTGTGTCAACAGTTAAACAAAGCTGCCATCATATTAAATAAAAATCATATATATTTACAATTGATCATGCAACGTCATCTGACCATCATTTTAAGATATTGACTTGTTGCACACAACATCAACCATGCATCCATGCAGCAGAAAAAATAGCCTTAGATGATAAATATTTTGGCAGTAAAAATATATCTTTGCAGAATATATACAGGATTGCATTTGTTTTTAATATCCAAACTGCATAAATAAGTTCAAACTCATTTTATTCCAATTTCCGGTAAGACAAATCTCAATAAGGCTTATATTCTTACGGTTTTTTTTTCATTACTATTGCTCTTAAAGCATTACTAGTATTTTGAGGTTATTTTTCCAAATATATAAACATTATAATTACTTTATATTATTTCTGTACCGAGAGCATTATGTGATGGTTGTGATTATTAAAATTTTAGAACAAAAAAATAAAAATGTAATAATCTTATTTTGAATCAAAGTAGAAGAGATAAAAATGGCATGCCAAGTTATACAAAAACAAGAAGCGAACGCCTAATCTAAAGTGATTACAACATAACACGATTCCATGATACACTGTTGTTGTGGTGCATACGTTTAATTACTCTAAATCCTCAACTTTCCCCGATTGTTTACATAGTACTATAGCAGACACTATTGCTGAAATCTGAAAATATGATAAAACAAACTTGCAAGAACATATAACTCTGTAGACATCTATGGCGAACCTTCGCCAAAACAAAACCCCAGATTTTTCCTTGTCGTGTAAATAGAACAGATGAAATACATCTGACATTTAAAGTAACAAAGGTTTATCTTACCAAAATAAATATATTTTAATGATTTATAGTATTACCTGTTTCTTTAGCTTTTATTCTGGCCGCATATTGATTAAAACTCATGTATATATTCATAATTTGTAAAAAAAAAATTGTTTAAGCTTTGCAAATAAAAATTCCATTTATTAAGACCTGGTGCAAAAAAATAGACGGATACATGTATAAACATTCTCATCGCCACAGAAGGTGGGCTTTATTATGGACATTATAAACATAATACGAATAGTTTTGGGAAAAAAGTCAGAACAAATGCCCAAGAGGATGGTTTCTGTTAATTAGACTTCATAAGTTCGGTTTTAAATTGTAAGTAGAGTTCGAAACAAAAAGTGGTATCATCCAAGGCCAAAAATAACTATAGCTAAATGTGTCTAAGAATAACCACTGTAAAGAAATGAATTCCTTAGTTTTTGAAGAATGTAGAATTTAAACGGTGCCATCCATTCTAAATATGAATTGAGTGTAAAAGAATCAGCTGGTAACGAAATACCACGCACTGGGTTTATATTCTGGGGACCAATGCGGTCTACCAGCAGTGGCAACGACCCAGTGGTTGTAAATATTATAGACAAGCTTATTGTTTTCCGAAAAAGGCCAAAAGTAGAATATGGAATAGTTAAATTAAACGTCGATTTTATTACAAAGTTGGATATGGTCCCTGACTTCGATAACGTACACACCAAAATATCATTGTAATGTTAAAAACATACCTCTATTACGAGAACTGTCATTCCAACACCTATGAAGGCGTTCGTGTACGTGCTGAGTATGTTGAACACTGCGTCATAGCAACCCTATAAGAAAAAGGTAGATATGATAAAATACTTGATATAAATTGGAAATGAAACAAATTCCTAAGAATTACAAAATTCTGATATTACATGCATTTGCTTCTTGGGAAAATAAACCGTGCTTTTTATAGTCATCAAGTTAAACTTGCTACAAACAACAGGACCATGCACCCATAAAAGACACAGAATAAAAGTGTAGTCTTCGAAATGTGTGTTATTAGTTTGAATTAAGATAGTAATTTTATTTTGCTGTGGTATACAGATTTAAAACAAAAAGGAACCTTCAGAAACCAAAGGATGGTAGAGCCATTTTTTATGGTTTGGCAATTCGTTTTCTTGCAGAAAATGTAGTAGAGGTTACATCTAAAGGTAATCAATAAAAATACATATCTCTCTATCGTTATCCTGTCTATGTAACGTTTTGAAATCATCTTCTTAATGATCTTTCGATTAATATTATTTTACGAAAAAACAGTTAAACACTCAAAATTCACAAATTTTCGGTCACTCGGCCTTTATCAAGTGAAAGACGACAATATGTATATCAGTTACATAGTATTAAGTCTGCACAATACAAAGCTTCAGTGCAAATGTGTATCGATGTTTACCGATTACGTCACGAGCAATGACATCATACCGTTAACGACACATGCATATTACCGTGTACACTAGTAGACCTATATAAGTATAGATTTACCAGATATTTTGGCAATGGATTATCAAACAAATAGAAAACTTAAATGAAATTATATGCGATAAATAATTATATGCATACCACGAGTTACAAAATATCCAGCCAGTATATACCATTGAAACATTATGAAAGTGGGTCCTTGGAATTATTATCAAGTAATTATAAATTATATACAATATTTTACCAAATAGAAAGAACATATATAACACGATTTAGTCAGATACTACAAACAATAAACAAAAGCGGATCTAGAAAGATGTCCATCTGATGAAGCCGGGTGGCTATACAAAAACCACAACGTTGGACTGAAGATATTTCTACGTTTACATATCACAACTGAAAGAATCCACGTTTGTTTACAGTACAGTTATATAAGCTGACGCACGTAAGAAGATGATAACGTACCGTTGTGTAATATCCCGACGTTACGGTGTCTGTACAAGCGGCATCCGTGTGGGTCAAAAAATTGCTTGCATCAACTCCAGCACAACAAAACTGCGGAATTTCTTTACCGCCATTATTACTTCCAGTGATCCACACAGAATTATCAAAATCGTTTGTAGTTCCAGTAACAGCATTTACACCACAGCAAGATATCTGTAATTAAGAATATTGCGATATAAAGAATACTGTTGAGATGTATAAAATACCGTACACAGCACAGTGAAATATCGGTAATTAAGAATATTAAGATGTATAGAACACCTTTGAGATAGACTGAATACCGTTAACACAACAGAAACCGTGAACAGCGTTGAGATCGTTAGAATACTGTTAACATCACCGCAAGATATCTGTAATTAAGAATATTGAGATGTATAGAACACCTTTGAGAGAGAGATAGAAAACCATTACCAACACAGCAAGATATCTGTAATTAAGAATATTGAGATCTATAGAACACCTTTGAGATAGATAGAAAACCATTAACAGCACAGCAAGAAACCTGTAATTAAGAATAATGAAATATATAGAACATCGTTGAGATGGATAGAATACCGTTAGCAGCACAGTAAAATACCTGTGGTGAAGATAGGATAAATGAGATAGACAGGGCACCATTGATCATCATAGCGAGCCACCTATATTTTAAATAGAGAGACTGAGATACATAGAATACAGCTGAGGTAGACTGAACATCATGTGTAAATAAGATACTTAAAATACCACTGAGATAGATACTGCAAGGAAGGGAGCATAGCAAGATACTTCAGATAAATATAATGAGATAAATAGCATACTGCTGATATAGGTAGAACACCATTAACCACCAGAGCATGATAATAAAACCAAACGCTTCTTCTTTCCTTAAAAATACCATTGGTTGATGGCACTATTCAAAACGATGCTTTTTTCCGTTCCAATTGCTTTTCCCTATATTTCCTATCGTAAAGCTGATTCTTTTGCAATTTCAATAATTGCATTCTATTTTCGATGTACAAAATTATGTATTTCGAAAACATTTTAAAAAGTGAACGCCGAATTAATCTCAACCGGTTTAATTTACATCATCAAGGAGTAAAACATTACATCTTTACACTTGGAAAAATCTATACAATCAAATAGAAATTGACGTTACATTTGTCACAGTTAATTACGACGTTATATGTTAATTGTCCATGAAATAATGCGGGAGAAAATATATAGAGTAAATAATACTAAGATTAAAACTGCTGATGCATGAAAAACTCACAGTCATAAAAAGAAAATTCCAAGCTGTGGATAGTTCATGTGACGTAAGGTTGTTATGTTGGTAGTTTGTCTGTAGTTGTGTCAAAAGCTGGTCCTTCATCCAGGTTTGAATCTGAAAAATAAAATAAATTTGATTTAATGTTATTGGTCTAGTCAATCTCCTAACTTTCCGTAGTACATAGACCGCTGTGTACATCGGTTTATTATCATCTTGGGGAAGAAACAAATAGGAACTCTTTTATAAATCATGAGCAAACTTTGTTATCAAGGCATAGCGACACTCACAAATGTCATAGTATATGCATATGTTTATGAACTATCATCCGAGCCGGCCTAGCTCAGTCGGTAGCGCGCTCGACTCTTGATCGTGAGGTCGTGAGTTCTAGTCCAGCGGCAAGTCGGTTTCCTGTCCTTCGGATGAGACAGTAAAAAACCGAGGTCCCGTGTTACACGGTGTCGGCACGTTAAAAAACCCTCAATAGCCGTAAATACCGAACATAGGCCAAAATCTGCAGCCCTTCACTTGCAAATGGTGACGTCTCCATATGAGTGAAAGATGCTTGAGTGGGACGTTAAACAACAATGCAATAACAACATGAAATCTATTGTCAGCAAAATTATCACAAAATTATCGCCTAGTTCGTGAAGGGGAATAATTGGTGATGTACTATAGAGGAACAGGTTTTCTATCAGGTGTAAATGTAACACAGAGAAATCAATAAAAACAATTAAGATCACAATAAAGAATCAATAAACGATAATCAGTTATTATATTTAGCGATGGTTCCGTTTGTAGGAGTATCGAGATTGTTTTATCAACACTCGGCATAAGACGTGGGAGTCAGATTAGACTTAAAATGAAAGTTCCTTGTCACGACATACCGGGCAGGGAACCCTTACTTATTAAGCATAGTCTATAATACATGTCAACATTTTTTTCACCTTTAAACCAAACTTAATGAGATCTCTTACTTATTAAGCATAGGTAATAGATATTTGAGGATTTTAAAATAGCATTGAAACAAAAACAATCGCTTATAAAGGATTTATACAAGTAATCTGCTACAATGAATTCGTTTTAATACTGTTAATATTTTAGTGTTAGCTAAATGAGTATAAATATAAGTTGATGATAGACAGAGAAATCAATAAAAACAATTAAGATCACAATAAAGAATCAATAAACGATAATCAGTTATTATGTTTAGCGATGGTTCCGTTTGTAGGAGTATCGAGATTGTTTTATCAACACTCGGTATAAGACGTGGGAGTCAGATTAGACTTAAAATGAAAGTTCCTTGTCACGACATACCGGACAGGGAACCCTTACTTAATAAGCATAGTCTATAATACATGTCAACATTTTTTTCACCTTTAAACCAAACTTAATGAGATCTCTTACTTATCAAGCATAGGTAATAGATATTTGAGGATTTTAAAATAGCATTGAAACAAAAACAATCGCTTATAAAGGATTTATACAAGTAATCTGCAACAATGAATTCGTTTTAATACTGTTAATATTTTAGTGTTAGCTAAATGAGTATAAATATAAGTTGATGATAGAAAGAATGGCGCAGAAAAGCACACAGATGTTCGTGTTATGAGATAGTATAATAAAGACTTCTTAAAACTATAGATATTGTAATATTATCTTACCTTGTCATTCATAACGAACCAAAGAATAACGGTGACGAGTTTTGCGGTGAAGAAAACGCCTACTATGATAGCATACTGTAAAAGTAATAAACGTAACTTAATTTAAATTAAATATATATGAACCTGTGCATCAGTCAATCTCTCTCTCTCTCTCTCTCTCTCTCTCTCTCTCTCTCTCTCTCTCTCTCTCTCTCTCTCTCTCTCTCTCTCTCTCTCTCTCTCTCATAAATAATTAGAAACTTTTAGAATTACTTTTAGTAATCATCATCATCGTCATTGTTAAAATCGAAAACATTTAACCATCTTTGTAAATATGCATCCAGGAAATGTGTCGAAAAATATACTTACAATAACTAAACAAAGTTTCTTCTGACAACACGCACCAAAAGCTCCAAATGAGGCGACCAATAGAACAAAGGTTCCTAGAATGATTAGAGTGAGTGCTAGGCCTTCTGCAAGATCACCAATATTGAGGGCACCAAAAGTAAGTTGTTCTAGTAACGGTTTAATATTATCATTGATGATATCCACATCAACAATCATTAGCACTCCTGGTATAAGTAATCCTAACCCCAGAAGCTGAAGAGGATAGAAATTTTTATTTTTAAAGTTTTAAAAAAATTTTATAATTAAAATGCATAGATGAAATTCTGTCAGAGATAATAAAAAAAAATTGAATTTAAAATGGAATTGAAAATAAAAACTTAGTTTTGATAGTGGTCGGATATATATATATATTCGAAAAAAACAGTAAAACACTCAACATTCACAAATTGTCAGCCCCTAGGCCTAGCTGTTTCTTCTGTAGACTTGATACTATGTAACTAATATATATATATATATATATCGTCTTCACTTGATAAAGGCCATGGGGCCGGAAATTTGTGATTATTGAATGTTTTACTGTTTTGTCGCATAACGATACTTCCCTTTGGAAGACAATGAATTTCATTTTATATATGTTCATATTTTTCTTTTTTTTTCCAAAAAGTAAATAACTTACTATAATGAAACACTGAAAAAAGTCAAACAGCTATATTTGCTGTCAGGAAAAATTGTAATATAATAATTTATCTTACCATAAATATGATGTTGAGAACGATTAAAAAAACCATCGCACATTTCCCGCTACAAGACAACCCCATCTTGATGGTCTGTTGATTAACCTATAATAGATATACGTAAAAAGAGTTTAATGGAAAGCCCAAGTGATTTTCTATAATTTTATAACACCAGGACCCGAAGTCACCAAATTTACTCAATACCCAAGCTCAACTTTTATTTCATTATTTTGACTAAATAATAGTTTGTAAAACATTTGGGTTTGAGTGGTTAGGAAACAAATTATTATTTTTTATAATTCACGTATAAACATTTGCGCCAAACTTATGATTTTCCAATAAAAATGAATAAATACTACACTCAAAATTTGAGTACGTAATCAAACAATTATTTTTATATTTCGGAAGTTTACTTCAAACCAGCAATGGTTTTGATCATTGTTTACAACTGTATGCCGTCAATATACAATCACGACTCGTTACAGAATAAATGCCGCTTGCTTTTAGTTTAACGTGACGTGTATAAAGTTGGTTGAGCTTGATTACTGAGTAAATTTGGTGGATTCGGCCCCTGTTCTAAAAATTACGACAGTACTACAAAATTGGCTATTGTATCGCTTTGGTTTATCTTGATCACAGGAATCCAAGTAGCAAAATTAGCTCAAGCAGATAACTGAGAAAAATTTCGAAACTAAATTTGCCATTTCCGTGTTCGCTTTATAAGTTTTCCTTTTCCGTGTTCGTTTTAGCAGTTTTCATTTTTCGTGTTCTCTTTAGCAAAGATATACTTTTTTTAAATACCTAAATGCGATATTTACTTTAAAATGTTATTTGAATTGCAGTGTTAAATGACTGACTATATTTATGTGGATAGTTGACGTCACAGCATTGTACAGGCTAAAATGTATTGATTACTACTTCTATAATCCTGTTATTAACTTCTCTCAGTGAATAATAACTGAGATCGTTATAATGGCGATCGTTCATTTTAGGTTAAGTACATAATAATGAATAAACTTGTATCGAGTCAGTCAAACACGTGTATTTAAAACAACTTGATTTGGTATTAGCGGACTAACAATACATTTGGATACGCCGAAATGCATAAGAATACGTTTCATTCATTTTCACACACATATATATATTTTCCCAATATCTAGAAAAAATGGAACATTTGAACCGTTTTAACATGCAATTCATACATATTTAAAGTAAATCTATTACAGTATTATTCATTTAACGTTTCTTGTTTCTGTAAGTAGAGTTAATTTTTTTTTCGGCAAATATCAGATGTTTTATCCTAATTATCCAGATGGTATGTTTAGTCCAGTCTATTGAGGTATATATCTGAAAGGGTTAAAATATTATAGTATGATTAATTAAGTATTTGTGTGTCATTTTACTATGGTCCCACCATATACAACCATTTTGTTGATTTAATGAATCTTGTACAATCATGTGGTTGATTTAAATAATCTTGTACAACCAGGTGGTTGATTTAATGGATCGTATACATCCATGTGGTTGATTTAATGGCTCTTGTATTTTTATGAATCTTGTACAACCATATAGTTGATTTAATGGTACCTGTACATCCATGTGGTTAATCTAATGTATCGTGTACAACCATGTGGTTGATTTAATGGATCGTATACATCCATGTGGTTGATTTAATGGCTCTTGTATTTTTATGAATCTTGTACAACCATATAGTTGATTTAATGGTACCTGTACATCCATGTGGTTAATCTAATGTATCGTGTACAACCATGTGGTTGATTTAATGGATCATGTACTACCATGTTTTTGATTTAATGGATTGTGTGCAACCATGTTGTTCATTTAAAGGATCTTGTACAATCATGTGCTTGATTTAATGAATCTTGTACAATCATGTGGATAATTGAATGGATTTTGCACAATCATGTGGTTGATTTAATGCATCGTGTACAACCATGTGGTTGATTTAAGGATCGTGTATAACCATGTGGTTGATTAAATTTTCTCACTGATTACGACCACGTTGGTAAAATAAAAAGAAATATACCAAGATATACAGTTGTATATGCGACGTATTTCAAAATACTCCAATCATACGACTCTGGAAATTGTGCCTACCATAATTAATACTCCAATAATCCGAAAAATGTATATGCAATGCAAAACCTCCGTGATTTTTTTTCATTATTATTTTCGTAAATGCAACTTACCTGATTATCTTCTGAAGTTACGTTCTACGTGTATTATTTCTGTGGTGCATATAGATTTTATCCCAATTCAAAAGTGTACTATAAATATACTACATATCACAAGGACTACCTCATTCTCGATTTTATTATTGTCTAGTTCGTCACGTTTCCAATGTTTGTTGTGGCAACATACAGGAAGGCTTCGACATAAGTAGCAAAATCACAAAGCACTGACCACAAAGGTATTACGGATTGTTCAATTATTTATCATATGGCGATACCGGTAGATTAAATCAGCTACCTTTAAAGGTGAAACTGATTAAGGATATTATACATTTTTGTTGAAGGTTGTCTAAAATAGAAACAGGACACAACAATTATATATCATATCACATACATCTTCTTGTTAGAGATATTTAAGTTTTAATATGACATTTTTTTCATTTTTCTATTTTCATTTCTCGTAAATCTCGGCGACTTACACATTACAAATACTAGACGTGTATATTTCATACAAGTGAGTGATGATCTATAATATAATATTAATTCTATTTTTTACACAACAATTAACAATTTACAACTTATATCAATGGTTCATGAATGATATGAGTGAATATTGTGATACCGAGAGAAAATTCAAGTCCCCGAGCTGGCGACCACCATTCAATCTCTTACAAGTCCCTGTTAATCCAAGGACATGTATTTATGTATATATATATATATATATATATATATATATATATATATATATATATATATATATATATATATATATATATATATATATATATATATATATATATATATATATATGCGTGTTTGTGTATGTGTCTGTGTGATTGGTGTGTGTGTTTGGTGTGTGTGTGGTATATATATATATATATATTAGAAATAAATAAGGGACAATATTTCATATTTTCTAGACGTAGAATTATGTTGAACCTATTGAGGTCAATTTCATGATGTTGGAATAAGCCAGGTAAATAGGTCAACACCTTTGTTCCAGATAGGTATCATGGAGGCTTAGAAACGCATTACCACGAGATGACGTTTTAGTGTCATAGGATTGAATAGCAACAACAACAACAACAACAATAACAACAACAATAACAACAACAATAATAATAATAAATTAATAATAATGATAAATTAATAATAATAATAATAATAATAATAATAATAATAATTAGTATTAGTATTAGTTTTGTTGTTGTTGTTGTTGCAGTTATCATTATTTATTTATAGTAACATTTTATCACTCGATCACTTAAGTTTATACATTTCTAGGGATCTACAGATCATCCACCGTATCAAATAGCTATTGTTACAGTAAATCACACCACAGTGGCGATTTCATTATGGCAATTACAGTGGTTTATTGGAAATATTGATCATAAATTAATGACGATTATATGAGGTCGCAAATGTCAATTACAAAAACAAAATTTGATGCATAATCTTCTTGGACCAACACAACATAATCAATGTGCAATGTGACAGTTTAGATTATAACTTTACATTGGTATTGTTCAGAATTTAGACTGATATTTCTTACCAGTGTTGTTGTTGTATTTTTGTTTAACATTCCACTAAAAATCTGCAACTCATATGGAGACGTCACCAAATGCAGATGAAGGGTTTCAAATTTGGGCCTATGCTCGGCCAAAAATAAAAAAAAAATCACAACCTTCCGTTGCGAATCGAGCAATCTACCACGGAATCATGACGACTCTCTACTACCAGTGTTGCCGACAGTAAAAAATGCATATATACAAGTGAGTCAATAATAGTCGAATTCTCAAGAAAACATACAAATAAAATCAGTACATTATTGATGAACCATCACCGATAATATAATGTATGTCGAATTGAGTGCAACATCCCATTTTATCAAAACTAGAGTAAGACTCAAGTCAGAGAATTTCACACAATTTCGGCTAAATTTGAAAACTGATATGATGAGAAGACAAATTATAATGTTAGGAAATTCCCAAGTACTGAGCAGGTGGGCCCTGGTGGGTATGAAAAGTATCATGACGTCATTTCAAACGGCATGACGTTCGATATTTGTTATTTCAGTGCATTTCTGTTAGCATTTTCATGCGTGTATAAAAAAAATATTGCTTCGTTCACTTGATCTCATTCTTTACAACACATCGTAAAAACTATGAACATATATGAAAATATAGACTAGATGCTTGACTGATATATTTATTGATATAATTGCTAATTTATGTATTTACTTGTATAAACAAGTACATGCATATTAATTTTTTCACAGGGCCTTAGTTTAAATTAACTAGTCATAGCTACTTTCGGGTAAGAAATTCTTTTATTCTGATCAAATTATTCCCATTATTCATCGGGGATATCAACAAATGAAAACATGTACACTCTGATATTTTTTTCTACTTTAAATTCATCATGATTGTAATTATATTGGGAAACAATAATAAACGAGTCATGTTGTAAATATGTAATATGACAATTGTTTGTCACTAGACAGCAGTTTGTAAAAGCGAGGAAATATTTTAAACTTTCTCTATATATTTTATATAAAAAAATTATTATTAAAAATTTTATGAAAAAAAATCATATTTTTTTTCAAAACTTTCACCGAGAGTAATTTCTAAAGCAAATTTTGATGAAACTCATACCATAAACTAAAAGTATCTAACACTTAAATTGTATATTTCCTCATAAAGTTAAAATTTTCTGTTTTCAAGATTTAGTAATTTTAACAGAAACTTAAATTCTCAATTTTACAACTCCCTTTTTGTACATATTAAAAAGAGACATTAAAAGTATGTATCTTTCATAACCTATCAGTACTCTTGTTTGCGACTACTCTGTTTTACTAACTGAAATTTTGAGTTACCTGTTCGATTGCGGTTGTTGAGACGTTTGTACCAACTATGACAAGGATTCGTTCCTCACATATTTCATTTTGATCTGACTGTTGACTCACGGTGGCGGGTGTGACCGGCCGGCAGCGGATGCTTACTCCTTCATGGCACCTGATCCCACCTCTTGATTTCAAGAGGTCCGTGTTTGTCCATTTTTACCAGATTTGTACCTATTTCCTGGACATCCTAGTGATTTATACCTTTGTATCTGAGACTTTTTATACTATAAAACAATGATAATTCATAACAAATAAACACAGAACATTAATGATCAATGGTGATAATTGCAGTGAAATTGACGGAGAAAAGACCAATATTATCATGACTAGATGTGGTTTTATATAAAATATAATGTGTTTAAAGCGATATGAGCTGTCGTGGGTGAAAATTTGTACATGCCTATTTTATGTGATATTCTATCTCATATATATTCCAAAGAAACAATCTGGTGGTTAGAATAACAAATGCATGTGTAAAATTGCAACAATCTTGCCAGAAACATATCAGTTATTTTTGTCCGCCATAATTTGGGCATTGCAAATTAACTTTCGGTAATTTTTTACGAAGATTACCGAGTGAACAATAAACACGTGCTATTTGCAGTTAATATACATTCTATTCTTATAAACATTTGCGTTTATTTTCGTACATCATCATTTCATGCCTAAATCAGGCAAACTTTGTTTCTTTTGTCTTTTCAAAACATTCGTTTCTGAAATTGTCCACGTGCCGTGTATATCGGGTGATCTCGACCCATTTTAACTCGCCCATCGCATTCTCAACGTTATCATTTTTGACACATATGATCATGAACTGTCCAACTCCACTGGACATGGCGGCACGATTATAAAACATGAGGTACGCATGCTTTTCACAGTTATATTGTTTTGATTTTGTCAACGTAACATTAAAAAGATCGGAAAAAATTCTTTCAGTGACCTGATATATTTATTCATATATTCATTCGATTTTCTTCAGGTATTTAAAATAGCGTTGAAAAGCATATATTTTACATAATACATGCACTTACCAATAAAACTCAATTGTTGCATTTTAAAAATAAATATAAAAAACATAAAAATAGGCCAACTTTATCATAGTCCGAGCGCGTAAAGGACCGCGAGCGCGTAAAGGACCGAGATCCCCTGACCGAATTACGAAGTACATTTAATATGGTGAAAGAGTTTATCAGAAAGGTCATTGCATACGGAAATACAGCTTTAAGGTGCGGGAAAACATAAATTCTAAAAATACAAATAAGGAGATCTTTTACAACGTTTTACGTGTTTGATAATGTATTTGAAAACACTTTTATTTTCGTCAAGGGACAAAAATAATCATTCTGACAGCTTATATCGCTTTAACAAAAGTACTGCCTTGTTTAGCGGATCTGGCGGTCACACCATTTGATAATATTGTTTAGTGTTTATAAGTTTATAAGGATTTATGGGTACGTAATGTTTAGGTCATTTGTAAAAGTTTGGGTTCGGGCTACGATGTGATGTAACCAATATTGAACAGCTGATCATTCGGAAAAACACCTGCTTTGTTTATAACATGGGCGCAGGGCGCAGACATTTTGAACACCCAAAGTTGTGTGGAGGGTAAAATGAGCCCAGTGATCTGATTGGCCATCAGATGAAAAAATTATTTTTGCCATTAATAACTGAAATTACTGTGATAAAAAAGATACATGAGTATTAGTAGTACTTTGCAAATTACAGGGTTGACGGTTGAAAATTTAGATCGAGGGGTCAGATGAGAATAGATATGTTCCTTTGGTGCGGAATACTACGAGTTGTATACAAGTGAAAATTCGAAGTAGAAATGCAACGGCGACCTATACTTTTGATTGCATATTCTTGTTATAAAAAATATTGAACTTTCATCATAGGTTACTGATTTGACCCAGATTTTATAAACATGGGAGTGACATTGAGGCCTATGGGTCAATTTCTGTCTAGATTCCTTTCAACCCGATCTACAAAATAAGAATCAGCCATTATAATTAGTTATTATTTTAATACAAAAACCAAAATATTTTGACAGCTTGTATGCCTTTCAATATACATCTATTGCACAATAAATGTGTCGCATACTTAAAATATGAATATTGACGTTGGTACCCATTTTGTTAGCAAAACGTTTGACCTATTTGGTAGTCAGACATTTACAAGACTGTAAATACTGTAAATCCAGACATTTTCGCGGTACTTTATTTTCGCCATATACAAGTGCTAGCTTTATTCGCGAGTTGTAATTTTCGCCATTTCGACTGTCAATTTCGTCATACTATTATCATACTCATTACGTGAGTTTTACATTTTCGAAACCGAAAGCACTTTCGAAATTACGCGTAAATAGAACCATCGCGAAGAGAACCGGATTTACAGTATATGATCAAAACTACCACATACCATTGACGTAGATACACCATGTGTTCCTAAACGTCCATCTTTATACCCAAATACTTAAAATTGTTTAGTATGACAAAATTATTTTGCACAAATGTAGAGAGGTCAAAAGTAAAAAATAACGTATGCAAAATGGATACGAAAAGTAAAAATCATATATATATATATATATATATATATATATATGTGTGTGTGTGTGTGTGTGTGTGTGTGTGTGTGTGTGTGTGTGCTTAAGACCAGGTAACAACAACGAGAGATTTACTTATTTTTCATTATTTATTACATGCTAGTATTTGAACCACTACACATACATAAATTACAAACATTAATTAACGTCAGTTAATAAAACTTAAAGATTAACATTTTCTCCGTTTTAAGTTCATGCATGTACCAAACCTTCTCTTATTCTATTTGGCCCTTGGATGTCAAACTTCAGCACTGTATTACAAATTGAAATAAGTATCTACATGTATGAAGCCTCCTTTCAATCTTTTGGCATTTTTAGTCAAACTTAAGCCTTACTTGCGAATTATTTGGTCTTTTGGAGTCAAACTTTGAGAATTGAGAATTAAAATTTACATTCTATGACGTCAGTAAATGAAATACAAAAATTAATATTATCTCCATTATAAGTACATGTGTTTATACACTTGTATGTCCCTTTTCACTCTTTTTGGACCTTTGGACTCAAGGTTCAGCCTTCATTGAGAATTTTAAGTTTACAAGTTACAGGTTAGACATGTATAGTCTCCATCTAACATTTTATGATTTTGTTTCCGGCGATACGCCTTCATATCATGTGTAAGGGTCATCAAGAAACAAACAATTGTAAGGTGTTCAAGGCAGCCGGGGGGCCGATTAAGTGACATGTCTGTTCATTTTGTATGAGTAGGAAATATATGATAATTATTCCTTTGAGAAAAATTTTCAGAGTTAAACTTTTGGATAAAGTGCAAAAATAAAAGCAGCAGAATATATTCTGAGACGATCCCAAGGGAATACATACATACATACATACATACATACATACATACATACATACATACATACATACATACATACATATAACAGTAAATAGAAGACGATTTGAACTAAATGCAATGCACGATGTTCAGTGAAATGTCTTAGAAAGTCATGGTTAGCGCACTTTCTCGGTCATCATTCCTTTATTTAAATCCCAGTTTTTGACAGGTAGTATGTGAGATGACAGATATAATTTCGGACACATGATTTTGTTTCTGTTAGTCTGGTCTCCTCCCATAGTAAGCAATCTACTTCCACACCTCCATACCGACATTAGAACAAATTGTGGTATTTGAATGCGTTGCATAATATGGAAGATAGCATAAAGCAAAAATAATAATAATGAAAATTTACATATTCATATGGAACAATACAGACAACTTATTCTACAATGCGCAAAATATAAAATTATAAATAGCATATTGATACGATCCAACCGGGTAAACACGTCATCTCATTTGTCATAAAAAGGTGAATATGAGTAAATCCCACCTGGAAACTTTATCTTTGATCTATAAACCCAGGAAAAGGAACAAGGTACATTGTTACCATTGTAATTTGCAAACAACTTAAATATTTATAATATTCTACAAGTAGTATTTAATAAGTAACTTTAAGTAATAAGTATTTCAGATTTTACTGACTAGTATTTTCATCTCAAACACAAAAATATGCAACGGATGTATTTTAGTTTAAAGTTAAATGCTTCTTTTCATATTGTTGAAACTCGTGTGAAGTAAATATATACATGTATAACGATAATTCTTACCCATTATAAAAAGGACCATTATAATTATATATACCAAAGTTACAGTGTTTCCAAAAATAATTAATCTGACGTCAAAATGGATTTAGACGCATAACTAAATTGACGTCACATTGGTTTTCAAACAATAATTCAACTGACGTCACAACAGAGAAATGCAATGCAACAATATCGTTAACCATTCATATTAACTGATTATAAGAATTATCTTGATATATTACTTTCTTGATCATTTTATAGATATCAAAAACTGTAAAACAAAAAAATCTTCGCTAAACACAATATATTTAGTTATAACGCGTATATGTAGAAATATAACCGGCATATACGTCAAGCAGTATCATTATTAAAAGATAAGAAGGTAAATCCCTCGCCTGGAGCAGCTCAAGCCAGATTTCCCAAACTTCCAATCTGGTGACATAACATCATTGCAAATACCATGGCTACAATCTACAGTAATAATATCGGTTTAGTACAACTGAAACGGCATTATATGTACGATATTATCAAAAATCATTATCCAAATGTTTGAATGTTAACGTAAGAGAGCAGAGTATTTAAGTATTAATTATAAAATCTAGTTACAGATATGTATACATCTAATAGAAATCATAAATATTTTTTTCACATACACAAAATTTATTTATATTAAGCGCGCTTTTGAAGCATTGTTGTTTTATATTAAATTTTATATGCTAATGACTTATTAAGATGATGATAAATTTACAAAACTACAGTAAATCCAGTTTTACTCTTAAAAGACGGATTTGGCCTTGTATGACACTACTTTTTCTTTCGAAAATATATCTATATTAAATTCGAGTTCAAATGATGAAGTCTTATTGACAGAAACGATCGTCCTCGTTTGTAAAATTAAACTTTTGTATTGCTAATATATATATATATATATATATATATATATATATATATATATATATATATATATATATATATATATATATATATATTATAAACATACTACCAAAGTTATAATGCTCAATATATATATATATTAGAAAAAAGCTTTTGAAAACATCACATAAATGTGTGTGTGTGTGTGTGTGTGACACAATTAGTTTTTAATTAAGCTGTGATCATAGTATTTTAAATATTTACCTCTATAAGAAGAAGAATTACTCCTGCTGCAATTATTATGCTATTGTATTCTGACGTCAAGAAATTACTTCGTACAGCGTCGTAGCAGCCCTTAAGAAAAGATGTATTTTGTAATTGAAGTGAAAATGCATTTTGTAATTTTAATACCGGTAGTAAATGAATTATCAAATCTAACATGATAGAAATACATACACACATTGTTATCTATATGTAGAAATATGTGAGTAATGAAAGTGTCTCAGCGTGTCTGACATATACATAATTACACTTGAAACTCAAACGCTCTAACAAACTGCGCAATTGCGAGCGGTGTTAATATCACACACACACACCTACACACACACACACACACACACACACACACACACACACACACACACACACACACATAGATAGATATATACATACATAAATACATACATCCATCCATACATACATGAACATACACACAACAAGACAGACAAATAGACAGACAGATAGATAGATAGATAGATAGATAGATAGATAGATAACTAGACAGACAGACAGACAGACAGATAGATAGATAGACAATTAGACAGACAGACAGACAGACAGATAGATATAGATAGATATATATAGATAGACAACTAGACAGACAGACAGATAGATAGACAATTAGACAGACAGACAGATAGATAGATAGATAGATAGATAGATAGATAGATAAAAAATGTGAGGCATACTGTCTCGAAATATTCTCCCTCTGTTACACTTTCTGTACATGATGTAGGGGCACTATATTCTGTTTCTGAAGCGGCTGTACAACATGCCACGGGTATCTTCTGTGGTGATTTTCTTTTCCCACTTTTCTCCCATTCCGATAACGCAAAGTCCCCGCCATCAGAAGAATCCTTTTCCACGGCATTTACACCACAGCATTTAAACTGCAATGAAATTCACTGCAATGAATCTAAGTCCTCTACTATTACAGGGTATTAGAGCATTAATTGACCAATCAAATTCCAGAATATATAACAAATTTACACTTTGGTTCAATAAAGAATGAGAGCGACAGAATAATACTCATTTGTGTTGAAACAGTAAGATTATGCGAGAGTCATATACTTTGTAAAACATTTATTTAGGTATAACAGTTTTAAACTTTACAACAGTCTACGTTCTTAAAGCAACATGATCCCGGTGGTTAAAAGAACAAAAGACAAATAGACATTCGTTTTATTGAATATTCACATTAATTTTCCACATAATGCAATTCAATGGTCTTACTTAAATCCAATTGCATTTTGTTAGAACTATTAAGCTTGACGCTCGATGTTTGTCTGTGTCGTTCCCGTGTCAAATTAGTCAAATTAAGATTCCGACCACGTGTTCCAGACGTCGCTTCAGTGTCAACAAATAATTTTAGCAATGCGGGTCAAAAGAAGTCTCGGGCACTCTCAGTGTCAAATATTTTGGTCCATAACAAAAGATCGGCCTTTATTTTATTTGTTGTAACAGAGATATATCTCTCTGGTTGTATTTTCATATTAAAAAATACAACACGGGATTATTATTTCAAATAATTATTGATACTTATGATATATTACCGAGACTGATATTTCCGAGACCGCGTGGGATGAATTTGCAATGACCCGAGATATCCACTGCCGGTACATGCGCAAAAAAGGTTCTCCGAATGTTTGACCCAGAGTTCATTTGCATATAGGCCGATTATATCAGAGAAATGCTGTCTTGCAGGACAATGGTTATTTCGCATCTGAAAAACTAATTGCACGGGTTTAAATTACAATATATGTAGGTAATTTCGTGTTCGTAGATATGTTGAATCGTATTTAAGTGGTTTAGTGTTTATTAGACAATTTCAAAAAAAAAAAAAAAAAATCCGTCGCTGACAGTTCATATTGCTTTAATACGTTCTGATCAAACTTAGACTTGGGAAATTTGTTCTGATGGCTTTGATTTTTGTTCGCCTGTCATTACACTCACCGTGATAAACAGATAATTCCATGCATTAGAGATTTGATTTTCACTGGCCAATGAATCGTCATCATATTGTTTAATCAGGAGTTCTAACATCTCATTTGTTATCACGCTCTTCACCTAAAAAAATCACTTTTTAAACAATTATGATAAATACTGACCAAATGGCAACCTTAACACACAAAGCCATTAATATTATATAAGAAAGGTTCGATTCCACAGTTTAATATATTAAAACCTAGTACCTGGTATGTCGGTACCAGCTGATAATCTTGTACTTAAGTACTATTTTGCACCGCTATAACTATTGAATAATTTCAAAAGCTAAGATAGTAATCTCTTTCCAGTGGTTACTCTTAAGAGTCTTTATTGACGGAAACGATCGTCTTGACAATTAATTTTGACCATTTTCAAAAATATAAATTTGGTTTTATGTTTATAATATATATATATATATAACAACCAATATTTTGCACAAGCGCATCCAGTTGTATTCAGATCTCCAAAATGAGTACAAAAAAAACACGTTAAACCTTTGATATCAATATTACCTTGTTCTGTAGTGTAAACCATAAAGCAATCCCCACAATCTGAATTATGAATATCACCAATACCACGATAGCATACTGGAAATATATATCAAAATGTACAAAAATATTCAATGAAATAATAATGAAATTTATTTAATTTTCTTTGTCTTAATTACAACTGTCCACTTATTAATTATCGACCAGTATACGGATGTAAATCTATAAAAAAAAATCAAGATTTTAATTTCGGAGATTTCCCTTTCATGTGATACAAGTATAATATACGATAGGGCAATCCATGATAATCATATACAATTAAAGACCTATTGGAAATCCAGAAGAGCAATACGATTGCAGACAGCATACCAACAGTTTCAATGCAGTAAACTTGTATTCGGTTAAATTAAGATTAAAAGACGGACTTATTGTTTGGCCTTGTCTGATACCACTTTCTTTTTCGAAAATTTATTTAAAATTGGAGCTCAACTGATGAAGTCTAATTGACACAAACAATCGTCTTGAGCATTATAACTTTGATTTTATGTTTATAATATTTATAAACGCTTACACTGAAAAGTAGCCATCTTATTCTACAAAATGCGCCCAAAAGGCCCATGATGGAAACAATAAATATAAATACTCCGGCGGTGATGAATAGTATTGACAGATTTTTTACAAGATGACCGGCCGACAATCCAGAAACAACAATTTGATCCAGGAGAGGTTCTACCTCGTCTGTGATTATGGCAACTTTCGACTGTAGAAGAAGGCCAGGAACCAAGAGTCCTAGTCCACACAGCTGCAATATAAATATACATGTAATACCAATTGTTCGTATATGCAATAAGAAAATTTGTTATATCCACTATAAAGAGTAAGCCAGTGTTGCCTTATTAGAGGGGCATTAGCTTTGTATTTTTAACATTTAGATTGATATGAAATAACAAACAAAAAAAGAGACATACACAGGCAGGGAAATTCTTGAAGTCCTATATATCTTGTAAAAATTACATGAGAAACCCAGGTTTGGAACTTTTTCACTTGCAATTGATTAAATCAACTTTACTTTTTGTATATGAATACCACACTGGACCTGACCTTACTGGACATAATCTTTTTTTACTTTGATAAACACAGCTAACGACCCCTTAATTATTATACATATATCATTACAAAGCATAAGTACCCAGATATTGATGCTATAAAGTACAACAACAACAACAACAACAATAATAATAATAATAATAATAATAAAATAAATAAAAAGCACCAATGTGAGAAAAGTGCATAATTTCTTTTCTATACGAAATGTTCATTTGTTTTTATTCTTACATTCTTAAATTTATGAAGTGTACTAAATTTACCCAAAGAAGAATTCCGGGTATTTTTTTCGATCCTTTAAAAACAATTAATTTAATTTTTTCAGCTTCGTAGAGAGATAGAATGAAAACCAACCGAACACAAGTATTGAGATAAGCCTCTTGATTTCATATCAAAACATTACATATAATGAATCTATTGATACATGACAATGGAAAAAAACTATATCTAGCAATACCGTAATATATCTTTACACAATAACAGTTAATGATAATCATTTTTCATTTCCAAAATTCAACACATATGACCATCTTTGTGACCGATGACATACAATTATATATATATATATATATATATATATATATATATATATATATATATATATATATATATATATATATATATATATATATATATATATATATGTATATTACCATAAATAATGAATTGACGACGGTCAGGAACACGAGTCCAAATCTACCACTAAACGTAAATTCCATTTTGCTATCCTGATTTCCAATTTGTTCAATAACGCGACTAAAACAAACGACAACAAACTGTTCGGGAGCTTTAAATCAAATCTGAAAGGAAGAAGAGTTTCCTGTTTATAAGATAAATGAAATTCTTTTTACAGGAAATAAAAAATGTGTCAGAGGTTTGAAAAAATGTTTACCCATCTCATATTTATCTGCTTTATATTCTTCGGACAGTTTTGAGATTCATATACATGTATTATCACCGAAATGAATTGCCACAAGTGGTTGAATATTCATACTTCCCTTTATGACAAAGCGACGATTTCAATTTCCATATCACAAACATCCCATTTCTAAGTAGTAATATTCCATCTTCTCCTGCCTATTGCGTTTTCATTTCACAACTTATACGTTATGCCAGAGCATGCTCTTACTATGAATGCTTCATTCTGAGAGTAAAACGACTCGCCAATAAACTACTTACTCATAGTTACTTTGTTGAACGTTTGTAATAGTCCTCAGGTATTCTGGAGCACGACCACAGACAGTGACTCCCTTTCGCAAATCGTGCTTTTCACCGAACTTGACCTTTTCACCGAATTTGACCTTCATTGAACTAGAAAGGTTTCCATGTAACATTTGCGACGGGTGTGGCATGTCAGCAAGGGAAGCTGACTCCTTCCGGGCACCTGGTCCTATCCCGTTTGGGATTCACAATTGTTCGTCATCTTGAGATCATTTACATATCTAATTCGTCGTGTTCTAATTGACTTGAGTTTCGATTATCTATTGGTACTTCTTCATTTTTACTAAATACGACCATCTCGTGCTAAAAATGTTTTCGAGCTGCGCCGATCAATATGCACATACAGACAGTGCTAATTTATCTAGATTTTGTTAGAAAGTGTGCCAATTTACTTGCGGAAGGCCGGTGGTCTCTTCCCGAGTCGGTTGTAACCGGGATCTCTCTTCCACCATTAAAAACTAGCCGCCACCATATAACTGAAAAAATGTTGGGTGTAGCGTAGCACACCATTCAAACAAACAAACAAACAAACAACAAAAAGTGACATTTGAACAAACAAATTGTATCAGCCTTTATATTTGATTTGCGGAAAATTTAACGCGTCATGGGGCATGATTTGAAGTCTCATTTGAAATACGGGGTTATTCACTTCGAGAGCTTTGAGAATGTTCTGTAGCATGTTTAAAGACTAGAATAGGAATTTGTACCGATAATTGCATCAGGATTTTCAGTTTGTGAGGGCTACAAAACAATAAAATTTCAAATTACACAAATATTTCTATTGCAAGAGGAAGTAAAAACTACACAGAAATAAGACAGCATTGAATATCTATAGGTTACTGTTTACATAGTATATTTCTGTTTAGGGTGTTGATTATAAAAAATAATATGTCCTGTAGATTATAAACGGAAATTTTTATAATAAATAATTCGGAAACGATAAATCACCATCACGATGTTTCTCTAAGACACGACTAGTGTTGCATTTTTTAAAAATATTTTATTTTGGTATTTTATTAACTGAAACGCTCAATACACAGTTTGTCTGTATGCACATATTTCATTTAATTTTTGAAATATGTATTGCTGTATATAAAAATGAAATTGGCACTCAGCATGATTTGTAACAATGTTATATTCTTTAAAGGAATTTACTGTGTGAAACTGGCTTCCGTGGGCGACTGGTTAGAGCATCATCGCGCCTGAGTCTATGGTGTTTATTATTATTATTATTATTGCTCAGAGCATATAGGGGATGAGGTAGTAAAAACCGAGGTCCCATATCACAGTAGATGGCAGCATGTTAAAGAAGCCTCACTGCTCAATGGCCGTAAGTGCCGAGCATGCGACAAAATTTGAAGCCCTTAATCGGCATTTGGTGACGTCTCCATATGAGTGAAAGATTCTTGAGGGGGATGTTAAACAACAATAAACAAACAAACAAACAAACAAAAACATATAGGGAGAAGAGATTATCAAGGCTGGGGCCCTGAGATCACATCCCGTACAATATGAAATTCGGAAGTTGACTGTTCCAAGTTTTTTTTTCAACTAAACATGTGCCAACAATAACGAACAAATACAAACAGACATTGACTAACAAACTTAAGACAATCACACACATTAATTGACACACACATTACACATTATATATATATATATATATATATATCACTCACAATTTCAATCTTAGTTTACTGTAATGTATTAAATTAAAATATTGTTTTCCTAAGTAAAGGAAAAGAAATTTAATCTAGATTAGATGAATAAAAGATTAAAGTATATCCAAATTTTATTAAAGCTCTTTATCCTGTCTTTGGAAATAAGGGAGCCTCCGTGGCCGAGTGGTTAGAGCATTGCGCTTTAAATCACAAGGCCTCTCACCTCTGGTTCGAATCCCGCTAGGGTCATTTCGAATTAAGTGGGAAAGTTTGCCAGTTTTCTTGCGGAAGGTCGGTGGTCTTTACAATGTATTTTTAAAATGTATTTTTCATAATATGATGGTAAGTTCATTTTACAAAATTAATTTTTTTATCTTTAAATTTTTTGGCAAAGATATATAATTTGACAAGTATATGATAATATTGAGGGCTCTAGAATTTGTTTCTGATTTCAGAAATGTGACTTCTTTCAAAGAAAATGTTATCATTTTATTAGCTGTGGTGTTAATCCAATTTTGTAGTATACGTCTTTCTAAGTCACTGATCCAAGTTGGTCCTGAGTTAGATTTTAATGTCATATTTTCAGTGACTTGTTCATACTTCTGAAGAGTTTTAGCGTCTTTTGTCGTGTTGATATCGTTAACATGATTCAACATCTCCGTATGGCATGGCAGAAGTCAAGGTAATTTCAGACTCATCATATTTTTATTTCGAAAATTCTATCACTTATTTAGGTAAACAATATATCTAGCAAAGGGAATAGGCATTGTCTATCTGACCCAGTTCATGTAGTTATTTTCTATGTAACAACGTTTCAATGTGCACAAACATGTGCAAGTGTTTCACAACATCGCCGGAGGTCTTGCCATTTAGGACAAAAGTTTCAAAACACTTGAAAACACTTTTCAACTTGGGTGTCTGAATATCGCTCCATGACAACTTGATCCAATAAATGAACAAACAAAATTCGTAATTTAGCCAAATGCACAGACTGAATATTTAACCTATTTCTTTGGTAGTTAGAATTCACACTAGGACTACTTTCAAAACTTTGGTAATTATTCAAAATCCAGAAATAATGAATTCTATACATAAATTAGTGATTTCATACACATTTTTCTGTGGTACATATACGATGATAATTATCGGTACTCGCCAGATGTAAAACAACACTTCAGTTGATATGGCTTGTGTGGACCAGTTCAAAGACAAAGTCTAAACAAAGACTTTAACAGTATGGTGAAAAAATGGAAATGATCTGCTTAACAATTAACATTTACATAACAATATAAAAAAATCTCAGATACCAAAGTATAAACCAATAGAATGTCCATTACATTGATACAAATCCGGTAAAAATGGACAAACACGGACCTCTGGAAATCAAGAGGTGGGATCAGGTGCCATGGAGGAGTAAGCATCCCCTGTCGACCGGTCACACCTGCCGTGAGTCCACAGTCAAGTCCAATGAAATACATGAGAAGTGAATCCTCATCACAATTAGTACAGACGTCTCAACCACCGCCAATGAATAGGCAACTCAACATTTCACTTAGTGAAACAGTAATCGCAAACAAGACTATTATACCGACCATAAAATTTGCAGAACGTTGGTTAAACGCGGTTTTCGATATCCCTGTGTCAATAACTTGTCAGTGAGTAGTTTACCTCTGTATATGAAATCTTCATATGTTGTACACGGCCTGGCATATCGGATCATTTGTGAAATATATAATCCATATGCGGGTGACTGAGGGATATTACTACTTAAATGTGGAAGATTTACGATGGGAAAGCCAAAATCGTCGCGTTTGTTGTATAGCTTAGTTGCTTATTTCCAGTCTGTGTCTATATTAAGTAAAATGTCTAAGTATGAAGCGTGTGTGCTTGATTCTGTTGTATCTTTAATTTCTAGTTCGCGGAGATATATCGCATTGACATATGTATGAAAATTGTCATTATTAATTGACAAAATGTCATCAGTATATCTAAATGTCAAATTAAAGGACCCCGCTAACTTTTTCTTCAGCAGTTTCTGAATGAAGTCTGCTTCGAATGAATAAAGGAACAGGTCGGCCGATAAAGGGGCACAATTGGTTCCCATAGGAATGCCGAGTTTGTTGAAAGACCATGTCTCCGAACATTACAAATATATTGTCTATTAGAAATTCCAGCATGTTTTTTATATCAACTTCAGTGTATTTATGTGTAGAATCAGAGTGGTGTTGGACAAAATAAGTATCCTGATAGCCAATCACTAGATATTTAAAATTTCGGGTACCCCCTTTAGTGAAAAAAACAGTTGTCTATGATGCTAAAAAGTCTTTCTTTTAATTTTTTATGTGGAATAGTTGTGTTAAAAGTAGATAAGTTATACGTTTTGATACTGTGAATTCGAGAAAGATTTTGGTATGCATCGCAACATTTCTTATTTATAATGAAATCGGAAAACGTCGAACGGTCTTTAGATATGCACAACTTGCAAAACTTGAGAAATAAAATGTTTTTGTTTCTAACCAACAAAATTCTGTGAAGCATTTAATCTTCATCAAATTAGTTTGCATTCATTTAATCAAATTATGTTAAAAAAAAACCAAAACAAAAAACAAGATGTAAGTTATTGCAACTGTTGTTTCAGGCACTGATGTGATGGCAGTCATCCAAAACATGGAGTATAACAATGGCAAAGTGGGCTCTGGTTCACAACTTATTCCATGGAAATGTGGACGTTTGGAATTACATTAGGATGGTATACAACATTAAATGATCACACTGGTGAGAACAGTAGCATAGAAATCAGCAATGCAGAATTAACAGTAATGGAAAACGGGACTAAAATAGAATCCGGAATCTTGCCAATCAAGGTTAGAACTTTGAATGTAAGGGAATTGGTACCAATTACAAAGTATTTTAGATGTGATGCCATAAGATTTTATAACAAAAGGTGTACGAAAATCAAGTCAGCTCCTCTGATCCATATAAATCCATGATAAAAAAGTGAATAGAGCATGTACAGGGAGAAAAGTCTTTAATAATGTTACTGTAAACGCAAATATATTCCCATGTTAGAAGTATACAATTTGAGTAAAAATGTTCATCTTATTCAAGTTTAAAAAGGTACCATAAATTTTGATATACCACAATACAAATTACATATATTTAAAAAATAAAAATTGACACTTGAGATGTTGACCTTTTCCACAAGAAGTCAAACAAAATCAACCAATCATATTTGATATTCAGCCTACTGAATCTTTTTTCATCAATCTCCAATTGGTATTTCTTGTGGAAAAACTAAAAATGTAAACATATTTTAAAGCCAATCAGAACATTTCCCGTACACCATCACTAAAGGTAAAAATTAAAATAGATGAATAATCACATATATAAAATATTATCTCTATTGGGGCAAATACCTGATTACTATTTCTCTTTCAAAATGTCAGAAGGTTTATCAGCAAAGCAATTTATTGATTCTGCAAACTTCTGTAGTCAATTAAATGTTGACTTATAACAGTTTTACAACATTTTCTCGTTTGTAAGTTTTACTCATAAAAATTTGCGAGAAACCAATTCAAAAAAAAAAACAAAATTAAAAAGTGTTGAAGTAACAATTAATACGTAAAGGTGTAAAAAATCAATTGAACTCCTCTGTTTCAGATTGGACAATAGTTTAACCAATAGGAAATATTACTGAATATATATCATCCGTGCATTAATAAAAACTGTTAACCTTTGAGGTCATACAAGCATGTGTTTATATTATATTTTATACTGACTTTAATTAATAAGAAACTACAAACTTATTATGTTTATTAACAATGCTAATAAAAACTCTTGCAAGCAGTTAATCATTCAATAGTGCTACACTACGAAAATACAATAAATACAAAAAGAATTAAATTGAGCAGATTAATTTTCAAGATTAATTGATATAAGAAAAGTTTCTTGAATGTCTACCCTGATTGTGGAAATTTCTGTTTTGTAATATAACGCTGTTTTTCTAAATTTATTGAATTCCAACTTGTTTTCCTGTATAAAATAACTGCCTGAGCTAATAAAATAATGTAAAAATATGAAACACCCTACAACATTGCTGACCAACATCTGGGCATAAAAGGTTAACATGGAATATGTCTGGAATAAAGAAATGTAAAATAGAAAGCCGATTGAAGCAGTGTTATAATAATGACCATACCAACTGTCTTATATCATGTCATCCCTATTAATAAACAAAAACATTTATCTAGATAAAGTCTAAAAAGTGTCATTTCATATATCATGACTCACTGGCACTTTTATTCTAATTTCCACTGACTGAATTGTTGTGTAATTTATGTTTCATTGATCAGGATTAACGATATCAAACTAGACAGTTGTCTTGGGGAGTCTTTTTCTTTTTAACAGTATATTTGGATGTAAAACAAATCAATCAACTATCCTTTTTATCAGTCAGGCTGCTACAGGAAAATTTCTGTTTTCTATTTGAAATTTATGATGTACATATAACATAATAAAAATTATAACAACAAAAATGAAAATGAAATTAAAAATGATATGTATACAAAAATGGGCTGCACACTTTACCTACAAATATGTCTCCCGACACAGATGTTACAAGTAAAATAAAAGCTCTAACAACCATAACAGTAATGGTTTGTTTAAGGCAGATCTATTATGACTATTACAGGAATAGAAATTATCTGTAAGAGGTCATTTTCCTAAAACAAGAACATTAATTATTTAGGGGAAAAAAACAAGAGCTGTTAGGAAAACTTCAAAGCTCGACAGTGGCAGCATCTGAAATAATTAGCTTATTATGCAGTTATGACTTATTTTAAGAAATAGGTCAAATGACATCATCTAGGTCATGATTCCTTTTGAAAGGACTGATGGAGCTATAAGTTTATTTTATTCCACTGAATATTTTGAAATATTTGTTTGGTGTTTAATTGGTGTTGAAAGCATATTTTTGACAAAATGCTTACACTCAAATATTTTCAGTGCAAAACAATACCCTTCTATTACCAATAAAAATATTTTGAATTGCTACAATTTAGATCTTAATCAACTTCATAGTATTTTAAAAATTTGATTGTCCAGAGTGATCAAAAACCTGTTGAATGGAATTACAACAACATTTTATGAGTATAAACAAGTAACAATGATAGTTTTGATTATAAAGACATAAGGCACAACAATATTTCCAATGTACTGGTAACAACATTTACATTTTAATTAAATAAATAATTTCAGACCGATTTAAGGCAAAAGTAGTCAATTAACTGGTTAAAACTTAATTAATAATGAGAGTAACATCATTTAAATCGAGTAAAAATCTCCAACAGTTAAAAAATTTGATTACTTCATAAAAATTTTTCATATCATGATCACAGAAAAGTTCTTGACAAATTCGAACATAATACAAAATCACAAAATGGAATCTAAAAAAAATACCTATCAAAGCTCTGACTTATTTATGAAAACAAAAATAACAATAGTCAACAGAAAACAAAGCACCGATAAGAATAAACAACAAGCTGCTCTGTTTAAATTGATTGCACTATTACGTCACTAATTTATACTGACTTATAAAGAAATGGCACAACTTAAAGTCACGTTCATAAAACTTGGCAAGATAGTGTCTTTTGAATCCTTTTAAGACCTAAACAGGTTTAATTTTCAGGTAATGCATCAAACTAACATTAAACTACACTGCCAAGAGTTAGCATTCCTACTTGTCACCATTCCAAATAAATAACATTTTCAGTAAACCGTGTCTTCACTGCAATGTGAGTAGAATCATTAGTATGATAGGTCTAATTAAAAGGTTACTACGCATTGCCAAGTTATGTGAATTAGGCTATATATATATATATATATATATATATATATATATATATATATATATATATATATATATATATATAGGGCTCATAACCCTAATTTGACAAAAGAAGTGTTGAAATTAATTGTATTTGAATGTTTAACTAACTGTCAAAAGATATCTACAAAATATTATAATATCTATTGTGAAACTGATATTTTTACATATTTTTACGAAAGTTAGTTGTATCAATAACCACAAATCAATGGGAGATTTGAGTGTACAACTTTTGTATACAATTTTTTTTTTTTTAACAGCCTTGAGTATACACATCACATAGTATATGATAAGAAAACATGACGTTGCCAGTTCACAAAATAAACTTCAACTTAAATCCATGCTGCAAGTTTTAACCAAACTTTTGTCAATTTGATGATAGCAGCATTATTGAAATAACAGTGGAAAATATTTTGAACAAACATGAGTTTATACAATGCAGTACTATTCTATGGATAATTAGATTAATACAACAACACAATACAGTTGCAGAGTATGCTTACTTATAGTTCATAATTACATTAACATTAAAGTCATGGCATCAATATTGTTAGATTAAAACTTGTCTATTTATATAACAATAATCTGACCAATAATAATGTCAGAGTTAAAACATTCTAAATACAGATCTACCAACACAAAGTGACACATGTTTACAAAAACGCAAATCGAAATCTGATCATATCATGGGCAACAACCTACTTGTATCCGAGTTACAGCCATGCATGGAAATCCAAGCAAGGCAAAATAATTGACCTGTACATTCCTGTTTCTTGAAAATAACCCTTTCATCCCTGTAAATCAAGATGGTATGCTCTTTTCTATTGTCAAGACCAGTCTATTATGGCCTGTAGGGTTGAAAGGGTTAAGTTTCTGACAGAACCATGTGTACCACTTTATCATGGGAGACCTATAGTTATGTTATTCTTGTAATAAAACCCAGCAATCTGTGAAAAATTATACAAGCAAAAAAAAATCTAAAATTGTCTTAAAACTTACAAAAGCACTCTTGAGTAAACAAATGTCTGTGTAGTTTTCATAATGTGTAAAAATCTACAAAATCTTTGCTGTACACAATTAAGTCAATATTTCTGAGAAATCAAACAAATTGAAGCCAATCAGAACAAACAATTTTCTAAAAAAAATGGTCTGGTCACCAAATGTTTTAATCCTTTTTTATCATGAGAGAATATACATCCTACAGTCCAGAACATAAAAACAGAAGATAAATTTCAGCTTGTTCCAATTCAGGTTGTCCAGGTTGTTGCTAGCCATAGTGGAACCTGTCAGAATACAAAAATAATATATAAGTTAATCTGTATCTGGAAACACTGTCAGAATACAAAAATAATATATATGTTAATCTGCATCTGGAAACACTGTCAACAAACAAACAAACAAACATACATACATATATATATATATATATATATATATATATATATATATATATATATATATATATATGTATATATATATATATATATATATATATATGTACAAAGATAATATGTACATTAAGCTGTATCTGGAAACTATGTATTCAGTATTGGCATACATTTTGTATACCTAGAGTCTACACAAATCAGTGCCCAGGGCCATAAAACTATTCTCAGACAAATGTTTTATTCAACTTCAAGATTTTTTTCAAATCTTGAGAATTTTCTCAACTTGGGTAAAGTTGTGGGCCATAAAGAAATTCTTAAGACAAATTTCTTTCTCAAGTCATAAAATTCACGACCAAAATGCTGACTTAAGCAATTCTTAACAGCGAAAATAGCTGCCCCCTATGCTCGCCTCGAGATAAACGTAAATGCCATTGTCATTGTCGCCCCAGAGTATTTTGGGACATGGTGAATCCTTTTGTCTCTCGAAAACAACATGTTATTTGAGCGGAATAGGTTTAGGAGACCAACACTTCTTTCTCTGTTGGCTTGTTTTGGCCATACAACATTTGTTTACATTAACAATAGGGATGGTGTCAATTTATTTTAGTACATGTGCCCCACATATCTTATCTTATGAATTTATACTAATTTACTTGTAGTTTGAATATCGTTTATTACATACATAATACACATTATATGTATTTACTGACTTTGGTCATGAATTGGCATTTTACAAGATGTTTTTCAATATTTTTGAAAAGGTATATTTCTATTCCCCTTTTTATGCCACAAAATGTGCTGCCTACTTGATATTTAACACATTTTGTTCCTCTTGGTTGGTTATTAGATAATTAATTATAAAGTATGGTAAGAATAATGTTCAAATATCGAATATTGTGAACTGGGACATAAATTGGGACATATGTCATGGATGAGATTTACACTGCCCTTTAACAATCTTACCTCAGTTGAGAAGAGATTTTTATATCATTTTATGGTCCGTGCCTTTTCACTTTTGACTCAGATGAGTAAATTCTTGACTTTTGAGAATAAAATTTGTCTCAGAATTTTCCTTGTTTATGGTCTCGGGCCCAGAAATACAAACAAAGTGTAAACAATAAGGAGATCCAATACATTGTCAAATGTGAGTATAACACAACCATCAAGAAAAGATTAGTGACAAACATTGTAAGATCTGAGTATAAGACAAACATCAAGAACAGACTAGTAAATATTGGACAAACATTGTAAAATGTGAGTATAGGACAAACATCAAGGAGAGAAGAGGGAATATTGGACAAACATTGTAAGATGTGAGTATAGGACAAACATCCAGAAAAGACTTGTGAATATTGGACAAACATTGTAAAATGTGAGTATAGGACAAACATCAAGGAGAGAAGAGGGAATATTGGACAAACATTGTAAGATGTGAGTATAGGACAAACATCAAAAGCAGACTAGTAAATATTGGACAAACATTGTAAGATGTGAGTATAGGACAAACATCAAAAGCAGACTAGTAAATATTGGACAAACATTGTAAGATGTGAGTATAGGACAAACATCAAAAGCAGACTAGTAAATATTGGACAAACATTGTAAGATGTGAGTATAGGACAAACATTGTAAAATGTGAGTATAGGACAAACATCCAGAAAAGACTTGTGAATATTGGACAAAAATTGTAAATTGTGAGTACGGTATAGGACAAACATTGTAAAATGTGAGTATAGGACAAACATCAAGGAAAGAAGAGGGAATATTGGAAAAAACATCAAGGAGAGACTTGTGAGTATGAATATTGGACAAATAATGGTCCGCTGGAAAATCCTGACTTCAGAACAGTTAGGAATAAGCATCTCCTGTCCCCCTCTTCCCCAGTGAACTAGTTCTGACTTTGATACACTAATATTTGTAGAATGAAACCATCATATACAAGACCTGTTGTTCATAGGGACAAAAACTCGTCAACCCCTGAAAAATAATGGACTCTTCTGTAAATCAATGACTTGACCAGTCCAAATGTGTCTTTTGGGGTGAAAGAGCTAAAAGTAGTTATACTTTAAATGCAGGAGAAACGATAGATAGATGAATGTTAGTCAAACTAATTTAAGATAAGAAAAACTTGGGTCCTTCACCCAGAGACCGAGATAAGCTTGTAAATTCATATTACTCCTCATCCTGTAAATTATTAAAAAGTCATTCCATTCCTTTCTCATGTTTAAGAATCACTTAATGAAAAGAAAAACAAAGGAAAACAGAGTGAGAGAGAGAGAGAGAGAGAGAGAGAGAGAGAGAGAGAGAGAGAGAGAGAGAGAGAGAGAGAGAGAGAGAGAGAGAGAGAGAGAGAGAGCAAGCAATGCAGATTTTGTTGTCAATTTCGGATTACAGTACGCTTGATTGAACATCCCACTAAATACTTTCCACTGATTAACAAAGGCAAAATATTATAAAGACAAGAGGCCCATGGGCCTTAACAGTCACCTGAGTATGCACATTTTTGGTCTTTAGAAATCATTGTGTCGACTATGTGCTCTTTATACTTCATAATAGATGATGAATGTATTGATTTAACTATTAAACAATACTGACAAATTTCAATCCTTTTATAGGATAGTAAGTTTAATCATATAACAGTGAGATGTGATTTTGGTATATCCAGATTAGATACACAAAAATAAAAACATCAATCACTTTTTGTGCCTTACCGACCAAAATGGTCACAATTTTACAATTATGGTAAAGCTTTTTGTTCTTTCTAATCATGCATTCAGTCTTTCTCATAATGCATAAAAGTGAAGATTCCATCTTGGTTTAAGTTTCACCATAACATCCAAAAAATTGTTAATATAACTTTGGTATTATGTTTATAATATTTAATATACAACTTGTCTAGTCATGAGGAGCACGAAAAACATGTTTAGTGGTAAGGTTCAAATTCAGATGATTTAAGATATCTAAAATAAGGGGTGGGGAATGGCCATGGGGACACCCATAAATTTCACCTTGAAACTTGTCTTGTCATGGGTAATAAGAAAATATATGGTTTAGGGGTGGGGATCTCAACTATTTTAAAGATAATTGAATATTTCTGAAATAAGGGGGTGAGATGACCCCTGGGACCTCCAGAATTTTCCAACAGAATTTATCTTGCCATGAGGAATCACAAAATATATAGTTTAGTGGTGGGGAATGACACTGGGCAATGAGCCCCTTACATCATGCCATCAAAAAAAATATTTAGTTGGAAATACAGTGTAATGATTTTCATCAGTTAAAATGCAAAGAAAAATGTAATGTTTTATTTTCCTATATGTTTCTATAGTAAACCCCATCCCAATTTGAGCTCCTAAAATATACTTTAGATCCCCCTTATCCTCAAACTGAAAACTTCTTGCACAACTAGGGATATAGGCCTACAATACCCTGAAGTTTCATGGACTTCCTGAGAAACACTAAAGTAGGGACGATTTTCTAACATTAGGTACATTTTACTATATAGTCAATTTAGCACCCAACCTAAGGGCAGAACCCATGCCCTAAGGAAAAGAATTTTACAATTCTGGTAGAGGGCTTCATTCTCTTTCTAACCATGTATTCAGTTTTCCTTAAAGATGTGCAGGAGTTGAGAAGATTTTTGAAGACTTGGCTATTTTTACTACATGTATATAGTAAATTTAACCCTGCCCTAGGGTCAGAACCCATGCCCTCAGGGTCATGAATTTTGCAATTTTGGTAGATGGTTTCATGCTCTTTCTACCCATGCATTCAATTTTCCTTTAAGATGTCCAGGAGTTGAGAAGAAGGTTTTTGAAGATTTGGCTGTTTTTACTATATATAGTAAATTTAGCTCCACCCTAGGGGGCAGAATCTCTTGAGAAGAAGCTGAAAATGTGAAAAAGTTAATGGAAGTCACATTACGACAGACAAAACACAATCGCAGTAGGTCACCATGAGCTTTGTGGACAGACACCACCAAATATTTTCCCATAGGCCTCAATGCTAATTTACAAAACTTCAGGTCACTGTCACTCCCATGTTTATTAAATCTGGGTCAAATAAGTACCCTGTGCTGAAAGATCAATATTTTTGATAACAAAATATGCAATCAAAAGTATAGGTTGCCGTTGCATTTCTACTTCAAATTTTCACTTGTTTACAACTCCTAGTATTCCGCACCAAAGGAAAATATCTATTCTCATATGACCCCTCCCTTTCAATTTTCAACCATCAACCCTATAATTTCCAAAGTACTACCAATATTCATGTATCTTTTTTATCACCTTAATTTCACTTATTAATGGCAAAACTAATTTTTTTATTTAATGACCAATCAGATCTCTGGGCTCATTTTACCCTCCGCACAACTTTGGGTGTCCAAAATGTCTGCGCCCATGTTGTAAACAAAGCAGGTGTTTTTCCTTGTTCAGATGACCTAATTCTTATTCCTTTTCTGATAAGAAACATTCAGATAACATATCAGGTAACTACATGACAGCACATAACAGGGGACTTGTACAAGCAACAAACAATTTTAGAAAACGACATCTGTACACACAAGAGGGTACTTACTATTTTACAATACCTTGATATCTACAGGTATGACAAATATTTGATTCAAGTTGAACGCATAGATAAGTGACAAATCGGCATTGTAGTTTGGAGGTGAACTGGAGATAAAGGAAGCTGTCCTAGTGGGTCTATTACTCTATAGTAAGTACATGTATTAATATCACTAAATTACTTTTATCTAAATGATGAACACATATTTTGATAATGAAGGTGTGAGACATTTGTTGTGGCAAGCATCATAGTGACAATATACTAACATGTTATGTAACTGTGACAAGTCATTCTATACCATGGCGGTGTGGCATATTATATTTCCAAACAAATCTTTGCATTTGGTAAGATTGAAAGTTTGTGTGAATTACAAAAATAGAATTGATCTGGATTCTATAATATAAACAAGAGGCTCTCAAGAGCCTGTATCGCTCACCTGGTTATTTGCTTGAGAAGATCAGACGAACCGAGCAATTTTTTGTAAAAGACCTTCCATACATAAATCCTGTAAAGTTTGGTTGAATTTGCTTCAGTGGTTTCAGAGGAGAAAATGAAAATGTGATTTTCCCATAGGTCCAATGATAAACTAAGCCCAGCCCTGGTGGCCATGGTTTTGACAGATCGGAACGAAATGAGCAATTTTTGTAAAGGACCTTCAATACATCATTCTTCTAAAGTTTGGTTATATTTGCTTCAGCGTTTTCAGAGGAGAAGATGAAAATGTAATTTTCCCACAGGATCCAATGTTCTTCTTCCAAGTCAGGAACCGGATTCATGAATGAATGAATAAGGTTCTGCGAAAACTTTGCAGTGTGTGAAGCACAGCAGTCTTCTTTTGGCTATATAATGTTAAAACTAAGCCCGTTCTAGTGGCCATGATTTTTGACGGATCAGAACAAAATGAGCAGTCTTTGTAAAGGACCTTGCATACATCATTCCTGTAAAGTTTGGTTAAATTTGTGTCAGTGGTTTCAGAGGAGAAGATGATTTTCCTATAGGATCCAATGTTAAACTAAGCCTCGCCATAGCGGCCATGTTTGTTGACGCAAAGTGATTCCAAAAGCCAGGTGAGCTAAAAATGGCGGTCAAGGAACAATTTTCAACAACGGTTTTGAAGTCGCAACATCAATATCTATTTGGAAACCAAATTTCATTGAAATCAAACAATGTTGAATTTTCCCGCCTTTTTTTGTCGGCCATTTTGAAAATGGCGGTCAACAAACAATTTTCAACACCGGTTTTGAAGTCGCCACATCATGGCAAACATTTTATCAATTTAAATTCGACCTCTATCTTTCATAATTTTGGAGTTAGAAGACGAAAAACATAAAAATTGAAAAAAAATCTGTGAAAAAAGGGCAATAACTCCTACACAGGTTTTTGGATTGTCTTCAAATTTTCAGGGTGGGTAGATCTTGATATGCTGAACATTTTTGCAATTTACACTTGACCTCTATCTGTTACATTTTTTGAAATAAAAAATTAAAAATGCCAAAATTTTGAAAATTTTACAAAAAAAGGGCTATAACTCCGAGATGAGTTTTCCGATTTTCTTCAAAATCGCATGGCAGGTAGATCTCATCAAGCTGATCACTTTTACCTTATGTCAGATTTTTGATATCTGTAATGGTTTTTTGAGTTATTGGCCAAAAACTGCAATTTACCCCCTATGTTCTATTTTTAGCAACAGCGGCCATGTTGTTTGACCTGCGACATAGAAAATAACAAATTTGAAACTAAATACCCTAGTGACGACTCAGTTCAAGTTTGGTTCAATTTGGCCCAGTGGTTTCAGAGGAGAAGATTTTTGAAAGTGAGTTAACGACGGACTGCAATTTACCCCCTATGTTCTATTTTTAGCAACAGCGGCCATGTTGTTTGACCTGCGACATAGAAAATAACAAATTTGAAACTAAATACCCTAGTGACGACTCAGTTCAAGTTTGGTTCAATTTGGCCCAGTGGTTTCAGAGGAGAAGATTTTTGAAAGTGAGTTAACGACGGACGGACGGACGGACGGACGACGGACGCAAAGTGATTGCAAAAGCTCACCCTGACATAGTCAGGTGAGCTAAAAAATGCAATTAATGTAAAGTATTTATAAACTAAATTTCAAACATTGAACATCAAAATAGGAAAAAAGATGTAAAGTACAGTAGACTATTTTCAGTTTTTGCAGACAATTTAACAGATACTGCAGTGGTAGAACAAGAAACTGTGTTTTAAGTATGTGGATACAAATTGAAAACTTTGGATGAGTAGTTTTACATTTTAGACGGGTACTTTTTGTTAAGCACATTTTTCCTGATGAATTTATACCAGAATATATATATATATATATATATATATATATATATATATATATATATATATATATATCAAGATGGAAAGCAATGCTAAAAACATTTTAAGGTATCAGAGGCATATATGTATATACATAACCCTGTCACATATGTTTCTCCTGGCATGATATATGTACAAAATTTAAATCATTCTAAGGTACCGGTGCACTTGGGCCTACTCAGATAATATTTCACAGATTTGTTGAAACATCAACTATTCTGAATTAACTCTATGTACAATGTATTACTAATCTGTCTGTTGATAGAGTCTAGCTTTAGCCCTTAATATATAGGTTATGATACTGAAACTTTGGGTATTATTTCAGTTCCCATTGTAAACAGTTCATATAATTTTAAATGATGACCTACATGTACACACAGGTACTTGAGGACAGGAATTTGTATTCTTTTTTTTTTTTTTTTTTAATTTTGTTAACTTTTTATTATTTGCAATATTACTTGATGCTATTGGTGTAATTTTATTTAATTTAGATCAGAAACGGGGCTAAATCTAAACTGGGAAAAAACCTTGAAATGAAATAAAATTACACCAATAGCATTGAATAATATTGCAAATAATAGTACATGTACCTCTGTACACACATGCAGTTACTGTTTAACCAACAATTTTTAAATGCTAGTATAGTCTACAAATCATACCAGAATTTGACAAATTTATAGTCAATCTAAGATAATTTATGCATCTGTAGGAATTTACACATTTTACGACATGTTTACATTACAAAACAGAGGACATACAGAGTCGGACTTAGATTTACACGTACAGTCATGGGACATATACATATTTGTCATTTACGTTATTTTCTACTTTGTACTATACAAAACGAACAATTTTTAAATGCCGGTAAAATCCACAAATCATACCAGAATTTTTTGTACAAATTTATAGTCGATCTAGGATAATTTCATATTTCTGAAATATATGCATTTTTAAATCATCATGTTTATTTACAGAAATGACAGAATTTTTCTCACAGAATAATTTTGTAAATTTTGTAATTATTCTTTCAGTCTGATGAAATACATAAAACTTTCCTTTAAGTAATTTTATCCTCCATAGTTTTACATATACATGTATGGGTCAGAATTACCCTAATGTATGCCAGCAAAAATCAAGAACACAGTAAAATAAATTTATAAATTTTATTAACAATAACAAAATAAAAATTTACTCTAAATGATGGTTTAAAAATTATAAAAAGAGGCCCATGGGCCACATCTCTCAACTGAACTCATTCCTTGTGAGTGGAGGAGACTTAAAAATGATTGAAAATGACAAAGCCAGAAAAGATGTCAAAAATTAATTTTCCAATTTATTCCAAAAATAGGAAATTGAATCATGCATCCATGTAAATCACTCAGATGCAATTAGTTTTTCAATCCATGCAGCAGTTCTGGAGAAAATTTTCAAAGAGGGGTACCCCTGAGGCATCTTTTGCCTGCCTCAAAAATTTATTTTCCCATTTCTATGAAATTAACAAATTTGAATTATACATCTATGTAGATCACTCAGATATAATTAGTTTTTTTCAATCCATGCAGCGGTTCTAGAGGAGAAGATTTTTTAAACAGGGGTACACCGTGAGGCCTCTTTTGCCCCACCCTGGATTCACCCTGATCAGGCCGAAATGAAAAAAAAATTGGTGGAGGACCTTGAGTACTTGCATTCTTTAGAGTTTCATCAAAACTCCTTCAGCAGTTTTGAAGATGAAGCTGACAGTGTGAAAAATTAACCTCCCCTCACTTTTCATTTTTGCTATCTTAAATTCATAAAAAAAATAAAAAACTTACATTTCAGCAAAATTTTTTCAGGAAAGCATTAATTTTCCAAACTTCAGATAAAACAGATAAAATGAATGCGTTATAATGAATAAAAGGGGAGAAAATCAAAGAAATCATACAAAAATGAATGAAAAATACAAAGTCTACAAAGACGTCAAAAACGTGTCAAAAATTTATTTTCCGATTTCCACGAAATTAACAAAATTGAATCATACATCTATGTAAATTACTCAGATACATTTATTTTTTCAATCCATGCAGCGGTTCTGGAGAAGATTTTTAAAGTGGGGTACCCCCTGGGGCTAAACAAAGAGTACAGTCAAACCTGCCTTAAAGGCAACCTTTTTTCAGCAGCTACTAGTCTTCAACAGCCAGATTCAGTTCCCCCAATCAATTTCACTGTATAAACTAGGGGTGGGACGGGTCCGTTAAAAACCGAAGAACCAAATCATTGACGTCAAACCGATCGGTTCGGTTGTTATATTCCGGTTCGGTTCAGTTCAAAAATTATTATTCAATAAGGTCCTTCTAATGACCCATACAGTATGTCTACACACCTACAGAGTTGCTCTACTGCAGAAAGGCCAACTTTATTACAGTTGATACGTTAACCTCAGCAAGTGGTATGCTATATCCTCTCATAAATCTTTTTTTTTCCAAAATGTAATTCCAAACAAGTAAAGATTAAACAAGATGTCAGGAGTATAAATTGTCAGTGATTTAAACAGAGCAATACAGCATATTTCTCTAACAATGTAAATGGAGAGAATATTTTATACACAAGTGTTCCATTACTTCCATATAAGCAAATTAGAATGTATTTCTGTTACACTGATCAGTAGCTTATTAGAAATGCTACTGTGCCATGCACATATTTATCTTTCACCATATACACACACCTGTCAAGTCTACCGATTTCGGCGGTAGTCTACCAATTTTTCTATTCAAAGCATGAATTCAATTTTCTTCATGTAAAAATAAAATATTTGAAATATTGCTTAAATTAGTGGATTCTGTGGGCATTAAAAATTGTTGGTTTTATATAAAACAAAGAAGAAAATAACATAAATGATGAATATTTGTCCCATGACTAAAGATCTATCATGACTTTCAACATCTTTAAAAAATGTTACATTATTCAGTTCCCTTTACTCCCTAATTTTTATAAACAGCAATATAATAGGGCCTACCAAATAAGTGAATATTCATCAAATAAAGAAAAAATAAAAGCAACAACAACAATAGAGATATAACCAAAAAAAAAAGAAAGAAAAAAATCCAAATAGATGTGTATTCCCACACTTCAATGATGTCCAGAACTTGCCACTTTTCAAATTATACTGTTAAAATAAATAAACAAAACCTTATCACTGGAAGCTTGATCTTGGGAGACTGATTGACTGCAGAATGTTTTTAAACTGCACTAAATTTCAACATGTCTTTCATTATTTCTTCTTTTTATGAGGCAACTCAGTTTAATGTACTACTTGTTTTTGATTTGTTTTCATCCACGGTAAACCAATATACACTGTATTGTCAAAACCATGTTTATGATAGTACATGTAGGTCAAATCTATGATCAGATCAGTGTAACCTAAGCTATTAATGTCTCATAAATGACCAGCGTTTTAGTGATTACTGTTCGGAAACCTCCACATGATTTCATTGGAAGTCAAAGTCTGTCTATGTTTATTATATGCCTCATCAGTCCCTGCTTTGATATCAAATGTAGCAAAGGATAGTAAGTATATTTCAGGGGGTGCAGCAATACCTCCACATACACTACTGAATGTATTATCCCATAACAATCAATAACATATATATGATTTAAGGGTGGGGCTATCAATGGTTTTTAGAAGCAAAAATATGGCAGAACACCCATATGCACAACTAAATGTGTCTCCCCATAACAATCAATAGTACATATGGTTTAAGGGTTAGGCTATGAACTGTTTTGATGTTATAAGTAAAAATATTTATTTTAGAGGCAGGGGCAGGACCCCCAAGGACCCGCATACACCACTGAATGTGTTTCCCAATAATGATCAATAATATATATGGTTTAAGGATGGGGCTGTGAACAGTTTTAAGTTATAAGTAAAAATGTAAATTTCATGAGGTGGGGCAGAACCCCCAATGACCCGATCATACACCAATAAATGTGTCTACCCATAACAAACAAGAATATATATGGTTTAGGGGTAGGCATGTGAATGGTTTTCAAGAAATACATGAAATAATGAATTTAAGGATGTGGGCATATACCCAAGAAAACCCAAATGCAAATCAATAAGTACTGATGTTCTACTCCAAATTATTAGCAACCTAATACTACCATTAACTGAGAATCATGATCCTAATGAAAACTTAACATTGATCTGAACATGGCAAACTTTTGCATGAAACAGTATGTAAAAAAAACAAAAATTCCCCCACAATCCAAACAATGTTCCAAATCAAACTTCTTAACATCAATTCTAAAGCCTCCAGACTCACCCAGACCAAATATCCCCAAGCTAGCGCCAATATCAACTGAACAGCAATCCTGTAACAAAAACTTTAAAATGAACTTATCACATCAATTTTTTGCAAAAAAAACAGTAAACCCAAAGTTATTTTTCAAAAAAATCCAAAATAAAATCCCCCCCCCCAAAAAAAATTAATATTGATCTGAGCACAGCAATTTTTTTCAAATAACAGAACGTCCACAAACATTATTTTTTCCAAAAAAATCCAAAATAAAATTCCCAATTAGCCTTCAAAACATCAATGCTAACCCCCCCCTCCCCCCCTAGGAACATCCAGACAAAATATCACCAAGCTGGCACCAATATCAACTGAATTTTTGCAAAAATACACTATGTCCAGAAACGTTCAAAATTAAAAAAAATATATTCCAAATTAAACCTCACAACATCAATGCTGGACCCCCAAGGAACTTTCAGGCTTGAAATAACAAGGTTTGAAATAACAAATTATAAATATTGCTTATTATTCTAACTTGTCCTCTCTTTTACTTGTTCGAGCTGATTTTCATCTGGACACGGACAATCAGATAATCGTTAATGTTGAGCTCTGATATATCCTACACACAGATGATAAATGTGTATTCTTACATGTAACAAAATCAATCTAGTATTTGGGTGGCTCCAAATTAATGATTTATATTTACATAATTTATGCACTTAGTGAACAGAATAAGTTCACTTTTGTGACAACACAGCAGTCTCTTTCCCCCTCATATCTGTCAAACATTTTTCGTAGGGTGAAAATATCCTAACACCACCATCACTTACTGATTTCTATCTATTAAAAAGTTTAAAGTGCCACAATCAGCACATATAGTGACAGAACGGATATCCATGATTTGCGTTCTGTAGCTCTTTAAATTGTTTATGGTGTGACTGACGAAAAAGAAACAGGAATGAACGTCATTAATTGTAAATCTTACAGTATACATCATGTACAATAAAACACTTACTCATAGTCGAGGTCCATTACTTATCCTCAATGCTTCGGCAGATAAAAAAGGAAGCTATGATGACGAATAGCTGTGAAAAAAATAAGAAAGCATTAGTCATTTTTAGTTCATATATATACACACGTATATATATATATATATATATATATATATATATATATATATATACATGTATATATATATATATATATATATACACACACACAGAGTCAAAACTCGTTATGTCAAGATCAGTAATCTCAATATACCTGGTTATCTTGAGATCAAGTGCCGAACCCGGCAATTTTCCTTCTATATGTTACTAATTGAAGACCTGATAACTTGAGATCGGAAAAGTCAAAATCCCTTTATTTTACTCTCCATTCTTAAATTCATATGGCTAGCGTTATTTTACATAATTCATTTATAAACTTTCTGCTCTGAAATACGTATAATGACAGTGTCACTTTTGTGATCTAAATAGGAGCAGGAGTTGTTTCTGTTAAAATTTAAGTTATGCTTACTTGCCAATACAGTTGAATACCCAAACATAAATAATTCCTCTTAATATTTGCTTTAAATATTGTTTCACAAAACACATGGTATTTGTAGCCATCAGTGTGTGCATATACTGACGAAAAGAAACAAATGATATACATGTAGGCCTCCAAGTATTCTGGAAATTCCCGAGATTCTCATGAGAGGAATCAGGATCGTATTTAGTGACAGATCTTTAAACTTGAGGAACAATTTTAGCTCAAATGTTTTGCTTAGTCCTGACGACTTTAGATAAAACCTCTCTTTAGAGATCACATTTCAGTGGTAGAAGGCGTGGTCTTTCAAAACAGCTTGTACTAGCTACTTTACATCTCTTATATTTTCATGAAGCCCTAAAATATATCTCAAATAATGTGTAATACTTCATTTTTTCAAACATATTCTTGAAATTTCTGCACTACACTATTTACCCTTTTACCATTAACTTAGACCAAATGACAAAGTAACAATCCATCACTTCCTAGTTCATATATATATATATATACAACCAGACACTCCCCAATCCAGAAATTGTTCACCTGCAGAATTAGCAAAACATGAAAATTCTACTTATAAAGGAAACTGTCTCCTCTAAGGGGCTAAATCATGATAGAAACAAATCCCCAAAATGATAAATCCACTTCAAATTTTAACAGTGTAGATCTATGTTGGGTTTGATATAGGATATGTAGGCGTTGGTGAAACAGACACTAAAAAACATCAAATGATTTTTATTTGAAAAACAATCAAATAATTCTGCTTTAAAATATAAAATTTAAAAAAATATATACCAAAAATAAACCCAACATCAAACTCTAGACGAGTGGTCATTTTTGTCTGCATTAAATGTTCGTAATCGAAATTTCAGTCTATTAACTGGCCACAAAAATAGCTTTTGACAATATTTCTGGTGCTCCCATTTCATTGAAGTATTAAGCCCTTTATGTTACATAAGTCCTTTATATATTCCATATAGTCATCAGAAACATAGACTAATAACCTTGTTTATTAATGAATGTCATTAGACCATTCAGAGGTGTAATTATCTGATGTGTGCTGGGGTAATTACACAATGTGTACATATGTACTATGGTCAGGTACCTATACACTGTATAATACAGATTAATTACCTGTATATTTAAACGTCTACACCTATAATCATTATCCATATGTTCTATCCTATATACAGACATCAAAGATTAACATAATAAATGTTATATTATTTTCATGCAGGTTGTGTATCAATCCTCAATGATTTTACATTAAAAAGTTGGTTGAGAAATATTGATGCGAGATCGTGGTGTCTTCTGTGACTTCCGCACTCCACATACTATACAGTGTTATGGATGCATCTTAAAATTGTGATGATTTCAATACAAAAACGATGTTTTATTTCAATTACATAATATGTTAAACACAGACAATAATGTCTACTTGTAACTCAACTTAATTAAATAAATTGTCAGTAATGACAGTTAACACATTTATATAACCTCAGTAATCTTTATTATTTTTTTTTCTTAAAAGCAGATTTAATTTTCCCTAATAAATCTCATTTTATTTCAGTGAACTAGTAAGTCAATATTTGTTGTTTTATCTTATCATTTAACGAAAACAGTACAATATGAAGATTAAAATCTTCAAATAAATATTTGGGTATGGAAATATTTTGGTAATAAACACAGCGATATATATATAAAGCTTTAAATATAGCTGATAAATGTTTAAATCCTCAAGAAAAAAAAATTTCAAGCTTTTGACTTTAAACATTATCATATTTCCAAATATTTTTCAATCAAACTAAAATTATGTTTCTTATTTATTTTCTACATAACAATGCTATATTAGATTATTCAGAATTTTGTACTTTAAAATTCATTACAACGAATTTGGATATTGGTATCTGATGGATGCCTTTTTGAAGGGAGAGGGGTGTAACTGCTACAATCCAGCTTGGCTATAAAATTTCTGTTTAGTGTGTTAAAAAAACGGGACATTTACTGACATGTTTTTAAAGCCAGGAAAAGGCAGAAAATTCATTTTAGAGCATCAGACACACTAGAGCTTTCAAACTAGGACTCTACTTTTAAAACCTAGATTAAACCCTGCTGTGTCCTGAACATTTATTTTTAATCTTCAACACTTTACAACGGGAATAACTCCCATAATATACCATCTGCCATACAACGATTTGTTTGTGACTCCTATTTCAGGGCTTGATGTTAACGATTGCCCGCTTGTCTGAGGCTAGTAAAAGTTGGAACCTGGCAACAAGATTTGAATTGTGTATTGCCCACCTGGGCAAGTAAAAATCATTTTAAAATGTCATTAGAAGTACAACCATTTGTCATTTCAAAAAGCTTAAGTTTCGAAAGTGATCCATTTCCTTCTATTTGTAACGTAGTTCAAAATGCATTTCTAAAACCAATTAGAAACTAAAATAAATATTCTATTGACAATTCAACATGTTTATCTTTACCTCATGCCTGAAAATGTCACAGAAAACATCATGTGTTTTCTGCTGTTGTTTGAAGTTTATGGACGGAAGTGAAAGTTGGGTGTTAAATGAAAGAACCGATACCAATCGGAACTGAATTTCAGGATGTGCTAAAATTGTTTATGTTTATTTATTGTTGATTTATGTCCCACTCAAGAATCTTTCACTCATAAAGAGACGTCACCAAATGCCGGTGAAGGGCTTCAAATTTTAACCTATGCTCGGCACTTACAGCCATTGAGCAGTGAAAGTTCTTTAACTGACACCTACTGTAACACAGGACCTCGGTTTTTAATGTCTCAATCCGAAGGACAGGAAACCAACATGCCGCCAACTGGACTCAAACTACTACTAGATACCTCAAGGATAAACATATTCAAAATTAGTAATCTACTGAACAAATCCTTCCAGTAAAACTGGAGTTTACATCATGTTGGGCTGATATGGCAGCCATCGTGGATTTTGATCAACCCCCCAAAAATAATAACACTTGGGTCAGATTAAGATTCAGATTATACATTCCTGTGAAGTTTCATGTAAATTCCTATAGCAATTTACCAGTTTGAGTTCAAAATAGGTTTTTCAAGACAGCCACCATCTTGGATTTCAGATCCCCCCCCCCCCCAATAACAATAGGTCAGGATATGGTACTTAATATTACTGTGAAGTTTCGAAATTAGTGATCTACTATACAAATCCTTCCAGTAGAACTGGAGTTTACATCATGTTCAGATGATATGGCAGCCATCATGGATTTTGAACAACCCCCAAAAAATAATAACACTTGGTTAGATTAAGATTCAGATTATACATTCCTGTGAAGGTCAGGATATGGTACATAATATTACTGTGAAGTTTCATCTAAATTCCTTCATCAATAGTCCAGTTTAAATTCAAAAAAGGTTTTTCAAGATGGCTGTCATGATGACCAGATTGGTATTTTGACAAAGTCCCTTAAATAATGAGAGGTCCCTTAAATAATGAGAGGTCCATTTGGTCTTCTAAACGCATTCTCCTAGCAATTTGGTTAACTCTGTAACAAACACGCTTACCTCAATTATCAGTACGGTGATTCCTATACCAATAAAAGTCTTCCCATAAACCAGTATGTCATTCTTCATGGTATCATAACATCCCTGTAAATAAAAATATTCTTAAAAAATATCATCCTTGATCAAAATTTTGTATTCAAAATCGACAGATTATTCAAAATGAAATATCAGTTATGATATATGCCATTACAGTTATGTACAGTATATGTAGTTCAAACAAGAGATCCCAGAGGGATCTTGGCACCCATCATCGAATGTTCTTCATTCGATCTATGACAGACAGTTCTTTTCTCTTATTTTGTGGCTCAAATATGAATTTGAACTAAAAACTAAATATCTGTCAAGTGCTTTCACACAAGATAATAACAATAACTAATACAAATTGCTATAATCCAAGATAGCTTAACCATACCTGTCAAACTCTAAAAGTGACAATGCTGGTCAAGACCTGCATTGAGTAAAACAAGAATTACATGTAATAATATGTCTCGCTGGTCCCTGCTTTGATATCAAATGTAGCAAAGCGTAGTAAGTGTATATTTCAGGGGTGTGGTTTGGTTCCAACTGGCCTGGTGGTTTCAGAGGTCGAGAATATCCCTAAATGTGTTTTTCCATTAAGTTCAATGTTTAACCATGTTTTGCGCTGATTGCCATGTTTTTTGGTGGATGGGAAAATTTTTAGTTATCTTACTAAAGGTTTTTAAATGCATCATTCCTGTGAAGTTTCATTATACTTGATTCAATAGTTTTAGTGGAGATAATCAAATTATATTTTCCCAATAGGGTCCAGTTTTATACTATGGTATGTCCTGTATTGGCAGCCATTTTTTTTTTGGTGGATCAGACAAAAAAGACAGAAAAGATGATCAAAATGTTAAAGTTTACAGACAGATGACAGACCCAAAGTGATAACAAAAGCTCACATGGCATCCCCCTGCATTGTTGTGTAATGAACCTAGACAATGTGTATGCTCCAGAACTGATTTTCTGTAATTGTGACCCAGTTTCTAGAAAGTAGGTCAGACAGGCCTTAGTACCACAAAAGTGCACATCTGAGGCAAATGAGGATCATTAGGTAATGCACTTTTGTTCATCCATATTTAAAAACTTCATATTCCCACTTAAATTTTGACATATAAATCAACATTCTACAACATGATTTACTACCTCGCATCAAGAGTAAAACTTTTTTAGTGCACCGATGCAGTTGAAGACAACCTACACTTCAGTTGGCACCATCTTGGATTTAACCTCCAGGTGAAAGCTTAACAAAATGACTATCAGAATCTGCTACATTTAAAACTTTTGAATTTAAAATTATCCGAATTATCCGCATCTACCACGTTTTAATTCCTGAGATAATCAATTAAAAATGTTTTGGCTTCTAATAAAATGCTAATATGTCTTTTTTATGAGCTTTTTGGACATCCGACATCGATCGGCATCTATTGCTAAGTTGCATATGACCGAAGGAAATAGGTCATTCAATGCACATCAAAACGTAATACATGTATAATGTATTTGAGATAATTATGAGTTTTGTCAATGTCTATGAACTAAAAATAAAAATATGCATGTATGTCGTGTGTGACATCATTTAAAATTGCTGTAGTAGACTCTATATGTATTTAAATTGAGAAAATGAAATATAGATTCTAGTTTAATACTGAATCTACACTTGAATTATTTTTCAGAACCCTAGCTAGATCTACTTATATCTCTAGAGATATTTTTTTCACAAATCTGCACTGTTGAAAATTTAAATTTCTTGTAAACATATTTTTTAAGACAGTATAATTATGCCTGTCAACTAGCCTACCAACATCAGCGATATATAAAGCTAAGTCACCAAATTTGCTCATGTAGTACTCATAAAGCTCAACTTTTTATGAACCTATGGCAAAAAATAAAATAAAAGTACTGAAATGGGTTGTTATTTTGGCAAAATAGCCATGGGATTCAAACTACTTATATCTAACATATATGAAATGAAAATAAATCAAATTAATGTAGATCTTAAAACAAAACAAAAAAACTTCAATTTCCTGTCTCTAAATAAATTCAAAATAAACATTCAAAATTTTATTTGTTGTATCTTTCGCACCAACTTTAAATATTGTCTGTCGTGTATTAACACTGATTTCAAAATAAAACGTGAGCATTTATGGTGCTTACTTAAATTTAAACCAAACATGGCACTGGGAACAGGTAAAATAAATTTTTCATAGCGAAAAATAGCTGTGATTAAAAAAATATTTTATGGCTTGTAATATAGAACGTAAACAATTCTGTTTAGGGCTATTACCATGGTACATGAACATAGGGCCTATACTCTGCCTTGACTAAAAAAACAACTAAACAACGTTATCCATCTTGTATTTATTAATATAAACAATTGTAAATGGTAAAACAGACAGTTTGCCCAATGTTTATTGTTGAGTAAATAATTTTTAATCAACTTAATTTGGGCCTAAAGTCACAATGTAGCAAAACGATCTATCACCATTTCACCTATAGACATCAACGCTTTCGGCAGTGGATAAAACGGGTTGTTTTTTTTTGTTTTGTTTTTTTTGTTTTTATTTTTGTTGAAGACATTGTTTCTGTTTGAAATCCATTATGAACAGACCAATTACACAAAAAGTTTATGTTTATACATCGCAATCTAATTGTTACTAAATGAAATACTTAACCAGGAAAAAAATATGTACAGTGAACCCGCTTTACAACTACATTCATTATAACGGAATATTCGGTATCTGACAAGAATTGCTCGGGAACAAACGTACATGTACTTAAAAAGTACTCATTACAACGGAATATTCGGTATCCGACTCCGACATCAGATTCCGGGAACAAATGTACAAAACTCAATGTAAATAAACTCTTTACAACAGCATAACATCGCAGTACATCCCACCCGCTAATCCGGCTATTGTTTTCAGTCTTGATTTTCTTCACGGTTGAGATAACAGGTAAAAATAATTGTGTCAATAAAACAATTACACCGTCATTGTTCTTAATCTGCACTGATAGGTGATTGTCTAAGTGTCAACGATTAGCGCTTGAATCATCCCTACCTGTAGAGTAGGCAGTAGGTTTCGTTAGAACTCAAGCGACAGGAAGAGAAATACAAACTGAGTACAAATCAAACAAAAAAAGATAAATAAATAATAAATAAATAAACATATTGTTGACAATTTCCGTTACGCTACATGTCCCCGCCGATGTGGTTACAATAGCGGATCTTTAAAATACTTCAATACTTACGATAATCGTAGACATTTTAGTAAAACTTTATTTTTGAACCGTAATCGGTGAGCTTTTCATTTAAAAATTAATTAATCTAACTCGGAATCATATCATATACATTCGGGCATTTCGGGCACTTTGTACATGATCCGTGCATTTCACGACATCGCCGATTTACGATATGCGACCGAAAAAATAATTGTGCATTGATGTTTACAATATTAACATGCATAAATATGACTAGTAAAAGGTTGAAAATAGTATGAAATAAAATAATGATATTTGTTCTTGTAAGTTTATTTATTTACATGTACATATATGCGTAAATGATACTCAAGGGAGCTAACTATGAAATGCCCACTACATCAAATTCGTTACAATGACAAATTCGATATAACGTCATTCCTACGTGGGAACAAACATGGTCGTTGTAAAGAGAGTTCACTGTAGTTGGAAATAATGAAAGTCATCTCCGATACCTTGGATTTCATAATATCTCATGTGACCCTTTATATAAAGACCACCTGTCTATAAAGACCGTTTTTGTAATTTTCCATGAGCAGTCTTTATATACAAGTTTGATGTAACTACAAATCGTATTGTATAATTTGGAAAGGCAGAAGTAAGTAGAATTACGTAGTATTTCATTTACACCAAAATATTTGACATCTCTGTAAAAGTTGAATTCTAGAATTTTATGAATGCAACCTCCATGACCTCTTCACTGCTAACAGGATAGCCCTCAATGAAAAGTCGAAGTAAACCCATAATAGTACATGAACTACCTTTATAAGGAAGTTATTTTTTTGTCATATATATGTAGGCCTACATTTAATTATGTACGTTTTTACACAAGTTAATGTATAAGGTTAGATAGAAATTAATTTAAACTGTTGCTCTGAAGTTTGAACTTCTATGAACTTCTGACAATAGCACTTTTGTTCAGAAATGATAGTTATCTATTTTTTTGCTTTTCTTGTTCATTTTTTCACAAAGAAGAAATGTTCATAAGTCTTTTGACTGCAGAAATAGATTCAGCATGAAAAAATCATGCTATGTGAAAAAGTTTAGAAAGATATCTCATGTAATAAGGAAATTAAAGGGGAAAAAACTTTCTTCCACAGTTCCACAACATACAATTTTTTGCTTTTCTTGTTCATTTTTAACTAAGAAATAGTGGTCATAACAGTTTTTTGATTGCAGAAATAGATTCAGCATGAAAAAATCATGCTGGGTGCAAAACTTTAGTTTAGAAAGATATCTCAGGTAATAAGGAAATTACATGAAAAAAACAGAAAATGTGTTTGTCACCGATTCCTTTGACCAGATTTTCCAAACTTAAAATTGGCATAACTTTTCACACAATTAAGATATCTAGATAATTTAAATTGTTTTGGAAAAGGTTTAATAAGCCCTACAAGGTCATTACAATGTTAAACAAGGTAGATCACTTTAAATCTAGTCCTGTCGATCATCTTTGGCTAATAATTTTTGACGAGTTTTGTTTCGTTTTAGAGCTATTTGCCAAAAACTCTGAAAATCCCTGAAAACAATATTTCAGGGGCAATAACTCAAAATTGGATCATCTGACCCATTCGAAATTTTTCAGGGTAGATAGATCTTGTCCTGCCAATCATCAAGGACGCCAAGTGATAGCATAAGCTCACATGACCCTGTGGATCAAGTGAGCTGAAAATCCGGGTGTCATTTCATTTCAAGGCTCAATCTATCACACAGACACAGGTATAAATATAGAAGTGTCAATAACAAAACATCCATTGGACCCCATGGTCAATCTAATTCTGGGTCAAACTATTGTATGACACTAATACTAGGAATCAGACCTTGGCACTTACTCTTGTATTGGAGGGGGGGGGGGCTAGATTTGGGTGTGATGTTCTCAGGGACTGAGTGGTCACAAGCAATGAAATTTATATATAGAATCAACTTACAGTATCATAGTAAGTCCCTGCACTCAATTCTGCATAACATTTTGACGTTGCGTTTATGTAATTGCTTGTAGTTATACCTTTGCAGCAAGATTGTGGGATTTTATTGGTTCCAGTGGCGCAGTCACCTGTTTTACCTTGACACCAAGCTGTTTGTTCAAACCCAGTGGATATCTTTGTAACATTGTTGACACCACAACACTTAAACTGAAAAAAAAAAAAAACAACATTTATTACAGTCCCACAGTCTTGTCACGACTTTTATTCGATTACCACTCAGAAAGGTAGTCAATTCTAGACAACCCATTTGAGATTTCATAATTGTTTATAATCGTTTTTTTCTGTTATCTTAATTTCAAACAAGCTTTTGTGACTGTCATACATGCAGTGCTGATACAATGCTAAGTTCAAAGAATGACCTAGAAAAGTTCGAAACATCGGGACTTCGACTCATGGATGGTAACCAAGAATCATATTTTTTTAGTCTTGAGTTTCTATGAGGTATATATGGCTGTTTCAAAATTTAAGACATATACGATCATTATAATTAATAATTAGTACTAAATTTAATTTAATTTTTGTGAAATTTAAACATTGAAAGTTTATGAGATGAAGAAGAATTATTGCCATTTCGTAAACATGTAAAATTTGATTTTGAATTACATTGTATATGTAGGAATTTTTGTTGTTTTTAAAGAAATGGGCCCAAAAATTTATTTGAAACATTGAGAAATTTGACTCATAAAAGTTTGAATTATAAAATGTCTATAAGTAGTGTTGAGTACGAAAAATACGAAAATTATTCCGGACTTTGTCAATAGTTCGAAACATTGGGAAATTCAGCTCATTGAAGTTCGACTCATCGAAGTTCTACCAGTAAAATTAGATTTTAACAATGCTAGTTTTGCAGATCTAATCGTGTCAATCATGAAGCTGAAAAATACTTCAAAATTCATTTGATATTTATTTCAATTTTGAAGGTCATTCACTTTTTATTCTGATTTATTTGGTTCCTGTTTTGGGTAGAATCAATTGTCTCCCTTTTCTCACTAATTTTATCATGCGCAATCACTTTACATATATATATATACCACATACTTTAATTCTATTATGTTTACACAAAAATATTGGCTACAACAGTATGATGACACAAATTAAGCAAAAGACTAAAACAGAAAATCAAAGGTTGAATGCAGACCAATTTATATCTCATTCATACAATTACTTTTGTATACCTTGAAATTTTTGCCTCTGTTTATTATTGCCCCTCTGGTTATTTTTGCCCTTTTAGGCAGAATATATGTTATATGCATCATCCTATCTTAAAATCACTTTAAATTACCACAGAGTCATGGATGGCATGTCTGTCTGTGTGTCAGATATTTAGCCTGATATTTTGCTTCCATTTTAAATTCACCCTCTCATCGAAGGGCAATTCTATTAATGAACAAAAATGACATTTAATCTTACTTGACTATAATTGGCTTGTTAAGCATGACCATTTTAATTCTGCCAGTCTTACAAATACTTTTTACCTGAGTCAAACAGTGAAAGTGTTAATTACAACCACAAGAAGTATTCAACACACTATAGCTATACCTTCATGAAAAACAAATTCCAACCATTTGAAATTGCATTATCGGTGTTCAGATCATTGGTTTTAAAGGTGGTATCAAAATTTTTCAATGCTGCGGTCTTAATGACATCCTCAACCTGTAATCAGAAAAATCAGAAATGCTCAGTCAATATACTCAGTTTCATGGCAAAATTAATGTTGACACGCCCCCATGCATTTAATTTCCCTTTAGAGTTTTCTTAGTTTCCCAACATTCATCAAGATATATGATATGAGCCTGGTTTATATCCAGGGGTCAACAACAATGAAAATTTCCACTTGTCTCTCAGGACAAGTAGTATTTAAATCTACTTGTCTGAATGCTAAAATGGCATGCAAGAAAATCAAGTGTAACATACAAAGATATTATTGTGTGTTTAAACTAAAATAATCTTTATTGAATTAATTTTCATCTTCTACAATTTCACATGTCTTTTTGGACAAGTGAGAAGTAACATCAACTTGTCCAAATGCAAAATGGACTTGTCCGGACAAACTTTAATGTTGAACCCCAAGATCTTTGTCAAAATAATGAACCACCTAAAAAGTGTTCCTTGAAATAATTTTACACAACATGATAATAGTCTATGATATTCTGTTAACTGATAAAATGTATGGTCATTACTGTATAACCATGACGAAAATTTTACACAACAAGATGTGTTTCTAAAACACATATGCCCCAGTCCCTAAAAAATGTTTATGCTGGCAAAATATTGCAATGTCCTAAATTTTGACATCTCCACAACCCCTCCCCGGCATGTAATGTCATTGAAGAGTAAGCAACCCTTAGATGAATTTACAATCTAAGTTTGGCTACTGCATCACCTTGAGTCTGTCTGAACAGTAACCAATTATCAATCAGATACATAGGGGTATGTCACATTGACCATATATAACTAGTTGTTACAAGTTATTTCATCGATTTAAATGTCTGTTGAATCTGATATAACCAGTTGGACAAGAGGCCCACAGGGCCTTAAGTCGCTCACCTAGCAAAATTGGTCAACATTGCAGAAAACATAAAAAATGAGATGTATTTTACTGACAATATACCGAAAAGCAACCAAAAGCTTGAAAAATTCATTGAAATGGAGAATTAACTTGCATAACGGTATACTTGCCTTGTCGATATTTTTATAAATCTTTCAAGATAATGTGCAACAACAGTAGAAAACATGCGAAATCCATTTAAAAGGGGTATCAAATTTCAAAAGGATCACCCTCACAAGGGTTAATCTAACAATTTAATTCCTGTTACTTTTTCCTAGATCTTTGCATACTGAAAATTTTTGTTTCTTTCTCTTTCTTTCTACAAGAATTGTTTAAAGACGGATGACGGACCACGGAGGCAACGTGATTAGAATACCCACCATCTGGTGTTGGTGGGCTAAAAATCCACATAAAAGGGGAAAAACACCCATAGGGAGCAAACTGACAATTTCAGCCCTATTGACTTTTTTGTAGATCTTTGCCTGCTGAACATTTTTGTTTCTTTCACTTTCTCTCTATCAATTATAATTTCAAGATAATAGGACAAAACTGTTAACAAGAGGCTCTCAAGAGCCTGTATCGCTCACCTGGTTATTTGCTTGAGAAGATCAGACGAACCGAGCAATTTTTGTAAAGGACCTTCCATACATAAATCCTGTAAAGTTTGATTGAATTTGCTTCAGTGGTTTCAGAGGAGAAAATGAAAATGTGATTTTCCCATAGGGTCCAATGATAAACTAAGCCCAGCCCTGGCGGCCATGGTTTTGACAGATCGGAACGAAATGATCAATCTTTGTAAAGGACCTTCAATACATCATTCTTCTAAAGTTTGGTTATATTTGCTTCAGCGTTTTCAGAGGAGAAGATGAAAATGTAATTTTCCCACAGGATCCAATGTTCTTCTTCCAAGTCAGGAACCGGATTCATGAATGAATGAATAAGGTTCTGCGAAAACTTTGCAGTGTGTGCAGCACAGCAGTCTTCTTTTGGCTATATAATGTTAAACTAAGCCCCGTTCTAGTGGTCATGATTTTTGATGGATCAGAACAAAATGAGCAGTCTTTATAAAGGACCTTGCATACATCATTCCTGTAAAGTTTGGTTAAATTTGTGTCAGTGGTTTCAGAGGAGAAGATGATTTTCCTATAGGATCCAATGTTAAACTAAGCCTCGCCATAGCGGCCATGTTTGTTGACGCAAAGTGATTCCAAAAGCCAGGTGAGCTAAAAATGGCGGTCAAGGAACAATTTTCAACAACGGTTTTGAAGTCGCAACATCAATATCTATTTGGAAACCAAATTTCATTGAAATCAAACAATGTTGAATTTTCCCGCCTTTTTTGTCGGCCATTTTGAAAATGGCGGTCAACAAACAATTTTCAACACCGGTTTTGAAGTCGCCACATCATGGCAAACATTTTATCAATTTACATTCGACCTCTATCTTTCATAGTTTTGGAGTTAGAAGACGAAAAACATAAAATATGAAAAAATTCTGTGAAAAAAGGGCAATAACTCCTACACAGGTTTTTGGATTGTCTTCAAATTTTCAGGGTGGGTAGATCTTGATATGCTGAACATTTTTGCAATTTACACTTGACCTCTATCTGCTACATTTTTTGAAATAAAAAATTTAAAAATGCCAAAATTTTGAAAAATTTTACAAAAAAAGGGCTATAACTCCGAGATGAGTTTTCCGATTTTCTTCAAAATTGCATGGCAGGTAGATCTCATCAAGCTGATCACTTTTACTCAAGTCAGATTTTTGATATCTGTAATGGTTTTTGAGTTACTGGCCAAAAACTGCAATTTACCCCCTATGTTCTATTTTTAGCAACAGCGGCCATGTTGTTTGACCTGCGACATAGAAAATAACAAATTTGAAAATAAATACCCTAGTGACGACTCAGTTGAAGTTTGGTTCAATTCGGCCCAGTGGTTTCAGAGGAGAAGATTTTTTAAAGTGAGTTAACGACGGACGGACGGACGGACGGACGCAGGACACAAAGTGATTGCAAAAGCTCACCCTGACATAGTCAGATGAGCTAAAAACATGAAAAATTCAATTAAAAGGGGAAATAACTACCTTAAGGGGCTAACTGACAATTTCGACCATATTGACTTTCTTGTCGATCTTTGCATGCTGAACATTTGTGCCTTTTTCACTATCTCTCTATCTACAATTCTTTCAAGATAATGTCAAAAAACACTCCAAAACATGAAAAATCCACTTAAAGGGGAAATAACTCCCATAAGGTTCGACTTGACAATTTAGGCCCGTTTGACTTTTTTGTAGATCTTTGCATGCTGAACATTTTTGCTTCTTTCACTTTGACTCTAGCTATTACACTTTTCAAGATAATTTAAAAAAAAAAAAACATCCAAAAACATGAAAAATCAACATAAAAGGGGAAATAACTCTCATAAGGAGTAACCTGACAATTTCGGTCCTGTACACTTTTTGGTAGATCTTTGGGTGCTGAACAATTTTGTGTGTTTCACTTTTACTCTAGTTTTATTCTTTTCTAGATAATGTCAATAAACATCCAAAAACATGAAAAATCCACTTAAAGGGGGAAATATCTCCTATGAGGGGTTACCTGACAATTTTGGCTCTTTTGACTTTTTTGTAGATCTTTGCGTGCTGAACAATTTTGCTTCTTTCACTTTTACTCTAGCTATTATATTTTTCAAGATAATGTCAAAAAAGATCTAAAAAATGAAAAATCAGCTTAAAAGAGGAAATAACACCCATAAGGGGTTACCTGACAATTTCGGCCCAATTTCCACCAAAATTAAATATTGGTAGACTTTTAAGGTAACAGTTTTTTCTCTAGCTTTAATAAATTTGGAGATACGTGTATTAAATAAAAAATATCTGCTGATTCATTCGTTCTATATTTAGCCATGACAGCCATGTTTGGTCCTAGCCCCTTTTCATCTGTAAACTTTTTGTTGTGTTACATGGTTATACTTCCTGTCCAGTTCGGTTCAAAGTAGTCTAATGGTTCTCGAGAAGTAGTCAAAAATGTCTAAATTTTTACAAAAATAAAAACATATATCTAGGTGCCTGTGACCTTGACCTTTGACCCCATGACCTTGAAAGTTTGTCAAAATGATCCTCAGGCAATTTCTAACAACTTTCTCATATATCTTTGTATACAAAAAGTCAATCAGTTTTGAGTTATTGAACAATTTGTAATACAAATATACCCTGTGTTACTAAAGCGCCCCTAGTGGCTCTTTTATGCACAGATTTAATTTTCGTTCGCAAACTTTGTAGATATTGACTTTACAATCATGCACACAAAATTTGAAACTCATCTGATCATTGGTTCAAGAAGAAGATTTTTAAAGATATACCAAGTTCTGTTCCTTTTTGGCCCCTTTCAGGGCCCCTATTGGTCCTATCCCATTTTCATTCGCAAACTTTATGCGGCTTTAAATAGGGATGCTATATGCCAAGTCTGGTTAAAATTGGCCTGCTGGCTCTTGAGAAGAAGATGTTTGAATGCAAAAGTTAACAGATAGACAGACCTTTGGCTTATAGCAATAGCTCACTTGGACGTTCGGGCCAGGTGAGCTAAAAAGGGGAAATAACTCACATAAGGGTCAACCCAACAATTTCCACCAAAAATGAAATATTTGTAGACTTTTGCAAGCCACTCATTTTAAGGTAACGGTTTTTTCTCTAGCTTTAATAATATTGGAGATACAAATATTAAATCAAAAATATTTGTTGACTCATTCGTTCTATATTTAGCAATGACAGCCATGTTTGGTCCTAGCCACTTTTCATCTGCGAACTTTATGAAGCTTTACATGGTTCTACTTCATGTTAAGTTTGGTTCAAATTGGTCCAATGGTTCTCGAGAAGTAGTCAAAAATGTTGAAAATGTTACAAAAAAAACCCATATATTTTCCATTTACATAGGTGCCTGTGACCTTCACCTTTAACCCCATGACCCTGAAATTTTGTCAATATGATCGTAAGATAATTTCTAACAACTTTCTCATGTATCTTTGCATACAAATAATCAATCAGTTTTGAGTTATTGAACAATTTGTAATACAATTATACCCTGTGTTACTGAAGTGCCACCTAGTGGCTCGTTTATGGACAGATTTCATTTTCGTTGATATTGTATATTGTAGATATTGACTAAACAATGATGCATAAAATTTAAAACTCATCTGATCATTGGTTCATGAGTAGAAGATTTTCAAAGATGTACCATGATTTGGTCCTTTTTGGCCCCTTTTAGGGCCCCTATTGGTCCTTTCTCTTTTTCATTCAACAACTTTATGCGGCTTCGTATGGGGATGCTATATGCCAAATTTGGTTAAAATTGGCCCACTGGTTCATGACAAGATGTTTAAATGCAAAAGTTAACAGATGGACAACTACGGATGCCGGAGCTTTGGCTTATAGCAATAGCTCACTTGGCCCTTCGAACCAGGTGAGCTAAAAATGAAGTCTACATCCCAAGTGTACAACTGGAGTGTGTGCTACCCTATCGCTGAAAAGGACTAGAAAAGACAGAAGTTTGAAAGGAAGGATAAACTTAATAGTGAATTCAGAAAAAATACCTAAAGTAACGCAAAGAAAATTAGGCAATACATATGGTGTAGGTAGGACAACTGTAAGTGATATTTTAAAGAGAAAATGTTTCTGTTGAGTGCAATGTAAAAGTGGGGCTTCCGCAAAAAATTAGAGGCTTGTCAGCTGACCTACATTAACCAAATGGAATGAAAAAGTGTTAAGTGTAGATGTGTTAACCTCTGTGTTTATGCATGTTTCATGCAAATTAAATTATTTTCATAGGCAATAAAATATGCAGTGTCATTTTTATTTGTTTTATCAATTTCACGAAGCATACAGTCCATCCTCCTGTATTCAGGATATTGTGTAATCTGGCCTAAATCTCCAGTCCCATTAAAACATTCTTATACTAGTTTGCTTTTAAATGTGTCGATGATATATAGGTCACTCAAAATCAGACCACTGACCTCATTCTGCATATGAATCCAGAGTGCAACAGCCACCAGCTCAGTAACCAGGAATATTCCAACAATGACAGAATACTGTAATGTTAAAAATAAATCATATTATATGGCCGAAAACATCTTGTTTTATGTTTTGAAATTTTCTAAGTAAACATACTTAATTTTTTTTTCTACTTTTACTACATGTACTCTACATAAAATAATAATTAAGAGCTATACACAGGCAAAACAAATGTAAACAGTAAAAAACGCAACACAAAAATTTAGTGAAAAATGACATCTAATGCCCTTTAATCTAATCTTGACATGAATTATACGATCATTGGCGGATGGTGTTACATGTCAAAAGACAGCACATCTCCACAACAGAAATCTCTCTCTGCTTCACAGTAGTCATGTTGCTTGTTTATTTCCATTGACTGAATTCCTATTCTAATGTAGTTCATTTGTCCAGTCATTGTCATTCTAATCTTTAAGAATGCTTGTAACATCATTTAGCATCCTACTTGACAAACACTGGCTGTCTGATATGTGAATTATACACGAACATCCTCATTCCCTCACTAGACAACTCTCCCTGAATTACAGTGACGAGTGGCAAGGGCTATAGTTAAGTAGTCAAGTCACTCATAAATCAAGTCAAAGCAAACAAGCAATCTCATGTACAAGTAATCCACTGGATTTATATTTTTGCTTATAACTTAAAAAACCATTCAAAGCCCAACTTTAAACCATATAGATTATTGATCATTATTAAAAAACACATTCAGTGGTATATGGGGGGTCAAGCCCCACCCTATGAAAAATATATTTTTACTTATACCTTAAAAATCGTTCACAGCCCCACCCTTAAACATATATACTTTGGATTGTTATGGGGAGACACATTTAGTGGTGCATATGGGAGATCTGCCCCACCCCTGGAATTTATATTTTTGCTCATAACTTTAAAACCACCCACATATCCACCCTTAAACCATACATATTACCGATTGTTATGGGAAGACACATTTAGTGATGCATAAGGGGTTCTACCCCTCCCCTTGAAATTTAGCCCCACCCCCAAAATATACATTTTTACTTATAACTGAAAAACCCCATCCTTAAACCATATATATAACTGATTGTTATGGGAAAACACATTCAGTAGTGTATGTGGGGGTCCTGTCCCAGCCCCTGAAATATATACTTATTATTCTTTGCTACATTTGATAACAAAGTCGGGACCAGCGCAACACATAAATATGTGCAATTCTTGTTTTACTCAATGCAGGTCATGACCATCATTTTCACTTTTAGAGATTGACAAGTACGGTTAAGCTATCTTTGATTATAGCACTTTATGTTTGGTATTCTTATTATCTTGAGAGAAAGCACTTGACAAATTTTTAGGTTTTGGTTCAAATTCAATGTTGAGCTTCAAAATAAGAGAAAAGAAGTTTGACATAGATCAAATGAAGAACATTTGATGGTGGGTGCCAAGATCCGTCTGGGATCTCTTGTTTGGAGGCTAACGTACTCCGGGCAAATGCACAAGGGTGCCATTTTTGTAGCATCACCGATGTGCCGAGAGTGAGAGTTAATTTTTGTTTTCCGTGTGCAGTCAATGAAACGGGAACTTCCTCATCACCAACAAGGGCACCTTATTCAGACCTCACTTTCAGTTAATACATGGAGTTATCAACCCAAGAAAGCGATATTTTCCCAAGGCTGAAGGGTTGATAAAACTATGTATTAAGGTCGATAATTGTTTACTAATTGTCCAAATCCAAGATTTGTGATCCCACCCACCTGAAATATAAAAAATCTCAGATGCCATAGTATAAATCAATAGAATGTCCAGGACACAACACAACACACAGGATACAAATCCTGTAAAAATGGACAAACACACACCTCTGGAAACCAAGAGGTGGGATCAGGTGCCATGGAGGAGTAAGCATCCCCCGTCCACTGGCCACACCCGCCGTGAATACACGGTCAAGTCCGATGAAATATGTGAGGAGTGTATCCTTATCACAATTGGTACAGACGTTTCAACAAACGCCAACGAAAAGGCAACTCAACATTTCACTTAGTAAAACACTGTAAACGCAAACAAGACCATTATACCGACCGCAAAATTTGCGGAACGTTGACATTAAAGGCGGTTTTCAATATCCCTGTGTCAATAATACGAAATAAGTATCCTGATAGCCAATCACTAGATATTAAGATTTTCGGGTATCTTTAGTGAAAATGTACAGTGCACAACTAGGAGTGCATAACGAAATGCAATCTTGTGCTTGAAAACCTTCTAAACATACCCCCAGTTGGGGAAATTGAACTTAGCAAAAGTGACACCAGTCAAAGTGAAAGTGATGACAATCATTACCACAGTCCTGGACATTAATTATGCTAATAGACTTGGGCTAACATACATGTATACTGTGTGTTTGTGTGTGTGTGTGTGTGTGTTTGTGTGTATGTATGTATGTATGTATGTATGTATGTACGAAATGCAATCTTGTGCTTGAAAACCTTCTAAACATACCCCCAGTTGGGGAAATTGAACTTAGCAAAAGTGACACCAGTCAAAGTGAAAGTGATGACAATCATTACCACAGTCCTGGACATTAATTATGCTAATAGACTTGGGCTAACATACATGTATACTGTGTGTTTGTGTGTGTGTGTGTGTGTGTGTGTGTGTGTGTGTGTGTTTGTGTATGTATGTATGTATGTATGTATGTATGTATGTATGTATATATATATATATGTACGTGTATATAGAACTGATTTTAACAGATTTGTGTGATTTACTGGATTACAAAGAATTTTTATCACATACACTCTAATATGGTAACTAATTACCCTTCTTGTAAATGAGACAAAAAGGGGGGCATTTATTAGGATAAATACGGTATTTTCTAGTTTTTTAAAGAAATTAATTTTTTTTCTTTCTGGCAATCATTATAGCATCTGGTCTTGGAAACATAATAAAAAATCTGTGCATGTATGCACATTTTGTAAGTTCCATGCTAGTTCAAAACAGTTGGCGAGAATTGGTATCGGTACTTGGCTTGGCTTGGTTGAGCACTAGTCGTGAATATCTTCAGTAACAAAAACTTACCACAACAAGAAGAAATTTACTCTTTCGCCATGCTCCAAAACATCCCAAACCAGATACAATGAACAGGAAAGCTCCGACCACTATGAAAACAATGGACAGATTTAAAGACAGAGTTGCAAGATTAAAACTGCCAAAAGTGACTTGTTCCAGGACAGGGATGAACTCTTCTTTGACAATGTCCAAATTGGTTCTGACCAACACACCAGTGACAATAAGAGCTAGTCCCAGAGCCTGCAATAAAAATCACAAAAATATCATGATCAAATCAAACATTATATTTGTATATGTCAAACATACAATCTAGAAGTAGTATATATACATGTACATGTATTTATCTTGTCCCTCCTGAAAATGCTAATTTTATTCACTCCCTCATCAAAACTGTATATATAAAAGACATATCAAATTAGCATGTAAAAGTTATATAAAAATTGTAAATTATCTGACAAATATTTGATTTTGACTTCAGCTGCAGACCTTGGAAAGGATGAAAAATTGGACAGGAAAAACAAACAAAGTGACAAAATAGGCGTCAACAATCACAACAAATTCCACCTGTTCTGCAGGACAAGTGATATTGTAATCGTACTTGTCCAAATGCAAAATTTACTTGTCTGAAAATCAAGTGTTACATTCGTGTTGTGCCTAAACAACTTAACAAGTAATATTTACAGAATCAATTTTTGTCTGCAACAATTTCACTTGTCCGAAAGGAACATTTACTTGTCCAACCGCTAAATGGACATGTCCGGAACAATCAGACAAATGTGATTGTTGAGGCCTAACGTACTTACATCATGATATATCTGAGGCCCGAATAGCTACAATGGTGTTATGTACTTAGAAAAAAATACAAAGCATAAAGGCCAATGCAATTAGAGAAAACTCTGCATATTTTATGTGAATCATTATGCATGCATTTCCACGATTTGTACAAAAGCAAGCCACCGGTTTTCATTTCCATGAAACATCAATATACATGTGTATACTTTTGATGGTAGCGAATCTAACCATAGTAAATTCAGATGAACTCACATCTATAGACTGATAACTGTAAGTTTTTCAAAATAGTACGGGAGTGATAACAACAAAGATTATAGCAACACTCACAATAGTTTATCCATGTTGTATTACAATAACCATCCTTAAAGTATGTTCATTTTTTCATAAAGGCAAGAAATATCAATAGTATTCATGTTCACTATATCATTCACAGATTTCCCACACTCTTTTGGAATGAGGCCTGGGTCTTTTGAAGTGAGAGTTTTAGCAATATTTTTATTGAAATTGGGAAACCTAGAAATAAACAAAAACTGTTTGAAATCTCCTCAAATCCATTTTCATCTGCAAATTGGGAAAGATGCATTGTTTTTGCTTTGGTATGATAGGGTGGAAAATCCCAGACCCTGTCATTATTAATCAGTTCAAATTTAATCTACACATGTGATTATAATTTTGATTGCAGCCTATAGCTATGTGTACTCCACTGTTTAGAAAATTCAACTCTTGGACTCACATCTGACCTGCAGCTGATTACATATGTAGCTACAATTTTGCAGAAAGTTCAAGAGCAACAAAACACAGATCTATAGTAGATTACAATCTCTTGTCAATTTTAGACCTGTTAAATACAAAATGTAGTCAACATTATACAGGGGTGGAAATTAACCGGTGCCTGTTCGCCCGAGGCAACTGAATTTACGATCGGACAAATTGTCTTACGTACAAAGTCGCCCATTTGGCGAATTGATTTCAGGAATTTTTTGACCACTTTTTGGGGCCGTTATTCGGTCCATTTCCAGTGGGAAATAGAATCTGTTTTTTTCCCAATTTTGGTCCTTAAAATTCCCAATCTGATGAAGCTAAAATTTTGACATGTTGAGTTCGATTGTCTGCTTTTATCAGAATGAAAGTAGAAGTACAACCATTCTGCAGTCGTCATTTCGAAAAGCTTAAGTTTCGAAAGTGATCCATTTCCTTCTATTTGTTGTTTAAATAGATTTATTGACAAGCAAATACGTTAGTCTTTACCTTGTGGCCAAAAATGTCACAGAACACATTGTGTGTTGACTATTGTTGCTTGCAGTTTATGGAGGAAATGAAGTTGGGTGTGTGTAATTAAAGAACCAATACTGAACAGAACTGAATTTCAGGATGTGTTAAAATGATGATACATGTACATGTAATACTATACATTGTATAAAAGTTATAAAATCTTAATTAAATGTAGATGAATGATAAAAGGAAAATTAGTTGTTGTGAATAAAACTTTTAATGAGATACTTAAAATGGATAGATATTGTTTTAAAAAATGAAAACTTTTGTAATTTGCATCAATTTAAACACACAGTAGTTACATTGTAAAATAGTAATGATGATATTGACAATACAGAATGCAGTTACAATTAATTTACTTGCAAATACAATGTATATCATTCAGAGACAATTTACAATGTATATATTTATTAAAATAACAATAACTTAATAAAACACAAAATTGACTTAAATATTTCATGGCGGGCAAGCACAATAGCAGTAAAGCACTTACCCGGCTGAGCAAGTTGTTAAAAATGTTAAGGTCAAAAACTGGTTATAATTTTTTCAAGTAAATTAGACGAGCTCCTATGTTTAAATCTGGGCTCCCAGAATTTAAAACCTAGGAACCCGTTTGGCTCCTGGGGATTTTTTCTTAATTTCCACCCCTGTTATATATAGAAATCTGTTGCAATTGCTACATGTTGTAGAGTTATATTTTTTTCCCTTTTAACCTAGTATAATTAATACCATCATGAATATTATAAAAATGTATGAATACAATGTAGTAATAACATATACTGAATCTATGAAAAGGCCTTCAGTTAAGTGTACTGATTTTTGTTTTAATCTAGTGGTGGTGTATGAGAACCACTGAGAGGTCATAATTTTTTGCACAATCATTGAGCAGCTGAACATCATAAAAATTCATCTACAGATTTGTAAATTTAATTCTTGTACAGGCATGTATACATTATATCAGTAGACTTAGTTACGGTAATCGAATTAGCTCAGCAGGCTATAAAAGTGTTACCTGTACATGTACAAGTATGATTTAGATCCTGGGCAATGAGTTACAAGGCATATCGTTCATGTATAAATGATGTATTCAAATTGTACATGTTCAGATATATCTAGATAGACAGACAGTAATAGATCTGTGTATATATATATATATATTTCCTCAGAAATATACTGAATCAAGCCTTTTTTGGCGGAACGCCATTGGCGATACTTTGGGAATTTAAGTTTGTGAATTTGAGTCAAATTAAGCTGTTTTTAAACGGGGCCGGGGCAGACGTGGACATGGATGCGGACAACCCTTTTCCACGGCTTGGGTGAAAAATGTTCGGCTGCAAACATGTATTGTGATATTCCTGAAAATGTCTGTGTTTTCAAAACTGAAGTGAATGAAAATGACAGCAAAATCCAGAAAATGATGACGTAATCTCTCACGGGCAGGTACAGATGAGGAAAAAATTGCTACAAGACCGATTTGAAATTCTGCGTTTGCATCCACCTGTGCCACGTCATGGAAATGGATACAAAGAAATACAAAGGAGCAATTTTTTCCACGTCTGCACCCACCCAGTGGAAAAGCAGCTTTAGGAAAAATAACTTTCACAGATGTAAATCTAAATGTAATGGAATCTATTTTATAATGCATATTCCTGTGCACTAATTCATTTTTCATCAACTTTGCAGTCTAAACAACAAATTGGGGAAAAATGAGTATTTTGCATTGGAAATAGGACCAAATATCACCCCATATAACTTACAGATATAATAGAGAGACAGTTACAACTTGTAACTTTTACTCAGTTTCTGTTTGTAGCGGCCGCATGGTTTGAGAAATGTGCTGAATTATCGTTGAATCAATCCGCTGCAACGACAACGATCGTGTCCAGTCTGATGATATGGATAGAAACATGTGTTCTGTATGTATATGTGTGTGTATGTATGTATATATATATATATATATATATATATATACCTATATATATATATATATGGCATCTTACAGAGATATTATATTATACAAACTTGTATATGTACTTGTATACATGTACATAGAGAATTCATAAATTATATATCACCTACCATGATGATGAGGTTAAGGGCCACCAAAACAAAAACACTGATTTTTAAACATGATCCCATTGTTCTGGCTTATGTTCTTACGACGACAGCAAAGATCAGTTAAAATGATAATCTGAAGACTGCAAAAAAAAAAAATAATAATAATAAACGATAAAAACAATATTGTTAATACATTACATGTAGTACCTGTAATGCATGTTTAATTCAATGTATATACACAATTGTAGAATAAAGACAGTCCATCGTACATGTATTATGATATACTAAAACAAACAATTCTTACACTGAAAGATAAACTGGAGGCTATAACTCATTCACCCTTAAAGACACATTTGAAACTGCCCAATTTATAGAAGATTTCATTGTTTCTCAGTGGTTGATGAGATAAGGTGATCACCTGGCAAATTTGGTCAATCATTAATCTTAACAATTACATTGTCCATGTATAATACAAACACAATGTATATTATTATTAATATATCACAAATATATATGTTACTTTTTTTCTTTCAGACATGGATCTCTAATACAATACATGTAAACCAACAATGCAGTGTTCCCGACATCAGAACTTCCCCATGTTTGCTGAAGAACATACATACATGTATGTATATGTATGTAGTCAATGTCACACATCATCAAGAGTAATTATTGTCTACTCTTTTAAACAATTTTGTGCTAGCATATATAAATATTTTTCTATTCAGTGTATTATAAGGTAGGGCCAGTGATTTTCCGCGATAGCGAAATCGTGGAGAGAATCGCGGAATCAGCAATCTGAAACGAAATTTGCGTTTTTGAAAAATCTTAAAAAAATTCCAACATGAGATAGAATTTATTTAATTGTGAACTACTGTGCTATTTCCGTGTGTTATAAACTTCAAATCTTTGTTTATTTAAAATATATTTCATCACATAATTTTACATCAATTACTATTTTATCCCTTAGATCAAATAGCCTACATTTACACATCGAAAGAAAAGGGCAATCATTTCCATTGTCGTAATATCAGTACTGACTGACATCTGCCGATCTGGTGTCTTCTAAAACAAAAATAGCTTTAATTTGATATCTTGAATTAGGTTTTCATAATGTTTATTTCAATTTCTGAATATATATACCAATTTTTATAATTTATAGTAAAATTTCACATTGTACAATCATCCTAACTTTTTATGACTTACCGCTCGATTGACAGCCGGTTTTTGTTACCAACATAAACACGTGGTCACACCTTGATGTTTTTGACAGCGAGCTACGATGGCTGAAGACACATGTATGTAAAAAGAGGAGACTTTCTTCCATTTAAAAAATATATACATCAGCACGGGTTGATAGTTTCCGTGGAATCTTTATGAGGATGGTGACGTTTAATTTTGCAAAGTCTGTCAGCATAGTATATATTACGCTAGTGTTGATACAATAAAAGACTAAAAATTAAATACATGTACATGTAGATCTACTTTATAAGTTTATTTGAAGTAAAAAAAAAAAAACACCAAATAAAACATCTCAGACTTGTTCTAAGTTAGGTGATAAATTCATGCAAAAATAAGTAATAAGAAATTACCTGTACAATTTCCAACAAAACTTGTTACCTACATGTATATGAGTATAGGCCTACAGACTTACAAATTATTTAACAAATATTTTAAAATCATAAAAACATACAGTGTTGCATATACTATATGTTTTATTTAATTCCCTATTTAAATCTATCCTTAAATTGGTGTGACAGAGTATTAAAAGTATGATTATGAGTCCGTATTGTTAAATATTTTTCATCTAAAGTATGTTTTTAGTTTTTTCTTATGAAAACAGAAAAAAACGGAATTCACCAAAACTGAAAACAGAATTGAAGCAAACCTGAAACGGAAAATCACTGGCCCTAATAAGGCCACACCAAAAAAAATTCTTGTTCTTCGAAAATGAATACTGAAATAGCTAAGGTGGCGAGCTTTAAAAGATATTTTACATGTACATGTACATGTATCTAGTAAATATTGACACACTTCAAACTCAAAGTACTGTCATCTAAATTTCCTGTTTTTTAAGTATACTCCAAGTAGAGTCTGGTGGAATGGGTTTCACAGTGTCAGGTAAATTTGGCCCCTAGTAATTTCCGCACTTGTTAGCAAGTATTTTCAGCACTTTCAAAAACACTTGTTAAAATTTGATGTTTAAAAATGAATAAAATATCAATAATGCCATGTATCGATATATTCATCATGAGATATATATATGTTATTCACTGATTCCTTACAACAATAATATATTAGGAGTTATTCCCTTTCATATAACTCTTTTACCAAGAGAGGCACGAGAATATCAATGATTACTCACACGACTCAATTATTTGACATCGCATGGATAATAAAGAGATTCCGGTAGGAAGAGTGTTGTCAAAAATTGAAGCAACCAAACAAGGAAAAAAGTATGTAGAAAAGATACAGGATAAACTTTTGTCTTTTTTAATTATATCAGTTAAAATATTTTTATGACTGGTCACTTTACAAGTTCATTTTGAAATTCATGACCAAATATGGCTCAGACTATAATAGTTAATACTGATTACAGAGCAGAGTCCAGTGGCAGTGACAGCGAGTGAATTTACAAATCTTGGATACATGCAACCTCTGTTTTGGGGAACTATATAAGATCTTCGGACTATCAGGCCTTCGGACTACTGGACCCTCAAACTATTGGGCTTCGGTCTATCAGGCCCTCGGACTATCAGACCTTCAGAATACTTGGTGATCACCAACTATGCTACATGTATTGTATATATCTTAATCAATGCGGCTGGTATTACAAGTACCAAAACCACCTGTAGCTGAGAAGATAAGAATTCTTTTTAGTAAGTGTTGAAGTTACTTGTACAAGTTGGAGTGATGATAACACTGAATGCCTAAATTACTTTAATTCGGCTTCACACACCCCTTCCATATTGGCGGTGATACTAAACAGAGTCAACTAAAGACTCTAGCTGGTCGCCATTACGCCATGAACATGTTGGAGGGATCTTTGTTATTGACGACCGTTTCTCATTCACATTTGTTATTTATATGAATTATCAATTCAGGGTGTAAAAAACAACAAAACAGAACATTTTTAGTCATTTTCAACCTTTATTTCGTTACTTATTGCATTTTTTCATTAGTAGACTTTAGTAGACTCTAATCGTCTTTAGTCGACTCTGTTTAGTACCACCCCCATATTGGCAGTATTACTATAATTTGAAAAAAATGCGTGATAAACTGACATTATTATTAATACACATAATAGTTTCTTGTCGTTTGCAATAAGTCAGTAAAATATTGTCCTCTTCTATAGCCCTAGCTCTTACATTATTTCCGTGTAAACGGGTCTGCTTATCATAGAAAAGTTGAAATACGCAAACCTACAACAGTCAAAACCAGGAAGACTGAATTCGAAAGTAGATCTAGAACAAGAAAAACACCAGCGTTTGTTGCTTACACATCATTTCATTCCTTTAACCCCGTTTATCAATTTATAAACGTATACTTACATCTATGCTACAAAATAATTGTGACAACAGCTCTCGTATTTGATGTAAACAAGCTTCGAATTTAATTTGTTGACTGTCGACCAACGCCCGGTGTGACTAATGGTGGGAAATACTAAATACTGGAGGAACCCGGATTGAATAAAAACGTCTTGCAGGATGGTCTTATCGGCGATATTTTTAAATACAGCCTTTGTATATCGCTGCTGTCATTAAAACAGCATGTCAAATGAACTCACCAGTTTTTTTTATCACACCCGACCCTTGATATGTTACAAATTCCGTTCCAGTCTGCTAATTTTAGAAGTCGTGTATCGCAATATAGGCCTATAGGGTGACATGTCGATAGTCCGACGGTCCGATAGTCCGACGGTCCGATAGTCCGACAGTTAAATCTCATGGCTATCAAGAGGATTAAACAGAACAAAAAGTCACTTAAATATTTGACGCAGTGTCTGCTTTGTCACCACGCAATTTGTAATAACTCATTCAATAGCTCTGTATTCCAGATGTAATGATATTATTAAAAAAAATTTGGTCAGAAAAAGTGGGGGCGCCCCGGCCCCCCCCCCCCCCCCGCTCCCTACGCCTATGTATTTTCTATAATGAACTGAAAAAAGGTCAAAGGTCAAGGTCAAAAGGTAAAAAATGTACCAAAAGTATCAAACCATCGGACTATCGAACCGTCGGACTATCGAACCGTCGGACTATCGGGATGTCCCCATAACGGGCGATGTCGCTGATCTCACTTGAATCAACGAGTAACTCGGTTTACCTAACGAAGAAATTAGCACTTTAAAATTGAATAACAGCTCATCATTTCGTATTTTTCGAAATATTTGAATTATAGATGTGGGAAAAACCCATATAGATCCATCAGCGTCGGAAGCAAATTGAAAGTGGGGGGGCTAAACCAACTTAAAACACATAGGCTACACACGCCAGAACGTCTGGGGCTAAGCCCCAATTTTTAACACCTATGTCTATCTTTGCAAAAAAGTGGGGGGACTAAGCCCCCCCCCATGCCCCCCCCGGTTCCGACGCCTATGTAGATCTATGTAGCCTACTTTATTTGGATTTTTATTCAAAGGGACTTTTATTTCTGCTACGAAATATCCCAAGAATACTAAGTCTATTCTACATCTCTAAACAATATTGCTTATTTATATATCACAGTTACAGCTAAAATAAACCTACTCGTGTATTACCTCGTTTGATAAAAATTACAGAACAATTATCTCGTCATGACCCCGTGATTTTTATGTCATACTACCAGCGATATATAAAGCTAATATTAGCTTTATATATCGCTGATACTTCGAGAAACTGGTTATTTAACTGCCAGAATCATTGATATGATAATTCTGTATTGATCAGCGACACGGAAGCGTGAATAGATATTTAACGACCATCAAGACGCATAACCGTCATAAACAATGACGCATACTCCTGACATTTTAGCGAAATTATCAGGAGCTGTCGTCGATGGCATTTTTTTTCATTTTGTCAAATAGACTTTAAACCATTTCAATACAATAAAATATCTTTAAACACGAAATAACCTACATTTATCACGATTTAATCCATTAAACATAGTTTCTCGGACATGAAAATTGCAATACTACTAACAGCGTTTCCTTGATGTAATCGCTATATGCAAGTGACCTCTAGGTCACAACAGAGACATATATGGTCAACCACTCGGATGACCTTTACCACACATTGGCGTCGGAAGCAAATTGAAAGTACCGGGGGGGGGGGGGGCTAAACCAACTTAAACGCACACACACGCCAGAAACGTCTGAGGGCTAAGCTCCAATTTTCAACACCTATGTCTATCTTTGCAAAATTCAAAAATTAAAACATGACATATACAGCAGTCCACAGCTACATTACATATTTACATTTGACAAACATTTACTTTTAGGTTCTGCCTTCGAATCGCACACGTTTCCATGACCGCAGCAAAGACATGTGTCTCTGACATCAATTTTCTTTGTTTAACTCCACACTCAACAATTTTTCAGACAAATGGTTTTTAAATGGAGGACAGAACCCGGTTATAATGTACTAACGACTTTCTGCAAGTAAACTGGAAAACGTCGCCTCATAATCAGCCTTGGTTTCATCGGGATTCGAATCTGTGCTGATCAGAGGTGTAGTTGGTTGGTTGTATTGTTGTTTAATATCCCACTCTTTCACTCATATGGAGACGTCACCAAATACCGGTCAAAGGGCTTCAAATTTTGGCCTATGCTCGGCACTTATGGCCATTGAGCAGTGAGGGTTCTTGGACGTGCTGACACCTACTGTGACACGGGACCTAGGGGCCAGTTTTACGAAAGTTCGTAAGTCTAAACCCTGACTTTCAGTCCTAACTACCATGGCAATGCATCGCTGATTGGTCAGTTCCATGACAATTAGGACTAAGACTTAGGATTGAGGACTTACGACCTTACGTAAAACGGGTCCCAGCTGTCTTACTGTCTTGTCCGAAGGATAGGAATCCGACCTCAGGACCTGACGACCAAGAGTCGTGCGCGTTACCGACTGAGCCAGGCCGGCTCTCAGCAGTGCGATACTTCACGGTATAAAGCATGCTGCTCTAACCACTCGACCCCTATACGTAAGTCTACATTTGGTAGAGGAGGATCCGTTATAATCTTCGTTAAAAATATCAAAAGTTAATTAATTTGTGGTGGTGGATTCAAACTAATGATTACAACTAAAAGGTTACATTTGGAAAGTTTATTCTTATAATACGCATGCATTTGTTTATTTAACTACCAGATATATATGTGTGTGTTCTGGCGCACTTCCCATTCCATGGTCTATTTATACCACTAAATCTCTCCATTCTAGTGGATTGAATCGTACCTGGGAATTCCCCGAATACCTGGGTGGCAATCGACCGCGACGTTCGGTGAATTCCTAGAAACGACGGCCCCATTCACTTCCGATAAATTGGCAAAACGTTCGGGGGTATTATATTGGCATAATAATAAAAATTGAAACCGACAAACGCTGAGAGCTCTCAGTTTCACGGCTCCGATCAAGTTTTATCGCATGGTCAAAGATTACTACAGGGGAGTGGTGGACGTTAATTATTATTCTTCAACGGAATAACGTGTTTTTTTTTTTGTTGTTGAAAAAATACATAATATATATTATGCCGGCCAAAAAAATGATGATAGAGGCCAAAGTATCTACTCAGACGTTTATCGTTCACACCGATCTGTCGAAAATAAATTTAGAAGCGCTGCAACACAGTCTCCCGCTGGAAAATCGGTTTCCCAAGATCATCACCGTGTCGTACAAAGACGACACGCGAGGGGCGTTGAAAAAGAGTAAGAAATCTCGCACCTACAAGAAAAACTTTTTAAATTGCGTTTCCTTTTACGTACAGATCACGTTGGAAAAAATAATAAACGTCAAGTTATTCAACAACGGCGTTTTCCAGATGACGGGATGCAAGTGGGACCACGCCAAACAGAGTCTCGCCGCCATATGGAAGGCGATGAAGGGATTAACCCACGTGTTTCAACTGGACGACGTCTCCATGGAGGGATACGTCGTGTCTGTCATGCGAAACATCGATTTTAATCTGGGCTTCGAAATAGATCGCGAGGCACTCTGGGACTACATCACCAACAACACTCGGTACAAGGTGATCCCAGTCGTTCGCGGATTCATGGGCATTCAAGTCTACGTGCCCGTGACGTCGCTCGACGACATGGAGATTCACAAATTATCGTTTCACGACGACGTCGTCCCGACGGACGTCGTCATGCGATACGACGAATTCTGGAACGTCAAACCGAACGAGAGATACAAGGCCCAGAATCGAAAAACGGTGACGATAGCCGTCTTCCAGACGGGAAAAGTTCTCATTTCGGGCGTCGATCAGATGTATCAAGATCCCATCTTCAAATGGTTCACGGACGAAATCTTGGCCATAAAAGAACGAATCATGATTGAACCCGCTCAACACAAATTCTTTACCGAATTTATCGAGTAGCATTTCATAAATATAGTTTATGAAATTTTTATAAAAACGGTTTTCTTTTTATAAATGATTGTAATTAAACTTAATTTGGTTTATGAAATTTTTTATGGGGTATTATATTGACATAATAAAAAATTGAGATGATATAAGAAATACTATGAGTAATTGAAAACATGAACTTCTTGAGCGGCGTGAAAAAATTATATAATACAGGTAAGTGGGGATACAAGAAAATAACCGAAACTCTCTGGGATTACGTGAGGGGCGCGTCGACGGAAGAGCAGACGAAAGAGACCGTCAGACAGAAGTTACGCAGTACGTTGAAGGAGGAACTCGGCGAAGCTTCTACCGAGATGCAGCGTCGAGTAATTAAATCTCGATATAAAAAAGTCCTACAGACGGATCTTCCTAAAGGCGTTGCCAAGCTCGAAGAAAAACGAAGACAAAGCCGATATCTGGATTTTGGAATCAGCTTTAAACATTTTTATAGGAGTTATAAGAAAGATGTCAGCCGTCACACACGTCGAGCACATCTCAGAGCATTATTAGAGTATTTTAAAGACGATTTTTTCTCTAAAATTTCTAAAGAATTAAAAAAAGGTCCCGTAAAACTCCAAATTCAAGTCGAACAGCGATTCAAGCGAGATAATTTAAACTCCAGCTCGCAACTCATAACGCAACTCCATAAAACTCGGCAATATCCGATTTTAAGAGAAGACGCATGATCGAAGAGTTAATAGATTCGCTCGAAAAAACCGTTCAGGCGGGGTCGGGGTGGGTCATCGAGAACGCGCAAATGATTTATTTAAATTTTACCAAGTATGATCCACCCTTAGGGTCTTCCTATTTTAAGTTACCCAAGCAGATTGCGGATAAGAAGGCTGTTATAAATGTTCAAAACGAGGATCAGAGATGTTTTATGTATAGCGTATTAGCGTGTTTGTATCACGATGATATTAAAAAAGATCATCATAGACCTAAAAAATATACGCCGTTTGTCGATAGATACGATTTCGATTGCATCGATTATCCGACTCTGTTAAAGCAAATACCCAAATTCGAAAAACGTAACGGACTCGTCGTTAACGTTCTCGGGTGGACGGAAAGTAGAGGTTTCTTCCCTTGTTACATATCGGAAAGATATAACGATCGCGATAATGCAATTAATTTATTGTTGTTAGAAGGTCCAGAAAATAAGTGGCATTACTCTTGGATTAAAAACACGTCCAGATTGTTGTCTTCCCAATCAAAACATAATGGAACATCATATCCATGTCTTCGTTGTCTTAAAATACTATCGAGCGAGGACGTTTATAAAAATCACGTGGTCGATTGTAGCGGTATTAACAACCCACCCATGAAACCCGTCATGCCCGAGGAGGGTAAAAACCTTCTCAAGTTTAAGAATTACGGTAATAAACAGCCCGTGCATGCCACGATCTATGCGGATTCCGAGTGTATTATTTCACCCATCAATGAAGAGGCCGGCGATAAAACGACGAAAACATCGCGTCATCGTCCTTCGGGATACTGTTATGTAGTCGTTTGGAGAACGGGGACGGGCATCGGCAAGATCGAAGAGCCTCAACTCTATCGCGGGGAGAATGCCGTGAAGCATCTTCTAGAAAGTTTACGACGAGAAGAACAAAAGATTAACGTTCTAAGAAAAAAGAGCTGTGTATGACCGACGAGGACAAGGAAAACTTTGAGGAGGCTAAGCGATGTTGGATTTGCGGAGATGAATTTTCGGGGGATGCCCGCAAGCGGTCTTCTTTATGGATTCAGAGAAGTAAACTTTTAAAGGAAAAGGAAAAATTACCCAGTTTGACGTGTTTGGAACGTGATATCGATCGCATATCGTCTTTGATGGAAGAAAAAGATGAATATGAATTATCCGATTTAGAATGGTATCGCGATCGTCACGATGCCATAAAAACCGAGATCGACGAAATCATGAAAGAAATCAACGACGAGAAATTCGATCTCATCAAAGTCAGAGATCATTGTCACCTTTCTGGTAAATTTTGAGGTGCGGCTCATAATAAGTGTAATAGATTATTGAGAATGGCAAAACACATACCCGTCATCTTTCATAATCTTCGCGGTTACGATTCCCATTTAATATTATCGGAAATGGAAGTGGAAGAACCGGTCAATTGCATTCTGATGAATCACGAAAAGTTTATCAGTTTCTCTGTCGGATCCTTGAGATTTATCGACAGTTTCCAATTCTTGTCGTGCGGTCTCGAGACGTTAGCTAAAAATCTAAACGATTACCCCATCACGAAATCTAAATTCGAGGATGCCTCGCTTTTAACGAGAAAGGGGGTATATCCCTACGAATATATGAATTCTTTCGATAGGTTTAATGAAACCGCTCTACCGCCGATGGAAGCTTTTTACAGTACGTTATCGGATATTCACATTTCTCAAAAAGAGTACGACCACGCTCAAACCGTTTGGCGTCACTACGGATGCAAGGACATGGGAGATTATCACGATTTGTATTTAAGATCGGACACTGGCTTATTAGCCGACGTGTTTGAAGAGTTTCGCAACATTTCTCTAAAACACTACGCATTAGACCCGTGTCACTATTACACGGCTCCGGGGTTGGCTTGGGATGCGGCGTTGCTCACCTCCAAAATTGAATTAGAGTTGCTCACCGATTACGACATGCATTTATTTATCGAAAAGGGAATCAGAGGCGGGATCACGTACATTCCGCAACGTTATTCTAAAGCGAACAATACATATTTAGACGATTATGATCCCGATCTGCCCTCTAAGTACATCATGTATCTAGATGCTAACGCCCTCTACAGCGAAGCCATGACTCATCCCTTACCCTGTAGAAACTTTGAATGGATCGACGGAGTGCCAGATCATCCCCCCGAGGGAAAGGGATACATCCTCGAAGTCGATCTAGAGTATCCGAAAGAATTGCACGACGCGCACAACAATTATCCGCTCGCTCCGGAAACGTTAAAGGTCGATGCGAACGATCTGTCCGAGTATCAGAGAAGACTGATGAAAGAGTACGAGATGCGCGACGCGGGACTCCCAAAGCTCGTGCCCAATCTACGAGATAAAAAGGAATACGTCGTGCACTATCAGACGTTAAAACTCTATCTGGAGCTGGGAATGAAACTGACCAAAGTGCATAAAACTTTACAATTTGACGAAGATCCGTGGCTCGCGAGCTACGTCCATAAAAACACTCGATTGCGTCAACGGGCCAAAAACGACTTCGAAAAGGATTTCTTTAAACTCATGAACAACGCCGTGTTCGGGAAGACCATGGAAAATAAACGGAATAGAACCGAGTTAAAAATAGTGGGCGCGAAAGACGGAGATAGAAAAATTCAAAAAATGACCCGCTTCGCCCTCCTACGACGGGTTGACTAAGATTAACGACAACATGGCCCTTTCTTCACTTAAGCCGACGAGCGTTAAATTAGACAAACCCATTTACTGCGGCATGGCGATCTTGGATTTATCGAAAAGACACATGTACGGGTGGTATTATAATCATCTAAAAGCGAAATACGGAGAATGTAATCTACTTTATACCGATACGGACTCTCTGTTAGTCGAAATTCAAACGGAGGACGTCTATCGGGACATGCGCGAACATGAGGACGAATATGATTTTTCCAATTACGAGGTCTTCCACGGAAACAAAGATAAAAATAAAAAGGTGAACGGTAAATTTAAAGATGAATGCGGAGGGAAACTCATCAAAGAATTCGTTGGATTAAGGCCTAAAATGTACGCCATGTTAATGAGAGACGATAGCGTCTCCAAACGAGCGAAAGGCGTGAAACGATGCGTCTTGAAAAACAAGATATACTTTAACGATTATAAGGAGGCTCTCTTTCACGACGCCAGGATATCGCGCGAGATGCACAGTCTACGTTCGTTTAACCAAATCATTTACGGATCAAACAAGATAAGACGGCGTTAGATTCCCTGGATACGAAAGTCTACATTCGGGAAGATCGCATTCACACGTATGCATTGAAATAAACAATTTAGTATCTATACAGATAATAAATTAATCTACCACCATCAACTCTTCTCGAACGAAATTTCTCTGAGGAGCGGATTCTTTTAGGTAATAGACGTCTATACCCTGCATTCTAAACTGACGATCGATGTCGTGTTTGTCCACGTTCCAAATGGGATCGGTCGCTCTATGCTTTCCACCTTCCAACTCGCCGGGTTGATAGAGATATCTAACTTTATTAAATGGGGCCACCGGTGATCGAACTTCGGTGGAAGGCATTATCGCTTCGGGGGGTTTGGTCTCGTCGTTGATCGTTTTCACGACGTCCGACAACCGTTTCACCCATTTCTCTGTTTCTGTCCTTAGATTTCATCTCTTGGTCGTATTGATAGCTAAACAGCCGTTCTCCCAACGTTTTATTAAATCGTTCGACGATGGCTTGGTCGCGATGAACGTCGACACGTCCCCTTCTTATTCTCGCGTCGTGTCGAGACATGCGCTTTGAGACGTCGCCCATGAATTCGCGACCCGGATCGACTTGCAATAATTTCGGAAACGTTAACCGTCGTTCGTAAATTTTTTCGAAGGCGTCAGCCACCTCTTTACTGGTTTTAGTCGTCAACGGTTCCGCTTCTTTGTGCCGAGTGCCCACGTCGACCACCGTTAACGCGTATTTGTACGTTTTCCTACCCACCTTATCATGTGGTAAAAACAATACATCGGCCTGGTGAATGTCGTTTTCTTTCACGTGTTCGAATTTGGGTCGCACGATTTTCTTGGGTGCGGGCAGATAGATTTGCTACACGTCTTGTTTTTTCAGGAAATCGAACGCCTCCTTTTCGCCGACGTTAGCCGCTTTGGCCAATTTCTTGATGGCCGCTTTTCCTTTCCAATAGTGTTTGTAATAGATCTCTTCCATTTTACTTTATGCGACATATTTTTTTACGCCATAAAACACGAGTGCCGTTCCCGCCAACACGAAGAGGATTTCTTTATCTTTTTGCTCTTCGGAGGGTTGATAAAAATCGCTCAATTTCGGTTCGGGAGACATCTCCTCTTCTCCCATCATCTGCGAGTAGAGAGACATGGCGGCGTCCACTTCTTTGTAGGTGTATAACGCGTGTCCTTCTTTTTTTAATCTCTCGTTTAAAAAATCTAATCGTTTCGTGCGTTTGTGATTCCATTCGTCTCTGGCCTTGGTCAGTTTTTCCATCGCTTCGTCGTGTCTTTTTTGCTCGTCGTGATTCGAAAATAAAAATTGCGATCCGGAAAACGCCGGGGCGTTGACCAATGCGCCGCCTACCATCATCGCTATCGTTGCCATTTTTTTATATAGAGGTTTTATTTTATTTCATGATATCGGCTGGAATGATTCCTCTTTTGACCAACATGTCCTTGGTGTAATCGGCGAGAGCAAATTCGAGAAGGATCATCCCGAAATCCTTCGGATCTAAATCCATCTTAGGCACCGGCATCTTTAAAAATTTCTTGGAGAGTTGCGCGTATCCGATGGCAATTCCCGTATTGACGGCTGCGTGATACGCGATGTTGACCAAATCTTTTTCACTCATTCTTTTTTAATAAGAGAGATAATTATTTATAACATTTCATGGGCGTTGGGTTTTGGAATTACTTTGAGTTTTATGTAGACTAGAAATCCACCCGTTAGCCATTTCCAGCTATCGTTGCCAATAGCATTGCCATCGTTGCTATTACCATTGCTATTACCAATGCCATATTGACGGCGGTGTTGACCAAATTTGTTTCGCACATTCTTTTTTAATAAGAGAGAAAAATTATTTATAACATTTCATGAGCGGTGGGTTTTGGTGGTTGAATTACTTTGGGTTCTGGTGAAATTACCTTTGGTTGTGGTGAAACTACTGGGGCTGGAATTACTTTGGGTTCTGTTTTTATGTAGACCAGAAATCCAACAACCGCGAGTCCACCCGCTAGCCATTTCCAGCTATCGTTACTAATAGCATTGCCATCGTTGCTATTAACATAGCTATTAGCATTGCTATCGTTGCTATTAGCATTGGTATTCCATCTACGTTTGGTACCCTTCTTCCCCGCTTCCTGACGTTTTGGATTCTTCTTCTTTATTTCCGTCATCCCTATTAATTTATCCGGATTCATCGTGTTTTTCTATAACGTCAGATTTTTTAAACCCGATAATGTGGCGGCTAGACGTGGCGGCTATACTGAGAGGTGCTAAATACGCACCGTATTTGTAATATAAACTACAACACACCTCGCCGATGGCTGCGTCCAAGAAGGGGTCTTCGTTCAAATCCTCGATTAGTTTGGGTTCGTCTTTGATGTCGAAAAAATATTTAAGTCCTTGCGAATACAGACAGATGACGGAATTTGCTATCGATTTGGCCATGCGCACGTTGAGTCGAGCGTGTAACAGACGACTCAGGGTTTCGACCTCCTTGTCGTTCATCTTTTCCAATTCGGAAGGCGTCACGTCTTTTCCTAGAAAATGACGAGCACGTCCGGAACCGACGATGGCCGATAATCTGTCTTTGGGAGATATATCTTTGACGGGTATATCGTTCGCTACTACGTCATCTAAATTCATGTTTTTTTAATAGAGATACCTTTTTTATAAAGACTGCAACACTTTTCTTAGCCCCTTTTCCGTTAGGCGATAACCTTCTAAGCGTAAAATATATAATATCACGAACAATATTGGTAAAATCAGTAAAAGGGTCAACCATAACAACACGATCAGTAATATCTCGGTATGACGTTTCATATTTTAATTTAAACAATCTATATTTATCGCGAAGTGGATTTGTTTACGAGGTCTAGGAGCTGCTTGCGTAAATCCTCCGTCTCTTTCTCCACCTCTTTTTTTTCGACCTTGTGGGTGGAATAGAGTTTGTCTTTCATCTCGCGATACTTGGTCAACTCGTGGGATACGGTGGCAAATTCTTCGTCCGAGATCTTTCCGTCCTCGAGCGCTCGACTCATCAGATCCGATATCGAATTAAGTTTACTCTCCGCGAGTTTGGTGATCTTGAGGTGTTTTTCCGATTTTTTCAGCAGTAATCGTCTTATCCCTTTCAGGGCCAACCCCAGCGAACCCGCGGTCAGGGCCAGAAGTTGGAGCGGTAGTCCCGCGATGGGAACGAGAAATCCCAGTCCGCCGACGGCGATGCCTCTCGAGATGAGGGCCGCGTCGACGCCGTCGGCGGTGTTCACCGTTCGTTTATACTTTTTATGCATGCTCTTCCGCGTCTCGATCTCTCGACGAAACGTCTGTTCGATCTCGCCGATTCGTTTTAAACGATATTCTTGCGGATCGCGTTCTAACGCCGGATTTAATTCGTTTTTACTCATCTCATTTTTTTTTATACGCGAGAAATTTTTTATATGTCTAATACGACGACGCCGTTGACGGTCCCCGATTTCGATCCTTTATTCACTCCAAAATTTAGAACGTCGCCCGATGTCACCCGTAACGGAGGATTCAACGTTACGACGTCGCCGGTTTTCGTCTGAAAGGTTTTGTGTTCGACGTCGTTCAAGATTAACGTCACGTCTAATTCCCCCAAGAGTCCGAGACGAAGGACGTGACCGTCGAATAACATCTTCACGCCCAGCGGCGGTTTGAGTCTTCCGTTTTTGTTCACGTCGAATTGGAACGTGTTCATGATGCGACGGTTTTTGGTCAACATGTTGACCTCCTCTTTAACGTCTTCCAAGAGTTCTTCTCTTTCTAAGTCGTCGTAATAGAATCCCGATCTAGACATCCCTTTTTATTATTTAGAACTAATTTTCTTAAACTCTAAGAGCACGTGAACGGGGTGCCAGTGATTGTCGACGGGGTTTCCGTTCTCGTCTTTTAGGTCTATCGTTAAATTCGTGATGCGATCGCGTTTCAACTTTAAAAAAACGGGTCGTTCGACGTTTTCGACATACAACTCGGAAAATTTCACGTTGGGGCACGGCAGGGATTTGACGACGTCGTTCGGTTGCCCGTCTTTGAACGTGTCTCCCCCGGCAAGTTCTTCGAGATGAACGTTAAGTAGTTCCACCGGTTGCAGGTTTATGCTATTTGTCGGGTAGATGGTCCCTTGGAGAGAAACGTTTTTGCCGATTCCGAGAATCTTGGTGAGTTCCGACGGAAGCTGCAGGAAAATAGTAGACCCTTTACCGTCGAGTCTTACTCTCATCGTATTTTTGCTCAATACTACTTCATCGAGATATTTAATGAGAATTCGCTGTATGTCTTTGAACGTGTACGATCCGGGGTGCACGGTATGGACTTTCTTTATATCTGGAACCAACTTTACTCTGCCGGAAGGAGACCTGTTCCTCACCAAATTGCCGTATTCTATTACAACATCTTTCTTTATGTTGTACAGACCGTTCCAAAAATGGACGGACTTTACTCCCACGCGCCACTCGTCGTTCGCGTTGTCGATGTATCGAGATAGTTTCACGGTTTCACCGATTTTCGTCACCAGATGAAACATGTTTTTTTTTATAAAATTTTATTTTTTAAATAAAAGATGAACGCATACGAATACAGGGAGGATTTGGATTTGTCGTCTTTCGACGTCTACGTCAATGCGACTAAAAAGTTTCGCGCATCGTTCGAGAATATTTTCGTCAAGTATAACAACCCGAACGTCTTCGAAGACGGAACTTCCAAATATTACGCCATGTTGCGCCGGTGGTATCAACATCCCGTAACGGGAGGGTTCTGGCAGAACCAGTTAAATTTCGCGGTATGGTGTGCCACGACCGGATGCGGCGTGACGTTGGGAATGGGAAACGACAAACTGTCGAAATCGTTCTTTCAATTTCATGTTTACTATCAAATCAGAAGGATCTTGAAGGAAATCGCCGTCCCCTTGCCCAGCGATTCCGATTTCGATCACTACACGAACACCGTAGACGTTTCGGCGTACGAACGAATCTGTCGCGAATTCGGAGTGTCTGTCCACACGGACTGGAAAATCAAGGGAACCATCTTCGGAAAGTATAACACGAAGTGGTCCACGTTCATCGCGAACCGCTCGGAGGGATTCACGCTTCCGGGTCTGGCCAGATTGGACGCGTCCGTTCGCGTCTTCGCCTGGGCCGTCTTGGGCGCCCAGTGTCAAACGAGGGCCTCGATCGTGGACGCCGGCGCCACCTCGCTCGACGCGCAGAAACAACTTTTAGTCAACGTCGAGGATGCGATCAACAGACCGCTCGATCTACCCGCCGACATTTCTCGCTACGAAAATTGTCTAAGATATGCAAATTCCAAACAACATGGAGCTGAAAATCGGTGCCAACATCGCCAATTATAATAACGAAATCTTGATCGCGCCCAAAAAGACAAAACCGGGGACGAACGTCGACCTTAACGCGAAAACGTTCACCCAACCATCACCACCTCCTAAACAGATCAAACCATCGCCACCTCCTATACAGATAAAACCATCGCCGCCTAAACAACTGCAAAAACAAGACGATCACGAAAGTCAAAAGACTGCCGTTTTCGCTCTATCGTTATTTTCTTTTCTTCTCTTCGTCGAGTTACGTTAACAACCAACCGACGACAAGCATGCCCAACACCCACAGATGTTCACCCAACCAAACGGCGGTTTTGCCGAGCGTCGACAAGATCAAGGAAAGGATGGCGCCCAATATACCCGGTAACGCCTAGCCAAATTTGGCGGCCAATCTCGCGAGCAGTTTTCCGACCGCGTCTAGCTGTTTCTTGATCCATTCTTGTAATCCACCCTCTTTGTTTGGTAGTGGAGGAGGTGACGGCGGTTTAGCCGGTGTGACGTCCGGTATCAACAATTCGACCAAGAACGCGACGGTCATTCCAATGGCGGTCAAGACGCTTAAGATGGTGATTCCCTGTTCTTTGAACAGATCGGCGATTCTTTCTCTCAACGGGAGATTGCCGTCGAGTAGCCTCTTGATCGACTCTTTTATGGTAGTCAATTGCGATCGCAATTGATCCTTGAGAATAGCGATACTCTCGTTAATCCCCTCGAGTTCACCGCGCGCTTTCGTTATTTCTCTCTCGAGCCATTCTTTTTCATCCGGATTGTTTTCGAGTCTTTCGGTCCATTCCGATATCAATCGTTCGCGTTCCACTCTTTTACCTTCTTGACCGCGTAATTCACCGCTAATGGTTCGTAAACTTTTATCCAATCCCCGCAATTCTCGTACAGACAACAGTTCCGCGCCTCCCTCTTCCTCCACTTTATTGGCGAGGTCTTGTATACTATCTGATACTTCTGATACTCCGTCGTCTAATCGTTTTACTCGCGTTTCGTCGCTGTTAAAAGTATCCATTTCTATTTCTTCTACAGTAGTGATTTTACTATCTACATTTTTTGCCTCTTTTTATTCCCGGAAGTTGATCGTATAAACCCAAGTCTCTAACAAATTGCACGCCACCCTTATCTTTTAACGTTCTTGCTGCTAGAAATTCCCTAGGATTACGTTTAGCGTTTAATAAAATCCACTTACCCTTATTCTTACTATATGCATATAAATTATCTTTTTCATCAGATGTAAATTCTAACCTTTTAGCACTACCCCCCGTTTTTTCTATCCATTCGTCCTCGAGTCTACCGGTTCTTAAACGTTCTCGTTGGTCTCCTTGAGGATCGAGGGGAGTATCTGGTAAACCAAAATTATCCCACTGGAGTGGTTCCGTATTATCCACAAGCGGGGTTTCATCGTTGTCGTTTAACGATGTTTCTTGAACATCGTTATCATCATCGTCGTACGTCGGATTATCGAAATCGTGAATCTCGGCCATTTTTAAAAACGATTTAAATTTTTTATTACACAATTAAAAAAGATGATGAATTACGGACACATTCTCGATCCCGATAGAAAATTGCGCACCCCCTTCGGCGTGAAGGGTATTCGCCAAACGGCCACCGTTTCCCATAATCCTCGAGTATCGAAGAAAACCAAACGTTGACGGTTCGTTTTCCCAATTTGAGCGAAAACGACGTCATCGTTCCCAGAAGTGCGAGACTATGCTTCGATATGGACGTCGTTGTAGAGGGTGGCGATCTCACTAAGACAGGTGTTTATAATAATCTGGGACGTAACATCGTCAAAAAAATCGAAGTGAAGATTTCGGGAAATACCGTTCAAACCATCGACGATGCCGATAAATTTTTAGTCTATAACGATCTTTGAAAAATAGAACGACGTAACATGGTCTATCAGGGAATACAGACTGACGATCTAAATATAGTAAGGGCAAAACCCTTCAAACATGTAAAGCCTCGCGACAGTAACGAATACGACGAAATTGCCGCGGCGTACGACAATCGATTTTGTATTCCCTTGGATTTCGAAATCTTGGAAACGAGCGAACCCTTTTATCAAGCGGGATTACAAGATAGATTAGAGTACATGCTGACATTTAACGATGCTAAACACGTCGTCTCGACGGACCCCAGCGATGTCGATAAAAAGATTATAGTTATAAGGCGACCAATATCTCTTTGGATTTCGAAAAAATTACCGACGCCAATCTCGCTCGCAGCATCAGACAGAGGTATGCGGGAGACCACGTCTATTACTTCAACAAAATATTGCGATATCGCAAAACGACGATGAGTAAACAGGACTCCGTCCTCAATTATGACATCAACACCCCCGCACATTCTCTCTCGGGTATTCTGTTTCTCTTCAAAGATATTTCTAAAAACGATCCTGAAAAATTTTTATAATCCAAGAATCATCAAAGTGGACACAACCATCGAGGGGCAACCGAACCAACTCTTCTCCCACGGAATGAGACCCCATCACCATTTCGACGAAATTAAAAAGTTTTTCTCGGCTTCCCTGAATCGCGAAACCGTCACAGAATTAGTCGCGAAGGAACTCGACCTGAGTGAAGTGACTCTGGGAAAATATCTCAAAGATCATTACGCCCTCTGGTTAGATTTACGAACGACACCCGAAAATCATCTCCACGGCACGGGTCGTAAGCTTCAAAACATCAGCCAAGGCGTTGCCGTCCGAATCGAGAGAACTCCTGAAACCGATCCCGATCCCTTGGACGTTTACATTTTCGTCGTCAAAGACGGACAGATCAACATGTCGAACGGCCGTTTCGCGAGCGTTATATCTTAAAAAATTTTAAAAAGTGGATGTCATATAAAAAATGTTTATTAAAGAGCCTCATTCTGCCATGATTGTGGGGGCAACGGCTTGTGGGAAAACAGAATTTGTACTCGATCTGTTGGAAACCGAATATAAAGATTTTTTCGAACACATCATCATTCTATGTCCAACACTCACTTATAATCAAACGTATAAAGCTAGACCGTGGATTGGAGAAGATTTAAGACATCCTAAAGATAAACGCGTCATACTTGTCAACCCCGTCAAGACGCAGGACGGGGAGGAGATGGAGCAATTACAGGAACTGTTGCGAATTTTTTACGACAAATACCAAGGGACGTCTACGTTGTACATCATCGATGATTGTGCGGCTACGAAACAAATAAAGAAGAGATCAGATTTTTTAACGACGTTGGAATTTACCGGTCGTCACGCAAAACAAAGTGTGTGGGTTTTAACACAATGTTATAATGCCCCATCTAAAAGCTTTCGTCTTCAAACTCAATGGTGTTGTTTATTTGGTACTAAAGATGATGATTCTTTCGACTTATGTTTATCTGAAAACGCTGCTATTCCCAAAAAAACGGGAGAGAGAGAACGTATTAAAAACGACTTAGTACAGCATAAATATAGTAAAGTCATTTTAGATACGGTACTACCTATGGAATATAAGTTTAAACAATAATTTATATTTTTGTAAATATAAATTAGTACTTTCGGGGTCTTCCACATGTTTGGGGAGGTCCTCTAGACTTTATATAATAATAATGACTTCGCTGTCTTCTGTTATCGCAGGAATAACACGTGGCGTGGTGGGAAGACTCGGACGTCCATCTTCCACACGATTCACAAAATTTCAAAGGGCGAAAATCGCGGTTTTTCATATATTTGTGGTGAATAAAACAAAAGATCGAATCCGGAGCGGTCTTATTAGGACATGGAGAATCGCGAATCCTTCTAACGTATACAGGCATCTGACACGTCGTTCTGTCATTCGGCTCTACCCCGATACTATGGAACAGTTTATTTAAAGTCATTTTATTATACATAGAAAATTTCTTATGCTATTTCAAATTATTATTCATCATCCTCGTCTGAGGAAAGATCTGAGTAGTCCTCTTCCTTAATTGGCTTTCTCTCAACCTTTTCCTTAACAACAACGACACCCACGGAAGTTGTAATGGATTCGTTTGTAAGTCCGATGAAAACATAATCAAATGTTAAAACAGTAACAACCTTACAAAATTGACCTACATAATCTAATGGTTCACCGTTTTCTTCTTTTGATGTTTTAAAATTAGTTTTTATTTTTTTTCCTCGATCCATTTTAAGTTTTGCATGAAAGGAAGGAGACTTGTCACCTTTTAAGATCTTGAGATCATCACAATTGAGCGGCTTCTTTCTGCCATTATCTTTAATAACAGCCTTATATTTCTGGACTTCTTTTCTAATAAACTGTTCAAGAGATTGAATGACCTCCTCAAACTGTTCTTGTTTCTTTTTATGCTTGTCATCGTGATCAAAAACTAGTGATATACTATAAAATGGTTTATACCTATCACTTACTCCATACGAAAACAGAGTGGGGGTTTTTATTCTAAGAGGTTGACATATACCATCTGAATAATTGTATAGTATATTGGCGAAAGAGTTGCCGTTCTTTCCTTTTCTAGGTTTTTCAACTCTTAACCTGGTCAACTCAAACTGATCAACATTGATTTTACATGCTTTGCCACTCGTACCCATTTTTAATTACTCATAGTATTTCTTATATCATTTCAATTTTTATTATTATGCCAATATAATACCCCCGAACGTTTTTCCAATTTATCGGAAGTGAATGGGGCCGTCGTTTCTAGGAATTCACCGAACGTCGCGGTCGATTGCCACCCAGGAATTCGGGGGAATTCCCAGGTACGATTCAATCCACTAGAATGGAGAGATTTAGTGGTATAAATAGACCATGGAATGGGAAGTGCGCCAGAACTCTCATAATACAACACACATATATGAGATAAGATATTGCATAAACCTGCATTTAAAATTATCGTCAAAGACATCTTACATTGCTTCGACTGTATACACCCGAGTAGCGTCTAAAGCTACTTTTAGCTGGCACACGACACGTGATGCGAAAACTACATTATAAAGTCGATTGCATTGGTTTTCGCTTCAATTAATTTTGCATCCAAACGAAACGGAAATAAACTATAGTGAAAGGTATAGTCCCCAAGTCTAACTTTGAAATCCTTTGTGAATATGTCGGTAATTTTCACGGTTGATGTAATAGATTTAATCTTGTTTTGCCAAAGGGGAAATAAAATATTTTGAAAATGACTGGTCAATTATATAAAATTATACAGTGGTTGTTTATGTCAATGAAGAAGTAATGCTAGTGACAGATACGACTGGTCAACAGCAGATGATCCGATCACTTCTCAGCCACGCCCAGGTGCAACAAATTTCAGTAAATACTCACGTTCAACTTATTTTCACGATTCTGAGATAAAAAGTGTATTTTCTTGCCAATCAAATTCAGGAAAAAAAAATAAGATAAAAAATGTCTTTTAATGTTGGTGACCCCGGATCCTGCTCACACATACGGTTTTCCGAGAAATTTCTATTTACCCACGACTCTGTGCTTTGTATCCTCGTGTATTGGGTTTTCGACCTATTATCGTATATCGTTATTTTTTTCTAAATCATTGTTACTAAATTGAATAATATCGACATAGAAACATTGATGAAATTATCGATAATACTCTATGATAATAATGGACATCATTTTCCTTGCTTTACATGAAAAGCGTCAATTTCGATGTCATCGTATTTATATTGGGGAAAAAAATGGCGTATTGTGTTTTCGACCTAATTACAAAACGGACTGAAAGACGGAATGGAAACGAAATATCTGACGGAAAAACATTTTCTATCAAGTAAAATAGGAAAACAAACGGACAAAATAAATTTATGATCATATTTATTTGTGTTTAGTTGTTCATTTGCAAGTAAGAGGCCATAAATGAAAAATGATTCTCTCATTCATGATATTGATTACAATCTACTCTTCGTACTGAAGACAAGATTTACCATGACAGGGACAGTAGAAGATACTGTGTCTTCTTAATGCGTTTACATTACAACAGAACTTCATATGCACCCAATGCTCACAATTTTCAAACATACATTTGCCCCATTGTGCAAAAATAACAGAACCAGTTAAAGAAACATATTCTTTTAACTGTTGTGGGTAAAACCTTTTACACACCCAACACAAATTTTCAGGATTCTGTTCCTCACTGTCGTCACTTGTTTCACTGTCTGAAATTACAACTTTTTGTAACCCTGATGGTCCTGGTTTAGGAGTATTTATTTTTACCTTTTGTTTTTTATTCATAATATCAGTTCTCTTTCCCTTTACTTTGTTACATATAACTGATTGTTTTCTTTTAAGATTGGAATTACATTTCCTGTTTTGATTTTCAATATGGTTTACAATATCAACCAATACACAATCCTCTGTAATTGCTTGACCTGAGGTAATATTAGACAAAACATTTCTTTTTACCTTATTGTTAACTGTGACCCCAATGCGTTTTTCTTGTTTATCAAAAAACAATTGTGGACTTTGATCAGATGGACAGTCACCATTTGTAATTACATCTGTGTTATGATGGAGTTCATCATTTTCCACAGAATCAGGTAGGTCATGCATGTCTGACTCAGTCGATGGTTCATTTTCAAAATACACAGACGCAAGGATTATGCTTTGATCTGGCACACATTTTGCATTCAGGGGGAAAATACCTGTTTTTTTAAATGCACTTTTCAAATTTTCAGGGGACAACGCCCTTTCATACGACGTTGATAAAAGTGGGGCAATATTGTATCTGTTTATTGTTGCATGATTGTCACGCATGTATTTGAGACACAAAGTATTCAAAATTTTACTTAGTGGACCAAAACAAGATACATCTAGTGGCTGCAAGATATGGCTACAATGTGCTGGGAGAACAAACAAAATAATGTTCTTGGTTTTTGCCCACTCAATCACACTTAATGCAACATGAGACTTGTGCCCATCATAAATAATTAAAATTGGATCTTCTTTGCTTAAACCTTGTACATATTGTAAAAAGTGGGTTTGTAGATATTCTTTGAATATCTCGGTGTTCGACCACCCTGACGCACTTACTCTACCACCTGTACCAACTGAACAGTTGTTTAAAAGTTCATTTCTCATTCTTGCTCCAGGGAATACTATAAATGGGGGAATTTGGGTTCCCAAAGCATTACCTGCACCAATGATGGTTACTGTAGCAGACTTTGCAGATGTAACTCCTGGGGGCTTTGACCCTGCTGCAGCAACCACCATTGGTGGTTTATGTTGGAAATTTACGCCTTTTTCATCAATATTATATATAGACTGTGGCTTGTCAGCCAAGTTGTCTTTGTGGATTTTACGTCAGGCCACCTTGTAAGAAATCCTTGAAACCAGTTTAAGGTAAGAGGGTTGTCCAATGTTCGTTTGCCAATAGAGACAGCATAATCAGTTGCTAGATCAACGACTTCTGATCTTGTATATCTATTAAAAATAAATTTTAAATATTTTTTCTTATGTGTATGGGTAGATTTAGTCCAATTTATACTTTCACATTAGGTCTTTTATTTCGAAAATAAATGTAAATTACTGCTTTTATTTGTCCATTATGTATATTTTGTATGAAATTTGTAGGATATAAGCTTTTACAATTTAAAAAAATTAAAGCAATTTATGATACAGTTGTTCCTTTGTGATTAATAAAACAAATAGTATTCAATTTACTAGAATGACCACTTTATTAAATAAGATTATATATATATATATATATATATATATATATATATATATATATATATATATATATATATATATATATATATATATATATATAGGAAGTATTCATGTTTATTCATTAGGGAAAATGAAAACTAGAAGCAATAATACTAATAGTCACCCATATCCCAATGACGCCATCAATTTGATGTGATTATTAAGCCTGGCTTCTTCCTCTAATGATAGTAAAGGTTCTGGTCCAGATTTGACCACTTCAGGACCAACTCTGCCAGATATCCTGTCTAGCAGTGTTGTTTTGGGGATACCATACACTTTAGTCGCTCTGTATAGAGTCATCTCCTTGTTAATTATTTTGCTATATGCATTCTGAAGAGCAGTTGGTGAATACTGTCTATAGTTTTTCTGCCTATTCGTCGATTTCTGTATGAAAAATGAAGAAAAAATATAAGGAACCAACAATCTTTGCACTTTGATATTTTATTACTACGCTTTGTTTACTACGTGACAGTCATATGACTTCATTCACAAGAAGTGTAAATATTGTAGTAGAGCAGTTACCGATGTTTTATTTTCTATTTTTATATTCTTTGATAGGATTTAATATGAGGTTAGAAACGAAATTGTCAAAATATAGGAAATAGTCAGTTTTGTAAAATCACCAATACTTACGTTTTGTAAGCTTACTTTCAACATATTCGGTTCACGTGTTGAATGTTTACAATCAGTGCTAAAGATAGCAGAATACAGTGACGTCATAAAATCTCGTGTCATTGCGCGAGACCTTTAAATAGAAATAGGTCGAAAACACAATTCGGTCGAAAACACAATACGGCACGATACACCACTTCGTAGAACCGCATGGCTTTAACAGAAGTATGTATTTAGCCATGACTCTTTGTGCTTTATATACCACTCCGTAGAACCCTATGGCTTTAGCAGAAGTCTGTATTTACCCATGACTTTTTGTGCTTTATGTATTTACCCACTACTCTTTGTGCTTTGTATACAACTCCATAGAACCCTATGGTTTTAGCAGAAGTCTGTATTTACCCACTACTCTTTGTGCTTTGTATACCACTCCATAGAACCCTATGGCTTTAGCAGAAGTCTGTATTTACCCACTACTCTTTGTGCTTTGTATACCACTCCGTAGAACCCTATGGCTTTAGCAGAAGTCTGTATTTACTCATGACTCTTTGTGCTTTGTATACCACTCCGTAGAACCCTATGGCTTTAGCAGAAGTCTGTATTTACCCATTGTGCTTTGTATACCACTCCGTAGAACCCCACGGCTTTAGCAGAAGTCTGTATTTACCCATGACTCTTTGCGCTTTGTAAATTGTCCTGTGTAACCTTATGGCTTTCCCAGAGGTCTGTATTTACCCACGTTTTTGTGCTTTGTATATCAACCTGTTGATTCCTATGGCTTTCTGAGAAGTCTGTATTAACCACTGGTCCTTACTGCTTTATACGTGATGCTGTGTTGATTCCTGTGACTTTAGCAGACATACGCAGTTCCCTACCTTCTCTGTTCTTTATATATTGCCGCGTGGATTCTGAAGTCTTTCCTAGAATCCTGGTTACCACAGACTCTCTCTCCATAACCGTTTTATTGTATCGAGGATCAAATTATCCCCACTGTGCATAAGATTGTGTTTCGGATCATCTGCCATTGCCGTCTTCAGTTGGAGGCAAAAAAACTGTATGAATACTTATGGCTTTCCCACCCATATTTATACACGACTCTTTGTGCTTTGTATATTATTCTTATGGCTTTAGCAGAAGTCTGTTTTACCCACGGCTATTTGTGATTTGTAAATTATCGTGTGGATTCTTATGGTTTTAGAAGGAAGTCTGTTTTTACCCACGGATCTTTCTATCTGGTATGTAACTTTGTATATTGTGGTGTGGATTCTTATGACTTTACCAGAAGTCTGCTTTTCCCCATGGCTCTTTGTATATTGTAGTGTGGATTCTTATGACTTTACCAGAAGTCTGCTTTTCCTCACGGCTCTTTATGCTTTGTATACCACTCTGCGGATTCTTATGACTTTAACAGAATCCTGTATCTACCCACAACTCATTGTGTATGGCATTTTGTCATGTAGATTCCTATGGCTTTAGTAGGAGTCCGTATTTACCCACAGTTATTTGTGCTTTGCATATTGTCATGTGGATTCCTTTGGCTTCAGCAGAAGTCCGTATTTACCCAGTTCTTTTTGTATTTCTGTAGGGCTGCAAAGTCATATCGTAGCACAGTTCGGTAGATGAGGCATTCATCCACAAAGAGTCGAACTGGAGAATGAAATACTTCTGGGAAGTCGTTGATAAAGGTCAGGAAAAGTAAAAGCCCTAGTATCGTCCCCTGGAGTACAGCGGAGTCAACCGCAAATTCAGCGGACAGTTCGCTCCCCACCAAATCTAGGTGTTTTCGACCTTAGGGTAAGCTTCGGCCCAACGATAGGATGTTGACGTGGACTCTATATAAGTAAAACATGTGAAGGAGACTTATGTGGGACCTTATTGAAAGGCTAAACAAGTAAAAGAAAAAAAATGACATCGATCTGTTTCCCCTCCGACAGACCCCTGGCTAAGTCGTGTATCATGGTGTGTATGAGTTGGGATTTGCAAGATCACTTACTCCGGGATCCGTGTTGCAACTCGGTCAGGATGGAATGCTGTTCTAGGTGTATAATTGTGTTGCTGTGTAGGATGCGTTTTATCACTTTTGAGACACTGGGAGATAGTTCGATGACCCGACCCTGTCGTCCTTCTTGAAGATGGGTACAATGTGAACTATTTTCCAGAAATCTGGGACCTCCTCTGCCTCTAGTAATGTCTGGGTAAATGTGAGGGCGGGAGCAAGCTGGCGAAACAATCAATTTTAAGGTCTAGCAGAGATATAGTCTGGTCCAATCTGAGATTTCAGATTCTTGAGGTATTTCACAACTCCGTTCATCATGATGTTGAATGGTTGCATGGAACTGTATGGGCTGTCCTCTTTGTCACGGAATTCCACTCAAAGCCTCGTTACTGAACAATGACTTAAATTGACTGTTGAGGATGTTCGCCTAGACCTGTGTATTGCAGGGCAGGGTATCATTTGCATTATTCAAGGGACCAACTCCTGATGACTCCTGCTTCTTACCATTAATGATTGACAAGAACTTCCTCGGATTTTGTGCAGGGTCTAGGCTGATCATGTCTCGCACGTTGTTGTTGTTGTTGTTGTGGGCCTCACGCATACTATTTTGACAGACTGTGTTCAGTCTGTAGTAGCGTCGTTGGTCCCTAGCACTCCCTGAAGATCAGGCTTTGATGAAGGCTCTGCTCTTTTGCCTAGTTTATCTCGATGAAGATGTATCCATCCATGGGCTTGTAAAACGAGACCTGGTAAGTTTTTGTGGTACATGCCTGTCCAGAAAAAAACCTATGGATGGAGTTAATGGAGTGGAGTTAGATTACAAATCTTCTTTAAGTTCCCCATACTGGCCTTGTCCCATGGATATATATTCCTTTGGGTATGGTTAACCTGTCTTGGTTTGATGAGTGCGTCAACTAGCATCACATCGTGATCACCAACATCGGGTAGCGGTGTACAAGGTGTACAACGGTCGATGAGACCCGGATTACTGGTAATGAACAAGTCTAATGTGATGATCGATTGTCTGATCCAAAATCATCGCCAACCCAGAAGTCACTATTTTGATTGTCTGTGCCTAGTTTACGGAGCTCCTCTACCACAGTTTGGGAGTATGTTTATTGAGTCTTGTCTGGTGGTCTAGACCCTAGAGAATAATAAGATGATGATGAAGTTTGCTTTATTTATTTGATGGAGTTTGCTCCAGATGAATTCTGGAGAACAGCTTATGTCGTCACGTACAACTATAGGTACTCCTGCATGGGAATTTGCGCCATCATTCATGATGTTTGTTGGTATTTGTAATATTTCTTAAGATGTGATGTCCCCATTTATATATTTGTGTAGAAACGTCAATAAGGACCTGTATTTCACTGACCTAATTCTTTATGCTCCAGAAGTTGATCGTATGATCCGCTTGGGGCTCTGGCTGGTAGGTCGCCTGGGTGATGGTGAGGCAACTGGGCTACCCAATGACGAATGCGAGCTGTCCATTGTGGATGTGTCACTTGCATACGAGCTAAGGATACCATATACTCACAGTTTTGAGTAATTTTGTGCATTGCAGGCCATACAGATCTATGTTGTACATGTGTTGGCCTATTGGTGGTACTCTTCCGAGGCGATTTTCATACAAGCTACATGACACCGCTGATTGTCACAGATAAAGCCTGATCTCCCCACTTTATTGCCGTAGTGTATATCTGACATGGTAATATTGGTTTATATGACCCTGGGTTGAGTCATACGTGACCAATCAGTAGGAGAAGTATTTGCACGGCAATCTTACAGTACCTTAGTGTGGGTTTGTTGGGACATGGTTTTATATCATCAAAAGTAAAGGGAGACAGCTGCTGTGATGCCAAAATTGAGCGTTTTGGTTGGATTTTTACACATCATTTTTGATAGGTGTTTGTATAAGTAAAAATACGCACAACATGAGGTGGACGATGGATAATAGCATAGTATGATCGATTGTCTGCCTTATATAGTAAATGTAAACAACAATCCAACATGGCCGCTTCTGTTTTCCGGATTGTGATGACTAAGTAAGAAAACACGAAAAAGCAATGAGTTAAGAGTCAAATGCATGATGAATACTGAAAAAAACGTTTTGTTAGTATATGGAGATAATTTCACATAACTCTGATCTCAGATCGGTACCAGCTGATATTTTCATACTAAGGTAATATCTAGAATGGATAATAAATTTTTCAAAAAACTAAGAGAGTCATTCTTCTAAAGTGGTTAATCTAATTTGTGATACATTTAAGCTATTTTTATTTACTTTGTATGATACCAGTTTCTACTTAGGAACTCTTCATCTATTGTAAATTCAAACTCAGCGAATGAAGTCTAATTGACGGAACCGATCGTCTGGAGCATGTGGTTTGGTCATTTTGTTTTGGCAAAACTTTAAGTTTGGTATTTAGGTATGATACATGTACACGTACTTACAACCACTGGGTCGTTGCCACCGCTTGAGTTCCCGATGGTATACAGTAACCCAGTATCTGGTACTTCGGTACCAGCTGATTATTTCAATCAAAATCTTATTAAAAATTGTTACGACGGATTTTAGACGGATTTTGTAATACATTCAGATTATTTTGGTATTGTACAATATCATTTTCTGTTTTGTAAAATTACTCTTCATATATTTTAACTTGTTCTACCCTATAGACCATAATAGACTGTTATAAAACAATAGAAAAGAGCATACCACTCAAATATTCAGGTGTCAAGGGGTTAAATACGAGTTCAACTGATGAAGTCTAATTGACAGAAACAAAAATGTTTTATATGTTTATTGTTGTTTAAGCCATATCCATCATTTTCCCAGTCATACAAAGGCGACGAGCCAAGTTTAAATAATTGGGGAGAATATACACAACTTCCAACATAGTCAGTCTAATGAAAACCCATATCCCATCGCTCACGTTTTCTGATATAAAAATTTCAGATACCAAAGTATAAATCAATAGGATGTCCAGGACATAGATACAAATCCAGTAAAAATGGACAAACACGGACCTCTGGAAACCAAGAGGTGGGATCAGGTGCCATGGAGGAGTAAGCATCCCCTGTCGACCGGTCACACCCGCCGTGAGGCCACATTCAAGTCCAATGAAACACGTGAGGAGTGTATCCTCGTCACAATTGGTACAGACGTCTCAACAACCGCCAACGAAAAGGCAACTCAACATTTCACTTAGTGAAACAGAGTAGTCGCAAACAAGACTATTATACCGACCATAAAATTTGCGGAACGTTGACATTAAACGCGGTTTTCGATATCCCTGTGTCAATAATTTGTCAATGAGTAGTTTACCTCTGTATATGAAATCTTCATATGTTGTGCACGCCCTGGCATATCGGATCATTTGTGAAATATAAACTCCATATGCAGGTGACTGAGGGATATTACTACTTAAATGTGGAAAATTTTACGATGGGAAAGCCGAAATCGTCGCGTTTATCGTGTAGCTTAGTTGCTAATTTCCCGCCTGTGTTTATATTAAGTAAAATGTCTAAGTATGAAGCGTGTGTACTTGATTCTGTTGTATCTTTAATTTCTAGTTCGCTGGGATATATCGCATTGACATATGTATGAAAATTGTCATTATTAATTGACAAAACGTCGTCCATATATCTAAATGTCAAATTAAAGGACACCGCTAACTTTTTCTTCTTTTGATTCAGCAGTTTCTGAATGAAGTCTGCTTCGTATGAATAAAGGAACAGGTCGGCCAATAAAGGAGCACAATTGGTTCCCATAGGAATGCCGACAGTTTGTTGAAAAAACCACGTCTCCGAACATTACAAATATATTGTCTATTAGAAATTCCAGCATGTTTTTTATATCAACTTCAGTATACTTATGTGTAGAATCAGAGTGGTGTTTGACGAAATAAGTATCCTGATAGCCAATCACTAGATATTTAAATTTTCGGGTACCACCTTTAGTGAAAAAGCAGTTGTCTATGATGTTAAAAAGTCTTTCTTTTAATTTTTTATGTGGAATAGTAGTGTAAAGAGTTGAGAAGTCATAAGTTTTGATACTGTGAATTCGAGAAAAATTGTGTGCCTTCAAATTTTCTAAAAGCTGTTTAGAATTTTTAAGTATCCACATCTGATTTACACCGCTTCTGGAATAAGCAACTGTATAGTATTTTTGAAGTTTCTCCTTAACAGCTGTCAATATCTTGGTAAGGAGTAAAGATAAAGGTTTGGTAGAACATTTGCTGGATCCTGCTATGTATCTTTGCTTATATGGGTTTTTATGAAGTTTAGGTATCCAGTATAAATGTGGTAGCTCGAAATCGGTCTCCGTTGTAGGTATATTAAATGAGTGTAATACGGATTTGTCGTGTCGTGGATCTAACGAAATCCGCTATGGAGCCATATCCGAGTGACATTGTAGAAGCGTCATGTTCGACAATGAAAATGAGACTTGGAAAATTTATCTCATGGTAAAGGGATCGGCAAACATTATAAACAACACTGAACACACAAAATTAAAAGTAAGGGATTCCTTTCGTAACCTTGAAAAGGGTCGATAGTTTTCATAATCATTTGATAATTTTTTAAGATCTTGTATTGATATATTTTCTTTGTTCGAACAATGCACACATAAGAGAGATCGTTTGCATGTGATGCCAGCGCATGGTCCCCAGCAGGTGTCTAAAACTATGATGACATTTTCACCGAACTTGACCTTTTCACCGAACTCAATGGGTGTGGCATGCTACCAGGGGACGCTGACATCTTCTGGACACCTGGTTCCATCCCTTTTGGTATTCGCAATTGTTCTTCATGTCCAGACCATTTACACATCCAATTTGTCGTGTTACAATGGCCTTTGAGTTTCTATTATCCAGTTGTATTTCTTCATTTTACTGATGCGCCATATCAGAAACAGGAACGATGAGAGATGGTTTTTAATTAGATTGCACTATAATCAGCTGAGGATCCGGCGAGGTTTGAACTTGATGTGTTGACTAATGGCAATAGATTTGTATTTTAAAACGCGATGATCAAACCATACAACCACAAAGTCTCCTCTTAAAAATAAAACACACATGGTAATACATCTTATTTCATGTTTAAACTACAGATAAATACGATACTCTCTAGCGCATTAGAAATTTTCTTCACATATAATTTTGTACTCTAGATTTTCATTCCCGACTTTCCAATGATTGGGAGGCGTGTTGTAAGCATATTTGTCGTGTCCATTGGGATCATGACCACCTTCCCAGAGGTCATCAGCTATAGGCGTTTGTATTCCATTTCCAACCCACATCCATTGACCATTTATACTCTCCATTCCTAACCAAAACTGATCAACATGAGCCGTAGCTAAAGTAGATAGACATTAAACTTAGTATAATATATAATGAAGGTTCCAATCATATCGTCAAAACTGTTACCTTGACGTGGTATAAACTGAAACTGGCGTGATTTATCTCTATATATAGAATAAACTAGTAATGATTCTCGCCGAATGTTATTCATAACTATTTAGTGCTTACGGACTTAACAATAGAATATATAACAATCCAGGCAACTATATAAAGCTTCAGATAAAACTTTGTATGAATAACCATGTTTGAGAATGCTTCCCCCAAGTATAAAATGATTGTAATATGAATGGCGTCAGTTAATTTGTGTGGCGATTGTAATATTGTCGAAGTCTATTTCGCAAACTTAAGAAACAACAAAACGCAATGGTATTATAAATACTGAAGCAAACTTAATTAGTACACTAAAAGAAAACATGTGTACTGGTTTTACAATAAAAGTAACTTAAAATCGGGACAGAATTTCGGCCCGAAATCCCGACAGTGATTGACATAAATTCAACTTAATTAATTAAATAGTAACTGATATCCGAGATCTTGCCTATATATAACGATCATTTAAGACAGACAAATATCAATAAAAAGAGAAGTGCCGACAAAACTCAGATTGCGTTTACCTTCCATCAGATTCCCAAGACGCAACTCTTCTTCGTTGGTCTCTAGATGTACCACGTGTGTACCCATTGACTCACACAATGCCTTTGCATCTAGATACTTTTTATTAGTGCTGTAGTAATAGTAACAAGTCTTGTGGTCCGTGTCTGGAATAGTTATGGCGGCGTTGTTGTTTTTGGTGCAAGATACCCCACTGGGACCTTGAAAAGAGAAAAGTTAACCACAAAACAAGAAAGGTACTTTACATTGTATACCTGGAAATTTTCATTTAATGATTTAGGGTTAATTTTACCCTTTCATCCCTACAGACCGCAATAGACTGGTCTTAAACAATAGAAAAGAATATACCACTCAGTAACTCAGGGGTGAAAGGGTTAAGACAGAGTGAAAATGTCTTCTGTCGTGAAAGGGCGACCAGGGACGAAAATTTTAGGGTATTAAAAATTTGATTGATCGATAAGTTCTGTAGTCTGAAAAGGTTCACGTCACACTAAGACTTGGTATTTTTGACAACAGTAGGGTTTATTGTGTGTTCTTGGCGAAGGAAATTGAACTAAACCTAGAGAAACTAAAGTAACATATAGGTTAAGCATCCACACCTTCCAAAACCTCAAAAAGTCAATAAACAGGTAAATTAGTTTAAAATAAATAAGGAAATTATAAAACAGAATGAATATGAAAAAGATGAATGGATGCAAAATGATTAAAACTTCTCAAAGTCATGGGGAGAAACACAATCTATATAAGCTAAAAACCATGAGGACGTTATGTTACATATCATTTTCGTGCAGTAGTAAAGTTTCCATCTCTAAAGCTGAATGATGAATTCAACTAAGGGTCCGTTTTCTGACTGTCACAACTTTTAACTCGGTGACTTCCTCCCGCAGGTACGATATAAATCTGAAAATCACTCTTGCACTGGCGCCCATAGCTAAGGTAAATATTTATCACACGCTACCAATATTTGAATTATTCAAGTGAAAAAAAAACCATTGATGAAATACTGAACAAGAAAAAAAAAGAAAAAACAAACAAATCACTTATTTGTTCACTTTAGTTTTAGTTCATTTGAATGAAATTCTTTTAGACGCCTAAGTTTCAAGTATAATATACAACACACGACATATATACGAAGTGGATGTTCCGATAAGTCAACACTAGGACACAAATGAAAATATCAAAATAGGACACTGCACTTAAACACCAAACTTTTGTCGGTCTTTACACTCTTGATCAATTTCCTGTTTAAAAGATTGCAAAAAACACAGTCGCATGTCGCACTTGGTATAACAATGCATACCCGGATGTTTTCTCTGAAGTATGAATTAGCATAATAATTATTATTGTTCTCAAATTTCTCCGAAAATAACATGACATGTAACTATGAAAGAATGTTTGGGTCACAAACGGGATGAACGTACGCTTTTAACGCGTTAATTGTGGATACTTACGTGATAAAGTTAATCAACCAGAGGCCTCATTTCGTTTAATTAATTATCAAATGACGCCCGATATCATGACGCATTTTCATCACAACAAAAGTTTGTGCACAAAAACGGACATAGTATATTAATTTCCATATTTTTTAAACATTCTAAATATGTATCTTTACTCTCATAATCGTTCGATTAAAAATATCGGTTCTTTTGATAAATATGGGTGACTGAATTGGACATAACATTTTTCAGTTTAGGAAATGACATTTCAAAGATCGAAACACACTGTCATTTGGTCACGTTTTTAGGTTTTAAACATCGTTGACACTTCATATCTTACATTATATTCCCAGTGTATGCATTTAGTACTGATTGCTGCTTCCTCTCGGCCACTTGTTTGAAAATGTTTGATAATGACTTAACTGCAAGCAAAAATTACGCGATGAAATGGGTTTTGCATGCAAAAAACGTCTTTCACATTAAAAGTCACTACTTGCATGCAAAAAGTGGTCATCGCATAAGTTCATCCCGTTTGTGACCCAAACGGCCTTTCGTATGTAACATGCACGACTTTGTTCATGTTTGAGTTTTACTTAAGGATTTACGTGACTGTTAATATATATATATTATATATATATATATATATATATATATATATATATATATATATATATATATATATATATATATATATATATATATATATTAGTATTCAGAAGTTTGTTATGAATTTTCAATAAGCTACGGCTAGATACATATTTACATTATTCAGTAAATTTGGAAAAACAGAACTAGATCTATTCGGAAATAATACTTATTATATAATATATTGGGACAACCCCCCTATGTCAGGGGAAAATCCATAATTTTAGTTACAGTGGCGCGCGCATGAAAAAAGAATATAGCACAAACGACATCCCTCTAAAAGACAAAAATGGAAGGCTATTGACAACAGAAAATTAGCAAAAAGACAGATGGGCAGAACACTTCAAAGAAGTTCTCAACAGACCACCCCCTGACGATGAAGCAATAATGGATGTAGCAGAAATTAAATTAAATACTTACCAGACAAACGGGAAATAATAAGAAATAAAATCGTAAAAATGGAAAGTCATCATGACAGGGTATTCTAAATGCAGAGATTTTCAAGGATGATCCAGATCTTACCGCTGACATTCTCAAACCTCTATTTACATAAATATGGGAAAGGAAAATGATACCTGAAAAATGATCCAGAGGCATAATAATAAAGTTGGTCAAGGTCAAGAGAGGAGCTCTTAGTTATTGCAATAACTGGAGAGGTATTACGCTGCTGTCAGTTCCAAGTAATATCATGACCAAGATTATAATCAAAGACTAACGGATGCAACTGATTAACAGCTAAGATGAGAGCAACCAAGAGATAAGAGATAGAGGATGCACTGATCAAATATTTGCCTTATGTAACATCATCGAACAATGAACAGTATGGCAAAAGAAATAGTCGAGCTTATTAAAAAAGTTTACAATAATTTCACTTGCAGTGTAGGCCATAGGTGAAATGAGGTAAAATCAGGAGTTAGGCAGGGCTGTGTGATGTCTGCTCTTCCCTTTCATTTGGTCATCGACTAAGTAATGAGAACAACAGAAGGTCCTCCACGAAGGAATATGATGGAACATTTAATAAAAAATAGAAGATCTTGATTTTGCTGACGACTTTGCTCTCTTATCACATGCTCATCTTCATTTACAAGAGAACACTAATTGCCTTAGTAAATTTGCCAGCCAAGTTTGAATTAAGATCAGTCAGACAAAAACAGAAGTAATGACCCGTAATATTACAAACCTAACTCCTATACACGTCGATAGAAAATATCTCCCCATGACAAAAAATATTTACGTACCTTGGAAGTACAGTACGAAATGATGGAGGTGCAGGAAACGACATCATGAACAGATTAAACAAAGCCAGAAATGTATTCAGATCTCTTAACAATGTATGGAAATCATTACAGCACAGTAAGCAAACCAAATTAAAAACATTCCAGAGTTGTATACTATCTACTCTGTTATATAAATCAAGGTAATTATATAAAAATCAAAGTAATTATATAAAACAAAGCCAGAAATGTATTCAGATATCTTAACAATGTATGGAAATCGTATCCTGTACTATCTACTCTGGAGGATAGCAGAAAACGACCTCAATAAACTTTCAGTTTTTCACATTTAAAGCTTAAAGAGAATCCTGCACATTTTCTGACCGAACAAAATATCTAATGAGGACATACTAAGGCAGTGTAATCAAGAGTATGGCCACAGTATTAATTAGAAGGCAATAGAAATGTATTTGGCATGTGAAGAAATAGAAATTCCATCACTAGAACAGCTCTATATTGGAAAGTAAGCTGAAACGTGGAAGACCGAAAAATACATGGAAACGTACTGTAGAAGGATTTCTGAATACCAGAAACAACACCTGGGACATAGTAGAAAAGATGGCCAAAGATAGACTGAAATGGAGATCCTTTGTTGCTGTCCTACATGCCAATGACATTCCGGGCAGTAAGTAAGTAAAGGAAAAATATCTTAGCAGAGCGTAGAAACAGTAGAAAAGATGGCCAAAAACAGACATAAATGGAGATCCTTTGTTGCTGTCCTACATGCCAATGACATTGAGGGCAGTAAGTAAGTAAAGGAAAAATATCTTAGCAGAGTGTATCGGAGACCGTAAAATTTTAACGATTATTTACTAATTTCTTATAGGAAACCATTTTTGCCTACTTTGGGGTGAACGTCCTCTCCGCAACCCCCCCCCCCCCTGAATCCGGCACTGTATGTAATACATACATGTATATAATATTCATACCTGAATTTGAAGTCGTTTGTGCGGTAGAAGGACTAGCGTTTGATGCTGATTGCGTCGTTAAGACACCGGAAGAGACATTATGACTTGAGGATGTTGTTCTAGGTCCTGTTATTGAAGTCACATCTGGTGGCGTCGTTGTTGGCGTCGTTGTTGGCGTCGTCGTTGGCGTTGTATTAACAACTGTGGGGTCTGTAAGACCGGAAGGGTCAACGCCACATAAATTACAAGTTTTGGCACACACGAAAGCGGCAGTTGCCGGTTTGCTACAAACATCAACGCTGGTCACAAGGAATGCACAGTTAGTTTCAGTGTCACTGCAGCTGGAATCGGTAGACAATGGGGGATTTGTCGTCGTGCTTCTGACTGTGAAATACATAAAGCAAAGATCTTGTCTGAACTTTAGGTAGATTAATCAAAATTAATTAAAAAGTTGGAAAAGTCATCGGATGTTAAGAAGGTACAGACACATTTATTCTGGTGATGAATACGTGAAATACGAACAAGTTCAAGTGGTAAGTAAAAGAACTCTCACTTTATTGGTGTCCATAGAACAGGTCAAATTTTGCAGCACTTCACCTAAAGCTGGCGACACCTCCATGTAAGTGAAATATTTCTGGCAAGATGTCAAACAACAAACACTACCAGATCAGTCTGCGTCGCAATTTACCAGATGAGTTCACGACTCACTTTACCATTTCATTTCACATAGATTTGGTCGATTGCCCCTTTTATGTTATTTTTTAAAATCATATCAGATGCGGCTGCATGTTCTTCTTTTAGAGAGCCGTCGTGGCTCCTCGGTAGAATGCTCGATTCGCAACCGGAGCGTCGCGTGTTCGAGCCTCGGCCGAGGCGGCTGGCTTTTCCTGCCCCTCGGATGAGAGTAAAAACCGAGGTCCCGTTTCACAGTAGGTGTCGGCACGTTAAAGAACCCTCACTGCTCAATGACCATAAGTGCCGAGCATAGGCCAAAATTTGAAGCCCTTCATCGGCATTATGTGACGTCTCCATATGAATGAAAGATTCTTGAGTGGAACGTTAAACAACAAAACAACTTCTTCTTTTTTAATTTGTAATATAAGAGATTTATGTAATATAGGTGAAAAGGGATCTTCGTGGATGAGTTGTTAAAGCATGACAGCGCACTTAGCCACGCTGTTTCTCACCTTTAGGTTGCATCGTTTGGAACCGAAGCTTTGATTTATGTGGGGAGGTTGCCAGTTTACCTGCAGGTGAATTTTCAACTGGCTTTTCTTCCATATTTAAAAAAAGAAAAGAATGAGGCCACCCCTATAATATGTTTAAAGCAAACTAACACAGAAAAAAGTCAAAGTGGAGGACAAATAATTACATGGAAGGCAACAACAGTCGCGTTATATCTGGATTGGTTTACAGACCGCCTTGTGGACTTTTTGCCTCTATACATTTGAGGTATTACCCTTTAGTGCAATGTCTTTTTACGGAAGCCTAAACGGGTCACTTGAAAAAATATGTCGTAATAAAGACATAACTATGTCGAAATTACGACACGAATAAGTCGAAATGATTAGTTTAAAACACAAACTGTATTGATATTTCTTCAATACATAAACTGTGTGTGACCAAAGACCGGGCATATGAAATCGTACAAATTACAGATCAAAATTAATACTAAATGATACTAAATGACACTAAATGACACTAAATGACACATTTGTCAGGAACAGGTGTTTATAATATATAATAATACTTGTGGTACATACCGTAAGTGGGGGTTTACAGCTTACATTTATATGAACTGAAGTAAACACGCTAATTATATTGAACAGGTTAACAGGTAAAATGATATTAACACATGTATGTAATAATAATGTATGAACTTGTAGTTTAAACAATTGATCTACATAGTCGTATAACTATGAATAAAGATTAAATGGAAAATACACCTATTGTGACAAGTAAAAATTCCAAATTGTTATGTCGTAATTTCGAGTATGTCATTATTACATTTTTTTTCAAGTGACTCTTATAGGCTTCCGTATTTTTTAAACATTTTGTCAGACTGACATCAACTCATCAACCTCTGAAGTCACATTTGGACCTGCCCATTTAAAAGAATGGTTACGTCCACTGTCAGAATTAAGGGGTGTATGATTTAGAATCAAAATTTTATGATAATTATGCATGCGATATGAAAGTTGTTCATCCCTGAATTCTGACAGTAGACCATTCTTTTTATTAATCTGGGTGGGTTTAAATGTGACCGCAGTCGTTGATGAGTTAAATTGACAGTGTCTCACATTGACTTACTATATGGATAAAATGTAGTTTTGTCTGGCATTTTATAAATTAACTAGATCTTCACAACTTCGCTCATCAAGCGGGGGTTTGTCATCTTGGACCAGTCTCTTGTATGGAACTTTAAAAACTCACCATGTAGCGTTTGGTATAAAACAAATGAAAGGAGCAATGTCGTCAATCGGGTTATTCCCAGCATTCTCGTAACTTCTTCACTTTTACAAATTCTATAAGCACTGTAAACCTATTAGACAGTACGACCCACAAGATGACCTTATGTAAAATTTTACCGAAGACTCCAGATGGTTCTCTACTCTAAATGTTATGACTATTTATAGATCAATAGATCTTGTTTTAATCGGCATATTCAATGTGTTATGCTGTCTCCTTCTGTGTCTTAGGAGAGACTTTGAAATAGTGCATTTATCAAAAGTGGCAAAGTCGTCATTGCAGATTCGTACGGACTGTTTACTGCTGTGATAGCGTGATTAAGTTGGCCGCGATTTTTACTTCAAGGATTCTGTAATATTTGTATGATTGCAACTCTATATAAAATACCAGATCTGGACCACTCAAAAGATTAATGCCGTTACTATATTGCCAGAGTGGTGCACTACACGATTTTATTTATTTGTTCATTTATCATTTATTTTTTTATTTTGGGGTATTTTGTAGGCAAACACCCAATTTATATTTGAATGAAATCAAGTTTGTTTGGCATAAGATATGTGTGGAGAGAGAGAGAGAGAGAGAGAGAGAGAGAGAGAGAGAGAGAGAGAGAGAGAGTTAAATGCAGGAGATATAAATATACAACCAATTCAATAGGATGTTCACGTTGATTACATCCATCTATAAACAGTGACTACAATATGTCGGGCTGGTGTGTAATTAGCTCAAATTAGTTAATTTTCAGAATTTGAAAAGACACGAGGTTTACCCGACGCCTTCGGACTCTTGTGGTCACGTCAAACTTGTATTTCGCTTCGATCACTTTTAATCCAGTTTTCATTAGTATGTCAAAGGTAGGAAACCCAACAATGTAATTGTTAGAGACGTCAATAACGGATTTCTCATCCAAAATACTTTACCGTGAATATCGCCAACTTCGACCGCCGGATAAAGGGTCGGATGCATTTTTAAAATCAGTTTCTGCTGGTCTGGAACCCATGCTGAGGTGATAATTTTCGTGACCATCCAGCCACGGAGACGTACCAATTCTAGAACATAAATATTTAAATTATTATAAAAACACAAAGTTGTGTAGGGCCTCGTCACCAAAAACACATTTGACACATCTACTTCTTTCATTCTGCCATAAACATAGTTACAGCTGCTACGAAGAAGGTATTTTACTATTTTTATTTTTCTGTGAAGAAGGAGACAGAAAAATAAAAAATAGTAAAATACCTTCTTCGCTGTACACAGCTGTAACTACCATAAACACTGAATGTGCATCTAGGATTCTCACTATTTCATGTCACATTTAGGGGGGGGGTTAATTCTGATAATCTTTGTGGTAAGTACATTTTTATTTCGACCGTTATTCTAGGCACCATTGGCAAAGACCTTTTCACGATAACTGCGTTCCTACGAATTTCACCTGCGCGAAGAGACTTTTGGACGGCATAAAGGAGTTGCGTACCTAAAACAAATGTTTCAACCTTTGTCAGTTCGGCCTCCAGACGTTTCGACCTCAACAAAAAATGACATATCTCTTTTCAAACGTAATTCAACTTTAAAAAACTTTCAGAATTTCCCCCTACCTTTACTGTTTATGCATAATAGGCCTGTAATGTGTAAATATATTTTTTTAAATATTGAAGAAAAAACATCTGGATCAATAGCATTTCTTACTATGCTTATTGTGTTTTGTTTATCAAAGCAATCAAAATAGTAAAAGTGTTATTGACACTTTTGTCAATATGGCACTGAATATGAATTACCGGAACGAACCAATACAAAGTGTATTTCAGGTTTAATTTAAGTTTCACCTATTTTTGTACATATATTTACAAGTTTACATGATATAATCAGAGATGATCTAAGTACATTTGAACTTAATAATTGTATTCAGCCGAAGTATCGAAACTCATAATGACATGTAATATATATCACTGCAGTAACCGAAAAGGACGGACCAATTGCCGAAACGAAGTTAATTTAACTAAAAGTAAAACTGAATGACATTTGACAGTTTGTATGGGGCGCCGTTTTACTTTTTGATATCAGTTAATGATATCACTCTTTCGAATAAGTACTGTACAACGGCCTTCTCAAGAAGCGGAGTCAATCAGATGTGGATCTTAAAGAATTCAAAAGAATTGTTGGAACATTTAAAATCTCCAAACTTCATACATATTACAAGCATCAAGTCTTTTGATTTTTCGACCCTTTACACAACAATTCCTCATCAAAAACTCAAAAACAGATAAACATATATTATACAAAACTCTTTTATATACAAAAATGAAAATCGCAGATATAAATATTTAATGTTAGGTCATGAAGAACCTTATTTTGTGAAGGAAAAAACATTCTGATTCAAATAACCAGTACACTGAAGACGATACTATCAAGATGCTGGGGTTTCTAGTAGACAAGTTTTCCAGCAGATTGTCGGCATTCCAGTGTTTACCAATTGTGCACTTCTCTTAGCTGACATATTTTTGTTTTCATATGAAGCGGAATCTATACAGTCTCTGCTCTCCAAAGGAAACAAACATTTAGCATCTCGGTATACTTACAGGTATATCGACGATGTTCTGTCCATAAATAATTCAGAATTTCAGAATTACCTCGGCCAGATGTATCCTGTTGAGCTAGAGATCAATGAGAAGACAGAGAGCAACACATCTGCTTCTTACCTAGATTTACTCCTGTCGATTGGAAAGGATGGTCAACTTTACACATCTCTTTATGACAAACGCGACGACTTCAATTTCCATATCACGAACTTCTCGTTTCTAAGTAGTGATATTCCATCTTCTCCTGCCTATGACGTTTTCATTTCACAACTTATACGTTATGCCAGGGCATGCTCTTCTTATGAATGTTTTATTCTGAGAGCAAAACGACTAGCAAATAAACTACTTACACAAGGTTGTTGAACGTTTGGGGTCGTCGTTTAAGAAGTTTTATGGTCGATACGGTGATCTTGCTAAATATTATGAAGCCCCCCCCCCCCCTCTCAGAAATATTAGATAGTATTCTGGAGCACGGTCACTGACAGTGACTCCCTTTCACCAATCGTGCTTTTCACCGAACTTGACCTTATCACCAAACTTGACCGTTTCACCGAATTTGACTAGAAAGGTTTTCATGAAACGTTTGCGACGGGTGTGACATGCCAACAGAAGACGCTGACACCTGGTCTAATTACGTTTGGGATTCGCAATTGTTCTTCATGTTGAGACCATTTACACATCTAGTTCGTTGTGTTATAGTGGACTCGAGTTTTGATTATCGATTGGTACTTCTTCAGTAAGTCATATCACCTATTCGAATGGCACCCATTGGAATACCAAATAAGTGATATCACCTATTCGAATAAGTGATATCTCTTATTTGAAAGAGTGATATCACCTATTCGAAAGAGTGATATAACTTTTATTAATAAGTGATATCACTTATTCGATTTTATAAGTGATATCACTTATTAATAAAAGTGATATCACTCTTTCGAATATGTGATATCACTCTTTCAAATAGGAGAGATCACTTAATACGTTTTATAGGTGATATCACCTATTCGAATAAGTGATTACACTTATTTGAATAGGTGATATTACTTTACAAAACGAATAAGTGATATCACTTATTCAAATAACCTGATGCTCCCCATTTCTTCCATAAATGTAGATCTGCAGTGAATATCATTAGGCCTACAGTATAGTGACAAAAGTGAGTATAATTTTAAGTTTTCTCTATATATTTCATATAAATCTGCAAATTTTCAAAGCATTTCAAAATAAATTTTGGTATATATAATACCATAATACTAAAAACATAGGCGTCGGAACCGGGCGGGGGGGGGGGGGGGCCTTAGCCCCCAGACGTTTCTGGCGTGTGTGTGTGTTTTAAGTTGGTTTAGCCCCCCCCCCCCACTTTCAATTTGCTTCCGACGCCAATGAAATATATTTAACAGTTTCATTGTTCATAATGTTCAAAGTAACTATTTTCAAAATTCAGAAATTTTAACAGAAAATTAAATTCCATATTTCATAATTCCTTATTTATATATTGAAAAGAGACATTAAAATTTTTAATTCTGCTCTTCAGCACTTTAAAAAACGAAACAATGGAAATTTAGATAAAAACAAACGCAGAATCTTCAAAGCATCAATAGTTAATTGTGAAAATTTTATTGAAATTGAACAGGAAATGATTGTGAAAATAGTTTTTTTAATGTGGTTTTATATGAAATATATAGATAAAAATAAAAAATCGCAAAGGACGATATAAAGGCGCAGCGCTGCAGAATCGGAATCATCTCCCGTGTCTGTTGTAGGATTTGGAGCATTCAAAGCAGACAATCGCCGAAACCATACCACCGACTCCTGCCATTTTGAACTAGGGTCCGATTTCCGCACAAAATTCTTTTAAAAGTGATTGAACTTAAAACACCCTATATATTTCTTTGGACCAAATGTAAGGAAAAAAATTATAATAAATTATGATTATAATTAAATGTGTAGGAAACATTCATTGGCATTGATTCATAAGTGATATCACCTATTCGAATAGGTGATATCACTTTACAAAACGTATGGTGATATCACTTAGTTGAATAAGTGATATCACTTATTCGAGTAGGAGATATCAGTCATTCATTTGAATAAGTGATATCTTTCATTCGAATAGGTGATATCACTCATTCGAATGGGTGATATCACTCATTCGTATAAGTGATATAACTTGAGAATTTATAAAAGTGATATCACCTATTCGAAAGAGTGATATCACTAACTGGTATTAAAAAGTAAAACGGCGGCCCATAAGTTTGTATCTTAATTTCCTTTTTCTTATATATAGGGATAAAATTATGATGAAATTGGAAGGAAATATTGCCACGAGCGGAAATTCTGTTTCGGTTGCACCGGCAGACATGATTACAATACATATCAAAGTTAGTTGAACTAGAAGTAAAACTGAATGACATTTGACAGTTGTTATTTAAATTTCAATTAATCGTATCATGCCGGAAAACTTGAAAATATGTTTAAGGAATGATTGTGTGCTGGTATTTAGGTATCATAATTCCGTTTCGGTTAGGATTGTCACAGCAACACAATTATCGAAGTTTTTTACAGAAATATCGTGAAAGTAAATAGAACTGGCAAATTTGGGTATTGTGCCAATTTGGAAAAATAACATTAAGATAATAACATAAATTCTCGAGGGCCGAATGGGACCGAATCGTCGGACGAAACGTCCAAGGCCGAAACGATTAAAGACCGAAACGTCTGGAGGCCTAACTGACTGCGGATCGAAACGTCTGGCAACCTAACAAATCGTACCCATAAAGCATACACTTAGTAAGATTTGTCTTTCAATGGGTAGCATTTGTTTACCGAAACTTTATTGGCACGAAACTTCTTTATACCGTCCGGAACTCGTATGTGCGCAGAAACAAACAAAGAATTGAATACAGTTTCATTATATTTATTTTAATTTTTTGAATTAGGAATTAAAAGATTTATCAATTTAAACAAAGCGTTTAATTTTTGTGATGAAAATTCCTTTTTTGTGTAAATGATATCTAATTTAAACCTTTTGTTTAAGTTGTCAAATTTTTAAAATTACAGATTAGAAAATTGCACTCCAAATAAGTAATGGAACTTGGAAACATTCTCTTTTTAACGGTGAAAATTCTATTCGTTTGCGATAAAAATAGCTTCACGATATTTTTTTGAAAATGTGGTTTTAAATGTCATGTGTAGCGAAAATGATAATGTCTATAAACTTTTGGCAAATGATTCTATATTGCATAATGTCAATCTTTTACACGGCAGAGTTGTCCGTTAGTTTAAGGACCGACAACTCTGTGTAAGAAAATGGCCGAAATATACGGGTTCGGAATAACACGCTGCCTGTTATAATAAAGAAGAAATGTCTGTCAAAAGTCAAAACAAATCCAGGTAGTTACTTCTGAAAATATGACATCTTTGTTTAGATTTGCAGGGTTTAGCTTTGTGATATCGAAAGATATGAAACAAAGAATTCCAATAATCTTGATTTTTTAAGCAATAGACAGTATTTCAATACGAAGTCGAAGGGTACTGAACAGTATTATCAGTACTACAGTAGCCTGAGTAGGTCTTGTGCTTGTCAGTACCCATTGAATCTTAGTTAGGGGTCAGGCGATTTACCGAAACAGACCGAAACACACTACAGTTATCGAAACACACTACAATTACTGGAGCAAGATACGAATGCTGTAGTATATATATATTTAAAATGTACTTTGTAACATAATTTAAGTATAATTATGACTTAATTCCGAATAAATTTCTGAAACAAGACTAAAACACATTAGGCCTATATAGATACAATTACCAAATCAGACAGAAACAAGACTGGAGCAAGATGCAAATAATTTTGTTGTTCTTCTTTTATACTTAAAATTTACAGTATCAGTATAGTTTTTAATCTAAAATGAATCCACTGGCCATGGAACATTTGAATTGTTAGGCCGAACTTTCTGTCCCGATTTTAAGCGATTTTTTGTGTGGTAAAATCAGGGGCAGAAGTCCTCCCATACGCTTTCATCATAACATTTTCACAGCAGTTTAGCGATCAATTTAACCATCTATCTCTTATATCTGACGTCTGATATTTGTTGATATGCTTACTTGATCTTTTAGATTTATAAATCCATCATCACTAAGTTATGACATTACATAATTCCATATCTATAAGATGTTTATTCTAGCTACCCATTGTTTTTTGTATTCATGTTGTCTGTCTCCATTTTGAACATAAGAAAATGCAAGACATTTGCTGATTGGTTGATCATAATGCAACAATGAATATGAATTTATAATCATCCTATCAGCAAATGTTGGGGCAGAAAATTCGGCCAATTGAATTGTGTGATTATCCCAGTGGGATCTATACGTCTATCACTGGCAACATCTTGCGCCTCTCTCTTATTATTCCATCCAAGATCTTTTGTGCACCCAGGGCGCTTCAAAAATCAGGAAAAAGGGGTGGCTGCTTAATGGGACCAATTAATAGTAAAATTGATGTAAAATAGTCATTTTTAGCTCCCCTGAACTGAAAGTTTAAGTGAGCTTTTCTGATCGCCTTTGTCCGTCGTCTGTCCGTCCATCCATCTTTCCATAAACTTTTCACATTTTTGACTTCTCCAAAATGGATTTTGATGAAGCTTTATAGGAAGTAGGTACTCAAGGTCCTCTACCAAGTTTATTCATTTCGGCCAGATCAGCCCAAGGGTGGATCCAGGGTGGGGCAAAAGAGGCCCCCAGGGGTATCCCCTCTTTAAAAATGTTCACCTCCAGAACTGCTGTATGAATTTAAAAACTAACTTATCTGAGTGATCTACAAAGATGTATGATTAAAGTGTGGTAATTTCATCAAAACTAATAATTTTTGACATGTTTTTGACATCTTTCCCAGCTTTGTCATTTTCATTCATTTTTAAGTCCCAAAATAATTTCTAAATTTGAGATTCGTTGAAATCGGAAAATAAATTTTTGAAGCGTCTTTTTAGTCTGTAATTTTCCACATTTTCCACTTCTTCTCCGAAACCGCTGAAGGAATTATGATGAAACTGTATAAGAAGTAAGTACTCAAGGTTCTCTACCAATTTTTTCACATCGGCCTGATCGGCCCAGGGGTGGATCCAGGGTTGGGCAAAAGAGGCTCCAGGGGGTACCCCTCTTTAAAAATCTTCTCCAGAACCGCTGCATCAATTGAAAAACTAACTATCTGAGTGATCTAGATAGATGTATGGTTCAAGTTTGTTAATCTCGTTGAAATCAGAAAATAAATTTTTGACGTCTTTTTAGACTGAAATTTTCATTCATTTTTGTATGATTTATTTGATTTTCTCCCTTATTATTCATTATGATGCATGTATTTTATGTGTTTTATCTGTGGTTTTGTAGGTAAATGCTTTCCTGAAAGAATTTTGCTGAAATTTAATTTTTTGAATTTTTTTATGAATTTTTCAAGACTACAAAAATGAAGGGGTGGAGGGAGGTAATTTTTCTCCAAAACTGCTGAAAGGATTTTGATGAAACTTTACAGGAAGTAAGCACTCAAGGTCTTCTACCAAGTTTGTTAATTTTGCCCTGATCGATTTCGATTGGGGCAAAAAAGTGTTTTAGAGGTACCCCTCTTTAAAAATCTTCTCCTCCAGAACTGCTGTACGGTTTGAAAAACTAATTTTAACTGAGTGATCTAAATAGATGTATGATTAAAGTGTGGTAATTTCATCAAAACTAATTTTTGTCATCTTTCCCAGCTTTGTCATTTTCATTCATTTTTAAGATCTCCTCCACTCCTAAGGAGTATTAAAGTAATTTGTAAAATTTGAGATTCTCAAATTTGTAAGATACCAACAAAGTTCAGGTGAGCGATGTGGCCCATGGGCCTCTTGTTTTATAAGGCACAGTTGTAAAGTTGGTGTCATTATTACCGAGGACACCTATCAACATACATGTAATTCTATTGCTTGGGCCTTGGGGGCTACAGATAAACTGTTACTTACGGTTTTTCAGGTCAATATCTCCTTAATTATCAACCAGCTAGAAAAGATTCTTGATTGTATTTAAAAATAAGGGGACGGGTGCTTATAGGAACATGGGTGCTTAATCAGTCGATTACGGTATATTAGATTTATACATTGTATGTGCGCCCTAACTAATAGAACTTATAAACTTCCAGTCCTCATTTCTTATTAATGCAGATTTGAATGCATTCCAGATGGTAATAATGTAATAAATCACAAAGCCTGTCATAACTGAAAAGTTAGTAGAATCAACAGTTTAAAAATCAACAGGTTACTCTGTCACACGAAGTTAGGTGAATCCGACAATACGCACATTTAAGAGACGATTAATGAAGTGGTTCATTTGGTGTAGGCCTACTTGACACAACCTTTGGTGTTCGAGTTATGTGCATGTGTATTTCATTATTTGGAATATGATTGTATAATTACATATTTTTAGTCATTACTATGTTTTCATTGTTAAACACGTTGTCAGTTCTAATATCCATATGATTTTAAACATTGATACAAATTACTACAAATTTGTCTAAGTTTTTAGATGTTTCATGAAATGTACTATATACTGCCGATGGTAACAAGAACCAAATAGAATAAAATTCTATATTGTATAATTTATAGCCATCTAAGCTTAGTACAATGTACATGTATCTTTGGTCAGTCCAAATATATTCAGTCATTAATAAAGGTACGTTAGGTTCTGTTGAAATTTCTAAGTCATTACATTGTTTTGAAAACCAAGAATGGGGGTTCTTTATACCTTGCAGAAATAATTCATATACTGAAAAGTTTTTTTTTTATCTTTTATTATACATTTCATAAGGAAAGGATAGAATGCATATGGCAATTGAATATTTAAAAGTGTGAAAATTCAACAGTAGGCCATTTTAATAGGATTGCTCCCTTTAGTCCATAAAAAAATTGGAATGGGGGGGGGTTTAAAAATTGTATATTTTACAGAATAGATTATAGGTTATAGGTTAAAAACTCATAAAACCCATATTCACTAAAAGATCAGATACATAATTCACTCCCCTCAAACCCCTGTCTAATGTCTGTCTGTCTTTTGTATTCCACTAGTGACACTACCTTTCCATTTCATTTCAATATTGGATCTCAACTAATTTTCTTCATATTGATAATTATTGTACCGGTAGTCATTTGATTTTCCTCAAATTCCTGCATAGCATATGTAGTAAAGTCATACATCTTTGCAAAAATTGTTTTTTAATTCTTTACATTTTAAATTGATATACTGGTACACGTATTTTTGTCCCAAACATGTTATATTTTGAATTTTAATTTTACATGCTTCTTCTTCAAGAACTGTTGTCTATGAAGTGTTTCCAAGAAAGAATTTGTTAATCCATGTTAATTTCATTGATTTTGTTAATGATTTTACATGTAAAATTTCAACCCCCCTCTTTTTAGTTGTTCCTTATGATGAGATTTCTATAAAATTTGTTTTTGTATTTCACAGGCTAAGGTACACAAACCTTAAGAAACAACAAGTTTCATGTGTATTTGATAATCAGTTAATTTGATCTCTCTCTCTCTCTCTCTCTCTCTCTCTCTCTCTCTCTCTCTCTCTCTCTGATTTATTAAAATGTACTTTCTATTGCAGTGTGAAAATAGCACACGGAGCTGTTATATGTGAGGAATGTGAACTAGTTGGAGATATCACTATAGGTAAGTTACCTGTGTGTCACTGGTATTGATACACCTGGAGCTATGTTGTGATATCACTATAGGTAAGTTACCTGTGTGTCACTGGTATTGATACACCTGGAGCTATGTTGTGATATCACTATAGGTAAGTTACCTGTGTGTCACTGGTATTGATACACCTGGAGCTATGTTGTGATATCACTATAGGTAAGTTACCTGTGTGTCACTGGTATTGATACACTGGAGCTATGTTGTGATATCACTATAGGTACCTACCTGTGTGTCACTGGTATTGATACACCTGGAGCTATGTTGTGATATCACTATAGGTAAGTTACCTGTGTGTCACTGGTATTGATACACCTGGAGCTATGTTGTGATATCACTATAGGTAAGTTACCTGTGTGTCACTGGAATCAATGCACCTGGGGCTGTTTTGTGATATCCCTATATTGTAAGTTACCTGTGTGTCACTGGTATAGATACACCTGGGGCTGTGTTGTGATATCATTGTGGGTAAGTTACCTGTGTGTCACTGGTATAGATACACCTGGGGCTATGTTGTGATATCACTGTGGGTAAGTTACCTGTGTGTCACTGGTATAGATACACCTGGTGCTGTGTTATGATATCACTGTGGGTACATGTAAGTTACCTGTGATACATCTGGGACAATGTTGTGATATCACTATAGGTTTGTTACCTGTGTGTCACTGGTATTCATTGTAGGTATGTGTAAGTTACCTGTGCATCAATGGTATTGATACACCTGAGGCTGTGTTGTGATATCACTGTAGGTACATGTAAGTTACCTGTGTGTCACTGGTATTGATACACCTGGGGCTATGTTGTGATATCACTGTGGGTAAGTTACCTGTGTGTCACTGGTATAGATACACCTGGTGCTGTGTTATGATATCACTGTGGGTACATGTAAGTTACCTGTGATACATCTGGGACAATGTTGTGATATCACTATAGGTTTGTTACCTGTGTGTCACTGGTATTCATTGTAGGTATGTGTAAGTTACCTGTGCATCAATGGTATTGATACACCTGAGGCTGTGTTGTGATATCACTGTAGGTACATGTAAGTTACCTGTGTGTCACTGGTATTGATACACCTGGGGCTGTGTTGTGATATCACTGCAGGTACATGTAAGTTACCTGTGTGTCGCTGGTATTGATACACCTGGGACTGTGTTGTGATATCACTGTAGGTACATGTACATGTAAGTAACCTATGTGTCGCTGGTATTGATACACCTGGGACTCTGTTGTGATATCACTCTAACGTGTAGGTAAGTTACCTGTGTGTCACTGGTATAAATACACACGGTACATATAAGTTACATGTTAGCCATTGGTATTGATACACCTGGGACTATGTTGTGATATCACTTTAGGTAAGTTACCTGTGTGTCACTGGTATTGATACACCTGAGGCTATGTTGTGATATCACTATATTTTAGTTACCTGTGGAGCTGACCTGGCTCAGTTGGTAGCACGCTCGACTCTTGATCATGAGGTCAAGAATTTGAGTCCAGCTGACAGCAGGTTAGTTTCCTGATTTTCAGATGAGACAGTAAAAACCAAGGTCCCATGTCACAGTAGGTGTCGGCATGTTAAAGAACCCTCACTACTCGATGGCCATAAGTGTCGAGCATAGGCCAAAATTTGAAGCCCTTCACCAGGATTTAGTAGTCTCCATATGAGTGAAAGATTCTTGAGTGGGACGTCAAACAACAATAAACAAACAATTAAGTTACCTATATGTCACTTATATTGATACACCTGGGGTTGTGTTGTGACATCACTGTAGGTACATGTACATTTAAGGTACCTATGTGTCACTGGTATTGATACACCTGGGGCTGTGTTGTGATATCACTGCAGGTACATGTAAGTTACTTACCTGTGTGTCACTGGTATTGATACACCTGGGGTTGTGTTGTGACATCACTGTAGGTACATGTAAGTTACCTATGTGTCACTGGTATTGATACACCTGGGGTTGTGTTGTGACATCACTGTAGGTACATGTAAGTTACCTATGTGTCACTGGTATTGATACACCTGGGGCTGTGTTGTGATATCACTGTAGGTACATGTAAATGTAAGTTACCTATGTGTCATTGGTATTGATACACCTGGGGTTGTGTTGTGACATCACTGTAGGTACATGTAAGTTACCTATGTGTCACTGGTATTGATACACCTGGGGCTGTGTTGTGACATCACTGTAGGTACATGTAAGTTACTTACCTGTGTGTCGCTGGTATTGATACACCTGGGGTTGTGTTGTGACATCACTGTAGGTACATGTACATTTAAGTTACCTATGTGTCACTGGTATTGATACACCTGGGGCTGTGTTGTGATATCACTGCAGGTACATGTAAGTTACTTACCTGTGTGTCGCTGGTATTGATACACCTGGGGTTGTGTTGTGACATCACTGTAGGTACATGTACATTTAAGTTACCTATATGTCACTTTATTGATACACCTGGGGCTGTGTTGTGATATCACACTTGTTCACATGTAGTGTCTGTCTGTAACAATTTTGGCTTTTGTTAAATAACTCGCTTCATATTGTAACCAAATTTGGTATTTTGCTTTGTATCAGTGATACATGTATCTTGAATGAGTAGGGTCATCCTGTAGAACCGTTTGCGATGTGATAAAGGGTTTGACTCACACATGGAAGGACCTAGGTTTGATTCCTGGCATTGGATCAATACACAGACTTTAAAAATGATATGAATCTGTTCCTTATCTAAGCGCTTGCCATACGAAGTGAATGTCATGGATATTTTAGTTGAGACTTAAAACTTAGGTCCTGTGTCGGGGCAGGCATTGCATGTACAAAGAGAAAAACCTCACAACATTGGTATCAGTTCATAGCAAAGGTCAAAACTTATGGCTCTAAAGCTAGAGAAATTTCCATGTAAGTGAAAACTTCAAAGCAAGATGTACTGCAATGATAATAAAAAGAAAAAACATATGGCCACTGTTGGGCAATATTTTCAAGATTATAGGTCTTTAAAATCGAGTGATTTAGTTCTGTTTGGGGTGGTGTTTCTTAAACACACCTTGTGTTCTGTGAAAAGTGAAGGTTTGAAAAATATCCAAATATCTGTTTTTAACTTCCATTAGTTATATGTGATTTTATCTAATAAGTAGCAAGTGTCACATAGATTTTATTTTACCCACTATGTTTTTTTTTTTGTGTTTTTTTTTTTTTTTTTTGGGGGGGGGGGGGGGGGGGGGGGGGGGGGGGGGGGGGGGGGGGGGGGGGGGGGGGGTTGTTTTTTTTTTTTTTTTTTTTAATTGTTTATTGTTTTGTGTGTTACTAAATTCCAGGTACATGTATTTTATTTTACCCACTATATATACCAGGTACATGTATTTTATTTTACCCATTATATATACTAGGTACATGTATTTTATTTTACCCACTATATATATTATATACCAGGTACATGTATTTTATCTTCCCCATTATATATACCAAGTACTTATATTTTATTTTACCCACTATATATATTATATACCAGGTACATGTATTTTATTTTACCCACTATATATATTATATACCAGGTACATGTATTTTATTTTACCCACTATATATACCAGGTGCATGTATTTTATCTTCCCCATTATATATACCAAGTACTTATATTTTATTTTACCCACTATATATATTATATACCAGGTACATGTATTTTATTTTACCCACTATATATATTATATACCAGGTACATGTATTTTATTTTACCCACTATATATATTATATACCAGGTACATGTATTTTATTTTACCCACTATATATATTATATACCAGGTACATGTATTTTATTTTACCCACTATATATATTATATACCAGGTACATGTATTTTATCTTCCCCAGTATATATACCAAGTACTTATATTTTATTTTACCCACACAACATTATGTATACAAGTACCAGGTACATGTATCATTTTTTTCTTGGCTTTCATATTGCAACATTTAAAAAGAGTTTCTATTACATTTAGATTTAAATGTGTGCAAATTATTTTCCCCAATTTGACACACGTTTTCATTGAAATTCCCAGTGGTGTTGCCAACAACATTTTCACAAAATTAGCAGATAAAAGCCTGCATCAACCCATTTTAAATATAGAGATCAAGCTTTTACAGTTGTCTCCTCTTAGCATTTTTTTTGTTGATTGGATGCATGAGTTACACATATACATGTCGTGCAATTTTCATAGAAGTAAAATTTAAAAATTTGAAAATTGGCTTTTACTATATATGGTGTTAATAAAATATTATTCTTCACAGGCTCCAGGACAGTTGTACATCCTAAAGCAAAAATAATAGCAGAAGATGGACCAATCATCATAGGGGAAAATAACATTATAGAAGAGCTTGTTCAGATTGTCAACAGGTAAACCAGGCTAATCCCTTCATGCAGCTTTATTGTCATTTCATTGTATAAAAGTTTCCTGCTCGTTTCTTTTGAAACACACACACACACACAGGGCTCAACATTAACTTAAAAAAGAACTAGACCAGTCGGACCAGTACCAGAAAATTTTACTAGACCTGACCTCAACATCACTAGACCTGACCTCGGTTACATTAGATCAATCGATATCTCTCTTCCAGAGTTTCATATCCTACTTAATTAGGGTATGCTACATCTAGAGATTTTAATGAAAACACTACATTTTAATTTTTAATAAGTGGTAAAATATAGCTCACATATTAATTTCATAAATTGTACAACAAACTCGATGACAGGCAGAGGACTTGTGTATATCTATGTCTCATTTTTTAGCTATTGCTGTACCATTAAATGCTATTTACTGCTTTAACTGATTTTTTAAACAACATAAAAAACAAATAAGAACAGAAAGAAATTAAATGAATTATTTCATGATTGAAATAATTCCATATAATCTCTAGAGTACTCAAGCCTACTAACTCTAATAAGTAGGACTGGAATACAAGTATATTTTGTTACAGTATAAAATATACATGTCATTTTCTGAGTGGTTCAAGTAAATTATCCTCAATTTGTACACTGTATTCATGCTGATTGTTCCACTGATTTATAATTTTATCAAGAACAAAATAAAACCTGAATAGACAGTTTGCTTAAATGCTTTGACAATCTATTTATAGAAGTCAAGAAGCAAGTATGTATGTAAGTTTCAAATTTTCTTTTAGGCCTAATTATTGTAAAATAAATTCTGATTTCTGTTCTGCCCTTTGATTTCCTTGATAAACCCTCATCTCTAGTTATACCTCCATTACTATAAAGAAGCCGTCGTCAGTCACTCAGTGTAGTCAGATATTGATAGTTATCGTAAGTTGTTCCGCTTTATTAGAGATATCGTGACTAAAATCAAACAAAACTATCAAAAAAGAAACGTACCATTCTATATGCCCGGTTAAATTAAAATATGCCTAGGCTAGGCTAGTGAAGCTGCACGTACTTGTGATTTTATGATCGAAGCTTTCAGTTTCACTTTCAATCTGAATTTTTGCGGGTCCATAGAATTACCGAACAGACGCCAATTACCGGAATGACGGGACATGTAACTGGATTGAAGCTCCTTTTCATCGTAATGATAATTTTTAGGAATAATTTACTTTTAAATGTTAATAACATAGGTTTTACATTAAATTAAAAGATATTTTGTCGGTATTGTCCTCGTATTTACCGATCTAGCTTTTCATATTTAAGCCGTATCAGTACTAGTGTGATATTAAACCCGACGTAACTACTCGAACAATTTGTAGCAAAATTCCTTGAACTCTGTTTCCCTTCTCACATTAAAATAGTTTATTCTTCTTAGTTGTATATAAATAATCTAAAAATGACGAAAACATAATCTTATGTGTCATTCCAGTGGCTTAAAGCGTCATCCTGGTAATATTACCATTTTCCCTGTTATTTTATATACCAATCTCTCACCAGAGGGCGTATTACAATATATGGCGACAAAATTGACGAAATGAAAGTAAGTCTATACCGGCACGTAATATCAGCGACATATCTATTATCACAATCACCGGTGATGTAAATAATTGTCCCACTGTCCGTAAATAAATTACAAAAAGAAGAAAATGGTTTTTCACAACATTTTTTTAAAATAATAGATCTTCATTCTATTTGAAGTGATATTTTTAACCCGACCAGTCGGGCTACTTTGACACAAATTAACTAGACCGGACCAATCTTTTACTAGTCAGGGTCGGTCGGACATGCCTTAGTGTTGAGCCCTGACACACTCACACACACACACACACACACACACACACAGTAATCAGTATTCATATGATGTTTAGAGATTTGGAAAAAAATTATTCATTTTTAGAAGTTTGGTGTATTTAGCATGTACATAAGAATGTTTTCTTTTTATATTTTTTTTCATCTGTATTCACAGGTACATCTTTTCTTTTTTCAGAAATCCAAAATCTGGTGGAAATCAACAAGTCATGATTGTCGGCAGTAACAATGTCTTTGAAGTTGGGTGTTGTATCCTTTGTATGTTTATTTTCATACAAAAAGAAACATACTGTCATAGATAGGCCAGTTTTATGACCTTGGAAACAAAATATGACCTTGGACTTCACCAGAAAATCTTTGTACAAGTAAATCATTTTAAACATGTTAAATGTATCAGTGTGTATTAATGTAGATATATGACAGTCCTTTTTATGTTTGGTTTTAAAATAAAAGAATTAGGTAGAGCTATATGTAAGCTGCTCATAATGAAAAAAAACCCAGACAAAATCATGTCATTCGAAAGTAATTCATATGATATATTAACAATTCCATATGATTTGTTACAAAAGTGGTGAAATGTTACAGATATATTATGAAGTTATTATCGATTTGTAAATGATTTTATTTTCTACACCTTTTGTTTCCACAACTCAGTTTTAAGTTTCATCCAAAATGTCTGTGACTTCACAGAAACAGAATTCTTCAGTTATATTGTAATGTCCATATTTAGCTCGCCGGGAAGAAAGTCCGGACAAAACTTTATCCTGGCCTATAACTTTTTAACCACAAGGGACAGGGCTTTGATATTTCACATACAGATTTCTTATGACCAGAGCTTTCATTTGGTACCTTGACTTTTGACCTAGTGACCTTTACCTTGGACTTTGACCTACTTTTCAAATTTGAATCTGGAACTATCTGTGTGTTAGGCAAACACTCAAGTTTCTGACCCAGGTTAAGCTCCAGAAGAGATTTTTTGTAGACAATTTCGTTTAGTTCAAATGATTTTTTTCTTAGAATATAAATAAATTTGGAGAATATTTTGTAGCCAATGATAATTTTTACAGCCAAATAAGAAAATTATCCAATAGCAACATTGGCTACCATCGGTACTAGCCCTGCTCTGACCTAACAATGATCACATGGTCATACTTTCATGCAAAAATGTTGTTCACTTACATTTGGTCTGGACATCAACACAATCTAAACATATTAAATGACGAAAATTGTTTAATTAGTAAGATGTCTTTTAGTAGAATTGCAGTTAGATGAAGTAATTAATCCTCCATATGAGATGGGGTTTTAGGCAATGTCTTCTTGCCTGTTTTTCAATAGGAGAAAGTTGTGAGATACATTGATATCTGGTAATCCAAACTTTCCGTATTATCTATTATTGTAATTTTCTGAACATTTCCTAGATGTGGAGGCTACAAATATAGGTGACCATAATGTTGTGGAAGCTAAAGGTATGTAATTATTTAAATGTTCAATGAAACCTATATATAGGGGCCACTCAAGGAACCAGAAAATATTGACCTTTATGTGCAGGTGACCCTTTTACACAGGTTCAATTTAGTTGAAGTATGCAGTCAAGGGACTTGAAAAAAATGGCCTTTATAAACAGGTAATCTTTATATAAAGGTGGCCACTATAGCAGGTTTTACTGTATTTTGTATTTCAGAAAATTCAGTTAATTCTATAAATCTGTTACAAATACATTGTCATACTGAATCATTCTTTATAAATTTCAGGGTTCACCCTGTCATTAGCCAATGTAGCCATCGACTAATATTTCTCAAGATCGACTAAAACAATGTTGTAATTGGCTATTTTTCTGAACAATATTTTGGTCATGTTTTTGAGTGTATCATACACTCATTCAAACTTTTTTTTATGTTACACACAGCATGACCGAGTTAAGGCATACTTGATCGGTGATAACAGAAAATTTTTCCAATCAAGTCAACTTCCAGATTTGCAAACAGTTTGTCACATGTATATACAGTTGTCGCCATGTTGTATCAAATTAAAAAAAAAAAATTCGGTATCAATATTTATTGACCTGGCTTATCAAAATTTTAATTGGCTAATAAAAATCATGGTTAGCTAATATTTTGGCTCATGGTTTTCGTGAGTCAAGGGTGAGACCTGATTTTTCATGGCATATTTCTGGATTTTACAAAAAGAATTAATTTTTTTTTTTTTCATATCAGTAATTATCAGTTAAAGAGAATTTATCAAGGATATTTTTAGAATACTATAACATGTATAAATGGTTAGTAATAAAGATACATGTTAACTTACAAATTGTAGGAATATATGATACGGCCCTGGAAGGGTGATTTGTTTTGAGTGTTCTGTTTGTTCTGTTACTGCTTTATTGAATACTATATTTAACTCTTCAACCCCTGAAAAAAACAATGGACTCTTCTATAAATCAATGACAGAACAGTCCAAATGTGTCTTTAGGGGTGAATGAGTTAAAAGATAAAAGAAAACTGTTAAACAATAAAATAATTGTTAATACTTTTAAAACCACTGATTCCATCAGTGTATTACTTGTTTGAATTTATATTCACCATTGAACTAAATAATGTTTAGCAAGATTTGTGATACAGGTTCCTGAGAGTCGTCTTGTTAAAGGGGGCATTAATAGCTGTTTCTTTCCTTTTTTAGCTCGCCTGAGCCAAAGGCTCAAGTGAGCTATTGTGATCACTTCTAGTCCATCATCTGGAGTCTGTTGTCCATCTCTCGGTAAACTTTTCATATTTTCAACTTCTCAGAAACCACTGAAGAGATTTTGACAAAACTTTACAGGAAGCAAGTGCTCAAGGTCCTTTACCAAGTTTGTAGTTTTCAGCCAGATCAGCCTCAGGGTGGATCTGGGGCAGGGCAAAATAGGTCACATAAGGTACCAGCCTTTAAAAATCTTCTCCAGAACTGCTGCATGAATTAAAAAACCGATTGTTTCTGAGTGATCTACATGAATGTATGATTCAAGTTTGTATTTTTCATAAAAATGGGAATATTAATTTTTTATGGGTTTTTGAAATCTTTTCAGACTTTGTCATTTTCATTCATTTTTGCATGATTTCCTCAATTATCTCCCCTTGCATTCACTATGCTGCATTCTTTTCATGTGTTTTACTTGTATATAGGTGAAGAAAATATTTTTGTGCAAGAATTTTGCTGAATTATAGTTTTTAGATATTTTTATGAATTTCTTAAAACTGCAATATTGTTTCTTGGCCAGGTCAGCCTACATGATGTACATATTCTTCTTGGTCTTCTTTCCATATTTGTAGATGGTTCTCAAGTGAGCAACTGAGGCCCTTTTGGGCTTCTTGTTACTGCTTATAATGGAATGCACTAACAAAAAAGAGATTTACACAGGCATAAAACATTAAATTCCTATATATTTTGTGAAAATTGCTTGAGAAACTAGTTTGGCAATTTCACTTGCAACTGATTTATTCAACCTTACTATTTGTATGCATACCACACTGGACCTGACCTTATTTTCACAAAATTAAGTATATAGGAATATATGGTTTTTCTATACCTGTGTATAGGTCTTACTTGCTGTACATTAAGTACACGTGGTAAAAGTGGGAAAAAAATATTCTGGTAAATGCAGTTAATGCCCCATTAAATACATTCTTTCTTAATTACTTTCCCCAGCAAGAGTAGGAAGGCAGGTGGAATTAACGTCAGGGTGTATTATTGCCGCCATGTGTACAGTCACCAGTAATGAAGTCATGCAGGAAAACACTGTGATTTACGGCGACAACTGTGACAGGAGAGTGGCAGCTGACAGACCTCCGGTATGTTTTCATATTTGCCAATTTTAGTGTAACTCTAGAGCCTTTTCATCAGTGGCTAGGGAACTAAAATAAACATAAATGATCAATCATAACAAGGGATGATTTTGGAAACTGTGCTACATAATTTCAGCTGCCATTTATTGTTACAGTGTATAATAGCTATGTTTGAAAAATATTTCTCTATGCAGGAATTTTTCACCCTACCATTTGTGGTCGAAATAAGGCTCCGATCCCAATGAAGTAACGGGGTACTTTCCACCAATTTGCAGAGATTCTTGTATTTTACATAGTTTTGTGCATTTCTAGATTTCCCAGTTTCACTAAAGTGTTGCTAAAATTGCCAATTTAAAAAGTTTCAGGCTCCATTCCCAAAAGTGTATGGAAAATTCCCGATATGTTACAGTTCTTTCAGACACATTCTTAACAACACTTTCTTTTAATACAGGCACAAAATTTGCAGATAGACTTCTTAACAAAGATTCTGCCTAATTACCACTACCTGAAGCGTGTTAAGTCTGGGACACCACAAAGAAAGTGACTGGTGCTACTCACTGTATGGCCTCATTATGGTAAGTATATTGCTGGAGAAAAAAAAATTTCATTATCTGTGATTTGATTTTTTTCTTCACCATTGGATTGGGATGAGGGACACAGTAAAACTTCACAAACTTGAGTGTGCAGGCATTTGTGTGTGTGTGTGTGTGTGAGTGTGCACACACGTGCGTGTCACTGTGAACAAATGTGTGTTTGTGAATGTGTATATATATCTTTATTAGAAAAAGCATAGGAGGATATAGTAGTATATCTATTTTTCTCAGCCTTGGAGTGTGTAATAGGCCTAATAAGTCTACAGTAAAACCTGCTTTAATAACCACCTGTGTATAAAGACCACCTGGTCACAAAGACTGTTTTTTGCTGTCCCCAGCAGTACTATTTGTGTACAAATTAACCTCTATTTAAAAACCACCTCCCTATAACGACCGATTTTCTTGTGTCCCTAAGGAGGCTGTTATATACATGTCTAGAATTTTAGTGGATATTGATGTTCCCTTACTCCTTTATCAACATGTTAAATATACAAGTTTACAAAACATTAGTCCCCCAAGTCCTTGTAAGACAAGTTCACTATAATGTTCTCACCTAGCAGGGACACTTATCTAATCCTTTCAGTTGTTCTAAAAAGGTGGGAGGGACACTTATTGGAGTAGGAGCACTTACCGGTATAAAGGGGAATATGGTACCTCTCTCATCAGAATTGTTAAGATTGCTTCCTAGGAGTTATTTCCCTTTAATTGCTTTTGGACTGTTATATTAAAATCTATCAGAGTTGGAGAAAAAAGTGTACAACAAAAAAAAAAACACAGCAGTCAAAGATCTACATGTTAACAGGGTTTTTCCTACCTCTGAAATCTGGGTCCAGGATCAGAAAAAATGCAAAAAATATGACATTTTTACCAAAGTAGAACATTTAATTTGATATGTTTGTTTGAATATAGTTTGTTTTTTGTTTTAAGTTTCAAAATTGGGAATTTTTGAAAATTTTTTGGAAAATACAAATCATTTTTGCATTGGGAATGGGTCTTGTAACCGGACCCAAAATCAGCCTAGGAAAATCCCTGATGAACATAAAATTTTCAAATGTATATTAAATAGGTACTAAGTATACTTGCTAAATCTTCATGTGTCTTCAGTGTCTTTGCGTTTATAGTTAACCAGTTATAATAGAAAAATATAGAGCTGAAACAAAAATCAAATGTTCCCAAATAAATAATAAACAACAAATATTCAAATACCGTATTTGACTCATTAAGTACCCAGGGTGCTACAAAAATCAGCAGCCCTTTCACAAAAAATCTTAAGATAAATTTTACTCTTAAGAGTAAAATTAAGATTGTTATGGTTTTCATGAAAAATCTTGAGTGAATCTTAAGATAAAAATTTGTCATAACTTTAAGAGAGCTATCACCCACACTTAAGAGAATTTTTTACTCTCAAGATTATATCAATATAATCGTAAGTGTCTCCATAGAAAAAAAGATTAATTTAATACGTTGTTTGATATGATTAACAGAATAGCTAGAGAATGTATTTTTCACAATAGAATCTGAGTATAGATAGATCTACGAGTCACTAAATATTGACCAGCCGTTAGCTCACTGCCTTTTTCGGAGGCACTGCATCATGACCTTAGCGGACACAACAAGAGATTTAATTGGAAGGCGTATAGAAAAATATCATGCGATTCCTCCCCATATCCAGAGGGCATTTTGTATTTAGTAGGTTAATAAATCTAGGACTAGATCGATTACGTTGTGTTGAAACTACAGATGATCTGGGCTACCATACTGTACTGTCCTGGTCACATAATCCGTGAATCAGAAAAATAGCAATGATTTAGATCAAGAAAAGAAATCTAGGCCTATATCGATTACACATCGTCATAATAAGATAACTTATACATACCTTTTGTAATCCTTTAATAGATCTATAATGATAGATTTAGTCAAGAAAATTAAAATTTGCTAGCCCTGCCACTATTGTTTACATCTGTACCAAATCCTAGTGTTCTTAAAGTCACGCACTCTGACGTCATATAACAGGTTGATCCAAGCTGAAAATTAGGAGTGTTTCAAATGAAGTCGAGTTTACTAGATCTATCATCATCATTACCAGAAAATATTTAAATTGCATCGGCGGATTTAGAGGGACGGTAGGGCTCTCAAAACTTAGTTAAAATAAAAAAAAAATCCTTGAGACAACTAGGTCGAATTTCTCCTCCGATTTTAATATACTTTTTTGTTGAATCAATTATCTTCTTTTGAGAAAGATAATCAATTTGACTAATTGGCGGACTTTCAATCATAGGCCCTATTGTCGCATCTGAATGTAGAAAAAAGCGTCTACGGACTTTAAATTTCCTTTTTTCTTAAAGCGTAAACCCTGATCCCCTTACGAAATGCGATCCCAATTGTTTGCAAAATAGGTGTAACACCTTCAATTTCTCTATTGAAAAAACAGAGAATTTTCGTGACTCCCTCCGTTTAGCAACAATATCAAGAATTGTGCCTCCCTCTTTAAATTCACGGTTTAGCTCTGGTGAGATATACTATAAAAGTTGTACACGCCAATTTTTAAAAAGTAATAATCCCATATCACCATCGGCACCACTTTTACAAATTTTCTATATCAGCTAATGCGATGTGATACTTTTGAAGGATAAACAGGTCATAATTTAGTGTCTAAAAGCTTCAAAACGACTTCACAGGGTTTGTAAAACTACACCATTACCCTATAGGCCTGTTCGCTGTGAAAATAATCCCTTTGAGATTAACAATAGGACACCTAACTTGCCGATAGATCGTGTCTGGAAGATTACGAATTTCCAGATCTATTTTTTTCAAAGGTGTGTGTCCCCATAGTCTCAAACGAATTATTGCTTCACAATATATCCCAAAATTTTAAACCTAAAACATGTTCACTGAGGCTTGTATTCTATAACATTTTAGTATAATTATGTATATAAATGGATATGTAAAATAAATGTAAAAAAAAAAAAAATTTTTTTACAAAATACAATTAGATCTAAAAACATAAACACACTACATCGTAAATATAATTTACTACTGGCTATTTCACGAAGAAAGTACTGTTTATATTGTGAACAATTTTAAATTGACAGATTTAATAAAGTTCAATGATAAATTTAAAATTAAAAAATTTAAAAGTGAATACATGACAGTATGAATATCTAAAATGCAAACATGAAGCCTACACAACACACACATTTAAATTACGAAATAAAATTTAAAATGTTAATACACAAAACATAGCCTACAAACATATAATTTACTGATGCCGTATAGATCTAGATAACATACATGTAAAACACAAAAAATACACTAATATTGTGTAATTTCAAAAGGCTAAAATGTAAGTAGAGCTTTGTGAAACTTTATTTAATCATTATTCAAACTTAATTGAATTTCATTTTCACCAAAATATTTGTCTTTTCTGGATTATATTCAGTGCAAATACATCAACTAAAATGCATGTGACGCCTTAACGGAAATATTGTATGCGCATGCGAATCGAAAGTGAAACGTCGTTGCTATGTTGACTTTAATCGTAAGAGAAAAACGTAAGATTTGATCATACGATTAAATCTTAAGAGAAAATTAAATCTTACGATAGCTTTTGTGAAAATGACTTAAGATTTATCTAACGATACTCGTAAGATTTTATCGTGAGAATAATCTTAAGATTTTTTGTGAAATGGGCTGCTGGAAAAAGGGCTGGGCGCTTAATGGGTCAAATACGGTATATACCAGTAATTACCATTCAAATATTCTGTCACATATATTATGCAATGTAACAAAATTTTGTCACCACCATGGGGAATTGATGTGGAAAAGATAAGCTGGAGATAAGAGAACTCTTTAATGATGCTCCTTCCCATAGACTTAGAAATCTCAATTATTTCAAATCTTTGATGTTAAAAATGTTCACATGCCTACCCAAGAATAAAACACTTTGTATAACAATAATTGGCGAATATCAAGTAGTGTCCTAACTAAGTAATGAGTAATGTTAGCAATGAAAAAAAAATACATGTATACACATGTAAATGCCAAAGAATATACAGTAAAACCTGTATATAGGGGCTACCCAAGGTACCAAAGAATATTGACCTTTATGTGCAGGTGATCCTTATACAGAGGTTCAATTTAGTTGAAGTGTGGAGTCAAGGGACTTTTCAAAACTGGCCTTTATAGACAGGTATTCCTTATATAGAGGTGGCCGCTATAGCATGTATTACTGTATATTCGAAAATGAATCAAATAGAACTCATAATTATTGGGATGACGAATTTTGGTATTTATTTTAGCTCTAGAGGTATTATCTCTTAAATTTTTCTGTTGTTTGATTTCAGTGCAATATTCCAATAGAAGAACTTCAGATTCAGTTCAGCTTCAGAGGTGGTTTTGCTAAGCAATGATGAAAACTGCTCACCATTTTGGTATTGTTGAGTGAACTTGTGACCTTTTGCATTCGTCATCATTTTCATTCTTTGTATCTGGATTAAAATGTTGAAGAGTCAAATCTTATGAAATTTTGGAAAGCTGCTTCACAATTTTCATTTTTTATTTGAATTTTCAAATTCATTTCATGTCCATTTTTATTTGCATTTTTACAAATGCAGGATGTGTACAAATATATGTAGAGAACAATATGAATAAAGGAAAATTAAAGTGAAAAAGTTTTTATCAATTACATATACTGAAAAGATTACGGATTCCTAAACTGGCAAAGAAAACAGAAAACACAGACCTTTGGAAAAGCTACTGGTGGGGTTAAGATCAAGGAGAAATAAATATCTTCTGTTGATTGGTTTAAATCCAACATTGGCATTTAGCTATTGTCAAGTCAAGCCCAAAATGTGAATGTATAGTTGTTCCCAATGGTCTTAACAATTACTTCACTTGCTGTTATTAATGATAATTAATAAACCGCTAAAAATGGTATGTTAGATTGCAAAGCAATCCTGAACTAGTTTGAAACTGTTAGTGATAAATGAGAAATCCGAAACTTGTTTCAAATCAATTTGGTGCAATAATAAACCCGAACCAGAATGAAAGGTTTACCAAAGTTTTTATAAACCACAACCAGAATGAAAGGTTTACCAAACTATTTGTATACCAGAAACACTTTATTGATGATGAATTCACCCTTAGAACCTCTACCAGGCATTTGTTGAAGCACAATTCAAAGTTACATAACTTATTCAAATATATTTACGGCATTAATTTTGGCATACACATGTATTTAAAATACAATGCCTGCCCTTTTCAAGACAATGTTGTTTACAGTAAATCGAACATAGACACTCGGGAACATTCATAATCCTTTTTTAGATTCTGTCGTGTTGCCTCACACGATAGGGGCAACACGACAGAATCCCCAAAGGAGTTAGAGTATTCAGAATAGAAATTACCGAAAGTTAATTTGCGATGATCAGAGTGATGATGGATTTTTAATAACGGTTACAAAGGTATACATTTAGCAAGTTTATTCAATATATCAATACTAGAGGATCAAGCAATATTTAGTTGGGCTATTCCTATGGTCCGTCCTGAACAATTCTTGTCTCTCAGAAAGAACTGAACGGATCTTGAAATTTGACATGAAGGTTCCCCTTGAGGTCTAGTTTCACTTTTGATATATTATAATACAATACGTTTATTAATTATTTACATACACACTGGAATGCTCTGTCAATAAATGGGCGTTCCTTCGTGTATGTTACAATTAAAGTCACATTCCGGGGAAGTCATTGTAATAATTTGACATTTCCATTAAAAAAAACATTCCTAACAGAAGGAAATGAATTTTGTCTTATTGTTGTCGTATTATTGGAGCTATTAACGAAATTCCATTGGGAAGTTGAACTTTCCTTCGGTAAATGAGGCGACATTCCAACAGCGATGTATAACGCGGTACGGTAGACATGATTTAACGTGCGGCGTGACTACTCAAAGCCCTTGCCAAACGCCGGAGCTCTGGAGAGGCTCCTTGTGTTGAACGTTCAACCATGATGGAGTTACACGTGCTCGCCTTTACGGAGTAGGCTTGAGCTGTGGATCTGGTGATGGCATTGGCCGGTTTGGGGTCCTCATCTCCCTAGGTCGGTCGGCCCTCGGCTCCCGGATGGGAGGGGCCTTCTTTTAGTTCACCGACCGGCCCTACTAGGTTCTAGTGGCTCTGATCCGATGTAAATGGAGACCCGGGTCCAAAGTGGGGAGTAGGGCTCAGATGCAAAGTCACAACGGTTTATAGAATTTTAAATTTAGAAGATTCAAAGCCACACAAGTTATTGAATTGCCATATAGATAGAAGAAGTGCATTAACCAAACGACATAGCCAAAGTTTGACTTGGAGTTGTCCAACATATATAACATATATAGCTTTATATATCGCTGATTCCATATAGGAAAGCCCTTACTGATTACTGATTGGTTGGCGGCTGAATCTGAATAGTAAGGTCTTCCTTATATGGAATATCATATGCTTGGATCCCTTTACCGCCAGCCAATCAGCGAGCGAATATAATTTTCTTACGAATAGAAGACGATATGTGCGCGAAAGTGAGTACATGTACCTCGAATTCACCTCTCGATTAGTTGCAATTATGCCATGACATAACTTTATGCCGCCGGATTAATGATCGGATAAGTAACTGACCAGATTTCAGATGAGAAATATTTAGTTAAGCAAATCGACATTTTGCGGTGAAAAATGTCATTACGTGACGCACTTTGCTACCAGCACGAAGCAAGAATTTACCAAACAAAATGAATTAAATTTGGGACAGAGCTTCCGATTAATATATTTCTTGTTCAACAAGGTTTATTTGAAGCAACAAATTGAAGGCTATTATTGTACTTCATTAATAAAACACAGTCAGGGATTGGTTGAGAGCCGTCACGTGTCAGGGAGACTACACTTCATGTCTCTCTCGCGTGTGTCATGTCTCCCTCATGCGAAAACCCTTGCAGCTTATTCGACAGTCTTTATTGATTCTGTATTTCGGTGTAAGGCCACATCAAATTAATTAGTTATTCTTCCGGACCGCTCGCAAGTGAAAATCGATTTGTGAAATTTCGAAATAAATTTTTTTCCCGCTCGAATCATGTCCGGAACACCTGCATCAAGATTTTTAAATTTTGAGTGTTTAAATCAAATGAGTATTACTAATGACTTAAATTATATATATATATATATATATATATATATATATATATATATATATATATATATATATATATATATATATATATATATATATATATATATTATTTAAAAAAATTAAATTTTGTCCACTCACCTCATCAAAAATCTCTCACATGTGAAGTTTTGAGAAAAAAAATTAGGCCTAAATCACTCCTTCGCTCCATTTTTTTCCTAATAAAATCCGAAGAACAATTAATTAAATTGGCATGACCTAATAAACAATTTATTGCCTTGGTTGTAGGGAGCCGCAACACGTCATATTCCCCTCGGGCTTCGCCCTCGGGAATTATGACTTGCCTTGGGTAAACAAATCCTCATGTCTCCCTACAACCAGGGCAATAATTGTATAATATAAGATTTTTATGCCTGTGCATAGCTCTTATTTGTTATTGTACATGAAGATTAGTAGAAGTAGTAAAAGTAGATAAAATTGAAATAATTTTTTGGTAAACACAGCTAATGCCCCTTTTAAAATACCACGAAAGTACAGTGTACATGTATATGTGAATAAGTTTATTTCTGAACAATGCTATGCCTATGCCTCTAACTTTAAACTTGAAATCATCACTCTGCCTTTGATGAGATACAAATAAACTTCGATGAGGATGCATTTCACTATTTTTTCGAATGTAAGAAATATCAACATCAGAGAACTAAAATTTTCAATAGTCTGGTAAGCTTTTGGCCACTTACTTTACAAAAAAATTTAAATGGAGATTTGGAACTTTTGGACAATGCTAATACAGAAATTATTAATGTGACATTAGAGACTCAAAAAGGTTCACTTTATACTCTCTCTCTCTCTCTCTCTCTCTCTCTCTCTCTCTCTCTCTCTCTCTCTCTCTCTCTCTCTCTCTCTCTCTCTCTCTCGTTTTGTTATTGTTATTTATGTTTACAAATGAACGCAGCCATCTAAATTGATATAGGGAAAGGCTTTAATAAGTTTTTAAAATTTGTGCCCAATCCCATTTCATGTAAATGAAATAAAATATGGTTAAACAAATCATGACCAGAATATTAATGGAAACAAAGGAAAAGAAAGTACATCATGCGATGCCTATCAATATACGTAATAGGTTCATTCTGTGGCGTAAACGATTGGCGCAGTAGTAACCAAGGACGCGGAAACAACAAAAACATTGAATCTAGTACTATGTTGTATCAGCGATATATATATAGCTAAAATATATCGCTGGTTGTAATCTTGTTCATGACATATCACGAAAACCATTAAGATCCATCACAGCATGCAATATTTAGAGCAGTGTAGGCTATATGTACATATATGTATAAATCTATATGCGAAGAGTATTTCGAAATATTACTGTGTTTGTACATATCTCGCCAGTTGATTGTATAGCGCCCCCTTACAATCGTATTCGTGTTTTATTTCCAACAAGTATAAGACAAGTCCAAATTTGTAATTTGTTCGTACATTTATTAGAGTGTTTTCTATCAGAATGTAACAAGCAGATGTTAAAATTAAACAGTCACTGTTTATGGTTCTAATTGTAAAATGACATTAAAACAAAATGGCCATTCTTATCTGTATCCATTTTCTCTAAATTATTCTGTTATAAATCCGTTTCAATCGCTGCATGAAAACTGTCGTAAAATTACAGATCATTAATTCTCTGACTGCCGAAGAATTCCTTATTCCAGGTGAAAATTCGGTAAACAGAGCCCGCTTTTATTATTGATAGAAAACAGTGACGCGTGACTGCATTAAAATTTGTTTACTTCGACGACACTGTTGTCTATGACTTATGCATGCATGCGATTTGTTAGATTAACACGGATCAAACTCGAAGGGTGTTTTAACAGAGTCGAACTTCAAAATATCGGGGACATTGTAGATTGTTTGAAATCTGAAATATAGAGGTAAGGAATACGTAGATTATGTATATAAATAGAGTCAAAGAGGAGATATTAGATGTGAGAGATATTCCATGTAGGCCTAATCGAAACAAATGCACCGTCTCTCTATGAATTTATAGACGAAATGAGAAATTCCGTGAACAAGGAAGTAATGGCATGGTAAGAGAATGAAAGTTGGAAACAGTTGTTATGACAGTCGCAATATTTATTTATAACCATTTTTCCCGAATGCATGTGTCCATAAAATTGATATTTTAAAATTAAGCGTGTTCAAACAAAGTTTTGTTCAGTGACCGTGTGGTAGATTTAAGAGTCCACCTTTCCCGGTTTTGGGGGTGTAAAGGATAATCATTCTCCAGCAACCACTGGAGAGGGTGGGAATTGTTAATCTGGTAACTGGTGGAAAACTCTCTTACATAACCGAAAGGTAAAATGTGTTACCCAGCAGTTAAGCCGTGGACCCGAGCCTAATAACCATAAACTGAAGTTTTATGGTGTCGGGGCCTGGTTTCACATAATTCAATAAACAGACTGAAGCTTAACCCTTTCAACCCTATAGACCATAATAGACTGGTCCAATGTATGAGAAAAGAACATACCATTAAGTTCATTAGGGGTGAAAGGATATAATTTATATTCTGACTGTAAAGTTCTTTATAAAACTCTTGGCGGTTTCTTCCTGGTTATGTATGTTCTCTCCTCCTCCAATAAAAACTAGTCGCCACTGATATAACTAAAAAAATGTTCCAAGAGTGTGGCATAGGCCTACAGTACTAATCTAACAATACAAATAAAAACAAATGGACATTGGATCAAGTTTATGAATTTCCCATATAATTATGAAATGCCTTGAGTATGGTACTAAGAAACTTAAGTATGTACATGTATAGACTCAAAATATTTTATGGACTTTTTGTAATTTTTTTCAGATGTGCAATAAAATTTTATAATCGTTTTACGAATGTATGCAATGAATATATACAAAAGTGACAAGTTACTGCCAAGCTAGATTTTGTGCATTATCATCTGTTTTCTCCTCGAATGATGATCTATGATTTGATATTTTGGTGACACCAGGCAGATAAGGTAGATAATAAGTCAGCCTGCTGACTTGGTCAGAAGACAGTCACAGAAGTATAGTTGCCCCTGTGTCAGTAATACAGAATTGCCCCTACATATAAGTAGCCTACATGTCTTACAGAAATGGATACAGAAAAGGTTTTCACCTTAAATGGGAAAAACATGCACTAGCATAGAATTCTCTTTTGCATTATGTCGGTGGTCAGTTTTTATCTTTGAGAAGAAAACCATTGATGTCTAGGGTTAGAATTCCCCTTTTCTCACTTTCTGTAAGTAATGGTTTATGGTTAATGTATTACCTCCGATGACCAGACATGGTGGTCAAGTGATAAAGCAGTCAACTCACAAGCAGAGCATCCTGGGTTAGAATCCTGGTGCTAGATCATACCTTTAACCTTAAAAAGGGGGGGGGGTGTTCTTTCAAGCAAGCACTTGGTATAAGAAATGAATATCACAGGTCTTTAACTCACCCACTCCTGAAAAACATTGGAATCTCCTGTAAATCAAGGATTTTGAGCAATGCAGTCCAAATGTGTCTTTGGTTTAGGGGTGAACGACTGACTGACATTCTGTACACTTGTCATATGGCAGATATGGTGCTATAAAATAAGTCCTCACTGGATGGGTCCAAGTTGTGGCACTTCCCATACATCTTCATAAAATTGAAAAATTGTTGTGGGGAGCTGGGTTGTAATACAATAAAAAGGTGATAAGATACGACAGAAACAAACATCTGTCAACTTATTTATATTATAGTACATGATGTATGTCAATTTGTACAATGTAACTGAAAAAGTGTAAAAATTCAATGTTTACTATGTGTTAATTTATCTGTGTGGTAATCTCTCTCTCTCTCTCTCTCTCTCTCTCTCTCTCTCTCTCTCTCTCTCTCTCTCTCTCTCTCTCTCTCTCTCTCTCTCTCCAGAAATTTATTCATTAACTGTGATAAAACCTGATATTACTTTCTGGGGAAGGTGTGAATTTCAATTTTTTTTCCTACTTGTACAATAAGCAAACTTTTAATGATAAATTCTTTTTAAATTGACTGGGTATGCTAATTCCAGGTAAATATTTGGCAATAAAGTACAAAAATATTGTAAAACAAATTAGCCCTTTTGTAATTTTTTTATCAGCAATTGTATCCCAGATGTAATTTGTTATTTATGCAGTGAAATATTCATGATATCATTTTAACTGTAAAATAAAATTGTGCTTTTTTATCTGTAATTTATCTTTAAGGTATACTTTCCAGATCTATTAGATAAAAGTAATTTGTTATGTATGGAATGGTTCTATTAAATGGCATTATCATACCTGTACTGTACAGTCAGGTAGATGCAGGAACAGGTAAATACTTTATGTAAATAACAAAATGCATTTTTTAATAGTATATCATGCCACAATAAACTGATATAGGTCAACTTACAAGCTTAACGATCCTGAAGTTTCTAATTTTTTTTTGGTGTGAATATAATGCCATTTAACTACAGAGAATATTGTGCATAACATTAGCAAGTCCTGAAATCTGATTGGATGGGCAGATATTCTCAAAATTTGGTACCGTAAATTTGGATATTTTGGTTATTGTTTAATTTTGGTCAATTCGGCAACCCTATTCAAATGGCCAAAATTAAACTGTCCAGAATCTGTTATATCTTGGGTATTACATTCATTATATCTTGGGTATTACATTTGTTATATCTTGGGTATTACATTTGTTATATCTTGGGTATTACATTTGTTATATCTTGGGTATTATGTTCATTATATCTTGGGTATTACATTTGTTATATCCTGGGTATTACATTCATTATATCTTGGGTATTACATTTGTTATATCATGGATATTACGTTCCTTATATTTTGGGAATTACATTCTGGCATAAATATTTGGAAAGACTTGCTCAAATATTACCCAAATCATTATAAAAATGCTGAGGACATTAAAAATTATAAATTTGTTTGAAATCTGTGATGGTTGACCTCAATGAAATATATCCAGAAATTAATTATTGGATGTTTAAGTATTTGTTTTATGTTTTGGAAAATGTATGAGTAGACTGTGCAAAGGGGAGTCTTACCAAATACTTTCTGTAACCATACTTATAATGCTGTTGGAATTATCTATCAGCCAATGACACTCTCTGCTGGGAATGTTCAACACACAAGACCAAGATTTGATGGTAAGGCCAAATTCAAACATGATATGAATGGCTAAAATTTAACTTGCAAATAAATAACCCTTCATTGTATGACCAAAGTGATGCCAAAATAGCTCAATTTATGGTATTTGGCCTTGTACTTTTCATGGTAACCTGGAGAAGTTTTGACTAAACTTTTGGATTAAGGAAATATTATTCTGATGTAACAAGTGTATTTTGGCTTAAGAATTCCACCACACAAATGGTGATGATGACGAAGTGAAAATCATTATTTTTTTTTATTTCTGCCAAAGAAAAAAAAAAAAAAAGATAAAAAAAAAAAAATGACAAACAAAAAATGAAAAAAAAAAACCCCAAAAAACCAAAAAAAACCCAAAACAAAGCAAAACAAACAAACCAGAATGAAAAACCCACATCAAAACAAAAAACCGGGACCTTAACATACTCCTACATCCTTTGTTGTGATAGGTTAACATTCTCACTGCACTGGCATCAGTTCATAGCACAGGTCAAAATTGATGGAATTTCACTTAGAGCCTGTGATTTCTCAATATAAGTAAGAATTTGAATTTGGAATAGTGTTTTAAGCAACACTCAATGCTTTTTATTTTATATGCATATGGTGGTGGCCAGTTTTTAATGGGAGAGGAGAGAACCCAGTTACAATGTACCCGGGAAGAGACCACTGGCCTTCCGAAAATCAGCTAAAGTTCTAGCTGGGATCAAATCTGGGCTGATCAGAAGTGAGAGACTTCCTGGTTCAGATATAAGTAAGCTGGGATTAAATCTGGGCTGATCCGAAAATCAGCTAAAGTTCTAGCTGGGATCAAATCTGGGCTGATCAGAAGTGAGAGACTTCCTGGTTCAGATATAAGTAAGCTGGGATCAAATCTGGGCTGATCAGAAGTGAGAGACTTCCTGGTTCAGATATAAGTAAGCTGGGATCAAATCTGGGCTGATCAGAAGTGAGAGACTTCCTGGTTCAGATATAAGTAAGCTGGGATCAAATCTGGGTTGATCTGAAGTGAGAGACTTCCTGGTTCAGATATAAGTAAGCTGGGATCAAATCTGGGATGATCAGAAGTGAGAGACTTCCTGGTTCAGATATAAGTAAGATATTTTTGGCAGGATGGACATAAAGTAATGTTTGAAAATCTAAACACTCTTAGATGCCAAGGTTGTCAGAAATGTGGTATTATAGCCATAATTTATTGCTGCTTCATCTCTAGCCATGCTAATAAAATAGATAAGAAATCTATACTGGGGCACGTTAAGGACCAAATAACTCATCAATAATCAATGATAAACCCAAGAACTAGTTATAAGTAACAATGTATTGATTCTGCTTTATAATTTTTCTAATGTGAATTAATTAATGTTCTTATTATCAAGTTCATGGACTTATATCTAAATAATTTTCATTATAAACTTTGTTTTTATTTTAAATTGTATTAGAAATCTAAATAGGTCTAACATGTACATTTTTAGTAACTTGGTTTTGAGGGTTTTGAAAATAAAAGTTTTATTAAATCTTTGATAAAGTAAAAATACATTTTTCAGATGATGGTAAAAAGCATTAAATTGTATTTTTATTTTTCATTCTTCTTTGGTTTAGTGGAAGTCGAGTTGTTAACTTGTGACATAGTTACAGGTGTTGAATCTGGGTCAGACCCACAGCACAGATCTGTCCATCACCAAGCTACTTACCTTGCTAAAGTTATAAGACTTTGTGATGGTCTTGTGTCACTGGTGTGACATCTTAAATTAATGTACAACTTTTTTTTTATTTTTCTCAATATATTTCTTACAAATCTTACAAATCCAAAATTATTCAAAACTTGAATGGAAAGTTATTTCTACACCAACTTAATAATACAGCTACACACCATTATACACTTATCCCATCGAACATTTTCATCATATATCTATAATTCTATTCATTATGTTCAGTTTTGACGATTCAGCAATTTTGACAGAAAGTTGTAAAATTCTTTTTCTTTTTTTTTTTTTTTTTTAATTTTTCATTCCATATACATAAATTGCATACATGTACAAGTTTCAGATATGATGTCAGAAGTACATGTATGGCATTATATTATTTTAATTCATCTACCCCTGAGAAACAATGGACTCTAGGTACTTAAAATCAATAACACAGGTCAGTCCAAATGTGTCTTCAGGGGAGACCATTAACTGGTCATCAAATTCTTTCACCTTGTATTTGGCATACTGATAAATAAAACAAAAAAGCTTTTTCGTACCTTTATAACATAATTTCAGAAATCTCAAGGTCAAAATAATACATAATATCACATTTAAAATCAACCTAACATGTTCATATATATTGTGAATTTGCATGATATGAATTTTAAAATACTAAATGGAGCCAGCCTGGCTCAGTCGGTAGCGCTCGACTCTTGATTGTGAGTTCGAGTCCAGCTGGTGTCTGGTTGGTTCCCTGTCTTTCGGATGAGTCAGTAAAAATGGAGGTCCCGTGTCACAGTAGGCGTTGGCACATTAAAGAACACTCACTGCTCAATGGCCATAAGTGCCGAGCACCAGCCAAGATTTGAAGCCCTTCACTGGCATTTGGTGACGTCTCCATATGAGTGAAAGATTCTTGAGTGGGACGTTAAACAACAATAAACAAACAAAGAAACCATTATTAGTCTATGGAAAACTAGGCGACATCACGAGAAAATTTAACATTGAAAATGGCCCATCTAAAAATTTTGGGTTTGTTTGTAGAATTTGAATGCCTCATAACACCTATGGACATATGACTTACAGGTACAGTAGGTCAGATTTTGCGACAAATTCGACAAGGGAATGAGCGCCCTTTAAAGTCAGGTAACATCATGTTCCGTGGTAATTTACTGACATGATTTCTTATGAGGTTCATTAAAAAAATTAATTACCTGTAACCATATGTCAAAATCTTCAAGCACTATTCACCCAAGTCTTTTGTTTATAATTATAAAAATATGAAGTTTGTACATCCTTCCATTGCCAAGAATTTACTTCAACCTGAAACTTTATATTGATCCCCACTCCCATTACTACTTTGATCCACCCTAAAATTCGAACCCATATAATTCAATTGCACTTGCCACAGGTAACCTACAGTCAAAGTTTGAGTTAGTCTGTTCCTCTATTCATTACCCAGAACTTGATTCAACCTGAAACTTTAACCAAAATGTTGATCCCCACCCCAATAACTACTTTGATCCACCCCTAAATTCAAACCCACATAATTCAATTGCACTTGCCACAGGGATTCACATAGTTCAAATGCACTTGCCACTGGTAACCTACAGGCCAAGAATGAAATCTGTATCTCTATCAATTGTTGAGAAATTGCTTCAATCAAAACTTTAGCCAAAATGTTGACGGACAGACAGACGGACATTGTCAATCTATAGACTGGACTTGCTTAGCAATCAGGCTAAAAATGTGGTTTATATACAGTAAAACCTGTATATAGGGGCCACCCAAGGGACCAGAGAATATTGACCTTTATGTGCAGGTGACCCTTATACACAGGTTTAATTTAGTTGAAGTATGCAGTCAAGGGACTTTTCAAAACTGGCCTTTATAGACAGGTGATCCTTATATAGAGGTGGCCACTATAGCAGGTTTTACTGTATATGAATACACATCGATATGTTGTAGTATAGTCAGAAAAATAAAAAGTTACATAAATTTTGGCATGTGGCTGTATATATGTATACAATGCATACAAAAATGACTGTATCAATGCATGAGCAGTTGTATGTCATCTTTTAAATATCTCCCTTAGAGTTCTGTTTCTCACTCTTTACGTTTTTATTTTTTTCCATCAGGCATACAAGCATAATAAGTATATCTATAAATCTAAATGTGCATGATAAACAACACCAGCCAGAAATGTCCATAACAATAAAGAAATTGTTTTTTAATTAAGTTTTGAAGGGTGAAATTATCCAGATTTCTACTTGTTTTTATCTTAATTTTTAGGAAACTTGAGTCAAAGTTGTGAATGATTGAGAATAAATTCATGCTATATTAAATTTACCTGCCATTCAAGTTTAAATTTCTATTGAAGAAGAATAGAGTTAATCTGTATTCATGTGCATTCTTGTACATTCATGTAGCTGAATTAAAGTGTTGAAGTCATCACCATGTTGACTCAGAACATGGTGAAGTTGTGTGGAAGTGTCAGTTTAATGTTATGTTAAGTATGTCACAGAGATCTATTACAGAGTCATTTCCTATTCAGTTTCAGTTTCAATAAATTTCCAATACTAACATTTAAATTATGTGTAAATTTGTTTTGCGGTACATGGGACTCCGGTTTTTTCCTTCTCATCTGAAGGACAGAAAACCAATCTGCCGTCGGCTGGACTCAAACTCACGACATCACGATCAAGAGTCGAGCGCACTACCGACTGAGCCAGGCCAACTCCTACATGTATGAAGTCTCTCCGAATTCTTGTAATTTCGGCACCGAGTAATTTGGCACTTGTATGAGTAACTTCGGAGCTCAACTTTTTGGCATCAGGTATTTTCGGCACTTGAAAAGGCAATATCAGCAGCCAATATTGATTAAGATAAAGAAATAATATCTCATGATGAATTATAATTCCTACAAATAAAGTTTTATTGCATGTTTTTGGAAGTGCCGAAAATACTTGCTTACAAGTGCCGAAGTTACTCAGTGTCAAAATTACCTGATACCATCTCTCTCTCTCTCTCTCTCTCTCTCTCTCTCTCTCTCTCTCTCTTACTTGGTATACATTGTAATGACATCATGGCGATGTGTCATGAACAATAATTACAGGGATCCACCCTTTATTTACAGAGTTATTGCCCTTTGCTAAAAATATACTGTCCAGGGCATAACTGTCCCATGTATTTGAGATAGGATGATGATACTTGGTATACATTGTAATGACATCATGGCGATTTGTCATGAACAATAATTACAGGGATTGGCCCTTTGTATACAGAGTCCTTGTTGTTTGTTTATTTGTTTATTTCATGTTTTTTTTTCAATTGAATTTTTGCTAAGATTGTTTGACAATCACTTTGACATGTACTTATGTATAACAGGGTCAAGTTTTTGCTCCTTTATTCTGGATTTAGAGGCAATGTAGAATCTTTGGTTACTTCAAATTCAAGTTACACATGTAAAAGAAATTAAAAAAATAGGCCTGAGCCTTTCACAAGTGAAATGACAACAGTTGGGTGTGACAAAAATCAAAAGATGCTAATTGAAAACCCACAGTAAGAGGCTTTTGTGATTTTAAAAGTAAAACTTTAAATGCCTGGCCACACAGGCTCCCCAAGTATATGTTTATAATTAATATGATAATTGTTTTTGTTTGACCGTTTTGTATTTGCTAAACTTTGCTAAAATCTGTTAAAATTTTGATATAAATGCTTTAAGTCCTTTTACACTTTCTAAATTAAAATGATTTGTAATAAATATACATGTACATGTATTATGTATATGCAAGTAAACTTTTCTTCAGTTTATGACAACTTTTCTCTCAGTTTTTACCTGTGATTTATCTGAGGTACCTGTATTTTAGCTTAGTATTTTTTTTAAAAGCTAAGCTAATTATACTAAATATATTGTTTATACAAGAATTCCTGCTACTTCAACAAAATGTTTCACCCTTTCCTGTCTGATTTCTCAAATGTTGGAATAGGAGGATCAATAAACTGCTGACATATGATGGAACACAGCTAATGCTATATCTTTAAAATATCTATGTAATTTTCACTCTCAAATTTATAAAACAAATGAATTACATTTGAAAATCAATACTGGTTATAAGTTACAATGTATTCAATTTTCATTCTCAAATTTAAACTGAAATTAACATGTATGTACCCGTTTTGAATTGATGACTCATCAGCCTGCATTCTAAATAAATTACTCAACATTCATGTGTATGATAATTAAATGTTTAAATTTCAAAGGTTAGTCGACTATAAATCTATTGTTCTGTGTACTTTTTTTGGATTTTCTCATTTGAAATGAAATCCAAATTTATTGGGAATTATTTCATCCACTATCATAGTATAGAATGTACATGTATCACAGTATAGAATGTACATGTATCATCATAGTATAGAATGTATGTGTATCACAGTATAGAATGTACATGTATCACAGTATAGAATGTACATGTATCATACATGTAGTATAGAATGTACATGTATCATAGTATAGAATGTACATGTATCACAGTATAGAATGTACGTGTATCACAGTATAGAATGTACATATATCATCATAGTATATAATGTACATGTATCACAGTATAGAATGTACATGTATCATAGTATAGAATGTACATGTATCATAGTATAGAATGTACGTGTATCACAGTATAGAATGTACATGTATCATAGTATAGAATGTACATGTATCACAGTATAGAATGTACATGTATCATAGTATAGAATGTACATGTATCATAGTATAGAATGTACATGTATCACAGTATAGAATGTACGTGTATCACAGTATAGAATGTACATGTATCATAGTATAGAATGTACATGTATCACAGTATAGAATGTACATGTATCACAGTATAGAATGTACATGTATCATCATAGTATAGAATGTACATGTATCACAGTATAAAATGTACATGTATCACAGTATAGAATGTACATGTATCACAGTATAGAATGTACATGTATCACAGTATAGAATGTACATGTATCACAGTATAGAATGTAGATGTATCATAGTATAGAATGTACATGTATCACAGTATAGAATGTACGTGTATCACAGAATAGAATGTACATGTATCATCATAGTATATAATGTACATGTATCACAGTATAGAATGTACATGTATCACAGTATAGAATGTACATGTATCACAGTATAGAATGTACATGTATCACAGTATAGAATGTACATGTATCATCATAGTATAGAATGTACATGTATCACAGTATAGAATGTACATGTATCACAGTATAGAATGTACATGTATCACAGTATAGAATGTACATGTATCACAGTATAGAATGTACATGTATCACAGTATAGAATGTACATGTATCATAGTATAGAATGTATGTGTATCATATTATATACAAAGGTATACTACACTTAAAACATACAATAATGGCATACAAGTACTACACTTATCACATATACTTGTCCAACACTTAACACATACAATATACCTGACCCACAATTAACACATACAATATACATATACCACTCTTAACACCAAGTACATGTACCACACTTAACACATACAATATACATGTACCACACTTAACACATACAATATACCTGACCCACAATTAACACATACAATATACATGTACCACACTTAACACATACAATATACATATACCACACTTAACACAAAGTACATGTACCACACTTAACACATGCAATATACATGTATCACAGTTAACACATACAATATACATATACCACACTTAACACATACATTAAACATGTACCACACTTAATGCATACAATATACATATACCACACTTTACACATACATTAAACATGTACCACACTTAATGCATACAATATACATGTACCACACTTAACATATACAATATACATGTACCACACTTAACACATGTAATATACATGTATCACAGTTAACACATACAATATACATATACCACACTTAACACAAAGTACATGTACCACACTTAACACATGCAATATACATGTATCACAGTTAACACATACAATATACATGTACCACACTTAACACATACAATATACATATACCACACTTAACACAAAGTACATGTACCACACTTAACACATACAATATACAAATACCACACTTAACACAAAGTACATGTACCACACTTAACACATACAATGTACATCTACCACACTTAACACATACAATATACATGTACCACACTTAACACATACAATATACATGTACCACACTTAACACAAAGTACATGTACCACACTTAACACATGCAATATACATGTATCACAGTTAACACATACAATATACATGTACCACACTTAACACATACAATATACATGTACCACACTTAACACAAAGTACATGTACCACACTTAACACATGCAATATACATGTATCAGAGTTAACACATACAATATACATATACCACACTTAACACAAAGTACATGTACCACACTTAACACATGCAATATACATGTACCACACTTAACACAAAGTACATGTACCACACTTAACACATGCTATCAATATACATGTATCACAGTTAACACATACAATATACATATACCACACTTAACACAAAGTACATGTACCACACTTAACACATGCAATATACATGTACCACACTTAACACATACAATATACATATACCACACTTTACACAAAGTACATGTACCACACTTAACACATGCAATATACATGTACCACACTTAACACAAAGTACATGTACCACACTTAACACATGCAATATACATGTACCACAGTTAACACATACAATATACACATACATTAAACATGTACCACACTTAATGCATACAATACATTTCACATGTGCATTTTAAGGTTTCAGCTGGAAATCGTAATATTGTGCATGTTCAACAGCCTCCATTTGTTCTTAAAGGAGGTATACAGCCCTGAAAAATAGTATGATGTCCATACTGGAACAAAATTTGCCAGGATATATAAGTTTTCCCCCAGGTGTATATGCTTTTTCTAAATGTTAAAGTTTTGCCAAGATGTACTAGAACAAGTTTTACCAGGATATGACTTATGTAAGTTTTGCCTGGATATGTATAAGTTTTGCCCATACACAATGTAGGTATTAAGTTTTGCTGGATATATATAAGTTTTGCTCATATACATTGTAGGTAAGTTTTGCCTGGATATGTATAAGTTTTGCCAAGCCTGCCTGGCTCAGTCGGTAGCCCACTCGACTCTGGATTGTGAGGTCATGAGTTCGTGTCCCGCCTGCAACAGGTTGGTTTCCTGTATTTCAGATGAGACAGTAAAAACTGAAGGTTCCATGTCACAGTAGCTGTCGGCATGTTAAAGAACCCTCACTGCTCAATGGCCGTAAGTGCCGAGCATAGGCCAAAATTTGAAGCCCTTCACTGGCATTTGGTGACGTCTCCATATGAGTAAAATATTCTTGAGTGGGACATTAAACAACAATAAACAAACAACAAACAAACATATTAGTTTTGCCCATATACATTGTAGGTAAGTTTTGCCTGGATATGTATAAGTTTTGCCCATGCACAATGTAGGTATTAAGTTTTGCCTGGATACATGCATATAGCTTTGCCTGGGTATAGTTTTGCCCAGGTTAATTATAAAGATTTACTTGTGTATACAAGATTTGCCTGGGTATGTATATATTTAAAGTTTTTGACCAGGTATGTAAGATTTGCCTGGGTATATAAATTTTGCCTCAGTACATTGATTAATGGTCATTTTTGTTTTGATTACATGTAAGTCAAAATATTTCCACATTCTCCAAAAGTGAAGTCAGCTGAAGTTCCATAAGCCCATGTCAGTATATGATGTACATGCCTTATCAATAGACCATTTTCGAGTTGTACGTATTGTTATGTCACGATTCGTCATAATAGAGTGCGGCTTCAAAGAGGAAAGTAGGGCATCATTATATTCCGTATAAGCAGTTTATCGCCGATATGTATCATGAAGTAATAGATGCCAGATTTGAAAATTACCGTTTACAGGAAAGTGATGACACTTTCTATATTTACAAGTGAGATAATTTAAGTAAAATTAATTCCTGGCGGATAACTAGTACAAACTATTGTGATGAAATTGAACGGAATCAGAAAACTCGAAAATGATCTATTGATGACATTTTCTTGATAAACAGGTGATTTGCAGGTTCATTTGTATCTTGTAGCTGAGTCATATTAATTATATATTTACACTTTTCCCATGTGATAAATCCTATCTTTGATGTGATCTGATCTAAAGTATCAATACCCTCTGTTGGAGTCTATTTAAACAGTTGTTTGTTAGACACAGTATGACAGTTTATTTGCATATTTATGATTCTGGAATATTCTTATCCTATCCCATCATCGCTATCATTCAAATTTTTTAATAATCTGACTTTTTAAATCATGAATTCTACATTTGCATAATCACGGTAAATTAAAAAAGTTTCATACATTTTTAAACTATTCACACCTGTTGAATTAGGAAGTACATATTAAAAATATTGCAGAGATTTCTTACCTAAATACACAGACCTTTCTGTGTCATTTTATTTAATTGTTTTTGTTTTTAGGTCACCTGAGGTGAAGGCGCAATTGACCTTTGCTATCCGTCTGATTGTACGTCAGTGTCTGTCATGCCTTAACTTTTATGTCTTGAATTTAAATTGTAAATTAATTACTGAAGGAATTTCAACGAAACTTCAATGGAATATTCAGTACCCGGCCCTGACCATGTGTTGTTATTTTTCCTGCCGGTGTCATCTTACACCGGTTTGTTGTCCAAAATGGCTGCCACAGTGGCCAAACTTAAACTCCTGTTCTGCTGAAGGGATTTCAATGAAACATCATGAGAATGTTCAGTGATCTTTTGGGAAAAAGTGTTGTTATTTTTGGTTTCAATCCATCAAGTGTGAAGGTCTCTGGTGGCCATCTTGAATATATATTTTTAGAGTGTTGAGGTCAAAGGTCACAGGCCTAAAAATAGAAATTTTTCATATATTCAAATGTGATATAAATGGTCCTGCTGTAATGCAGACCATTTTTTGCTACTTCTCAGGGTGATCTGAAATTCAAAATGGCCATCATGAAAGCCATTTTCAAAATCCTAATTTGAACTTAATTAAACTCCAGTTAATACTTTTGAAGGGATTTCAATGAAATTTGATAGGAATATGTACAGTGAAACTTGTATATAAAGACCCCTTTAGGGACACAACAAAAGCAGTCTTTATAGGGAGGTTGTCTTTATATAGAGGTTGATTTGTACACAAATGGTACTATTGGAGACAGCCAAAAATGGTCTTTATGACCAGGTGGTCTTTACACACAGGTGGTCGCTAAAGCAAGTTTCACTGTAGTAATGATTGGGAACAAAGTATTGTTATTTTTCATTTCAATCACCTGAGAAATGTGGATTTCTCTGTTGGGCATCTTTAAAATCTATTTCTAGAAAAATCAATTTTCATGTATATCCAATGGAATCCTTACAATTGTATTCTTATTACCTGTTTTAAGTCATTAAGATCACTTTGATCATGCGAGCAGGCTCAAGTGAGCTATTGTGATCACTCCCCGTCCATCACCAGTGTCCGTCCATAAACTTTTCTCAGGTGACGTGAAGGCCCAATGGGCCTTTTGTTTGGTTACCAACAAACAATTTTTGACAGAGTAATGCCCCTTGAACTTTGAAAATTTCTAGTAATTACATTTTACATTTATGGGGAGAGGGGCATAACTGTTTTACAAACAACTCTGGTTAAGAGTCATTTCCCTCTGTTTCAATTTATTTTTCAGGGCTATACCAAATTCATTTCTTCACCAAGGCTCCCCATATTGAATTCAGGTATACTGGTAGCCTACATATAAATGTTAATGGGTCATTTTAACATTTAGGCTCCCCATATATGCTGCAGGTATAAATCTTCATTAGACAAAGTGTAGAACAAAAATGATCTCTTATCAACCTCATTTCTAGAGTTATTCCTGTTTGTTGGTTTCCTTTGTCTGAGCTATAACAATTTCATTTCTTCACCTATGCTCACCATATTTGATTCAGACATACATGTACATCGTAGATACAGTCGAACCTGTGTATAACAACCACTCAAGGGAAGCAGCCAAAGTGGTTGTTATAGACAGGTGCCCTTTATATAGAGGTTCATAACATGAAGCCGCTATCAGGAAGTATGTGTACATGTATATGTACATGTATACTATGACCAATGCCAACATCAAAAATAATTTGTTTTATGTGCTCTTTCAAACTTTTTTCTTTTTAGAAATAGATTAATCATAAATGTTTTTAAAAATGTTACCATTAATTTATGAATTAGAGCATATGAAACAAAATTATTTCAATGTTTTATAGTTTTATAATACTAATGCAGCATGCCACAGAGACAACAAACAAAGATATCATGTTCATGAGCATTTTAATTAATGTAAAATTCATAAACAGGTTACAGCTAATTGTTGTTTTAATCATAAAATCATGTCAATGGATAAATAAATAGAGTCAATGTTAAAAAATATCACATTAATATTAAATCATCATGAGTTAATGAGGTAGGTGTTGAAAAAAGTCAGATGTACTGTTTAATGACACACATCCAGGAAATTTTAACACACAGTTTCACTTTAACAAATAAATAACACTGTTGCACACTAGTACTGTTTAACTTAAGAATTTGAACACATGTACACTGTTTCACTTGGAAATTGAACTCCTATAATGCTGCCTTTAAAAAAAATCACTGATTTTTGACTGACGCACACCTGCCTCCATACGCATCGACGATTTGCTCTCTTCCAGTTCCATTATTGCATTTAGCATTTTGCACTGTCCTTTTGCAAGAGCAAAGTCTCTTAATTTATTTATGTAAGTTTCTACTTCTGTCAATGAGCATATTGAAATTTCTGACTCCTCCTCATTGTCATCATTATCGTCGTCACCTTCTTCCTCACTTAAAATAGCATCTGCTAAAATGTCACATGCAGGTCTGTCCCAATTACAGACAGATGTGTCACAGGTTCTCATCTGATCGTCAATTTCAACAAGTTCGTGAAAATCACACCCAAACAAAATTGTTGTTTTTGTCAATTTATAAATCTTGGTGATATGCCCCAGATGGGGAATGATCAATTCTTCAAATTAGTTTTGTTACTGCAAATGTTTAAAATTTCCTACTTCTCCAAAACCAATGGGGTAATTTCAACTAAATTGGCACGACATATCCTTGGGTGAAGGGAATTCAGTTTGCTTAGAGGAAGGTTCACAGCCTTAAATGGGGAGATTATTAAGAATAAGTGAAAATAGGATTGTTGTCATAAAAAAAAAATCTTCTCAAAAACTGGTAAGCCTTAAATTTATGCAAATTCTTCATTATATAGTACAAATTTGAGTTTGTTTAATCCATAATCCTGAGTCAAACTTTCCTACATTAACTCTTTCAACCCTACAGACCACAATAAACTGGTCTGAAACAATAGAAAAAACCATACCACTCAGAAAGGGTTAATTCAGCTCCACCCAGCACTGATTAGAGTTTGTGATATAAAGCGTGGTGCTGAAACTACTCATCCCCATTACAGTAGCCATTCCTCCTGTAAAGACCACTTCATATATTTAGCAAGTTGTTGACAGGTGAAGCATTTACATATATATCTTTTTATTTTCAGGTTTTATTATAAATTTTAAGAAAAAGAAGAGAAGATGGCTTTGAACTGCGCAGGAAAGTTTGGCATGGTGTTTCTTGTTATTATCAATATATTATTTCTTGTAAGTATATCAAGTTCCTTCAAAGCCTTAGTCACAACCGGACACATGGGATTTTAAATTGTGTGTTAACTGCGTTTTTCGCCGTAGAGGTTCGTGGGGGCAGAAAAAAGTAGCAGTCAATAAATAGTCGGGATTAGGAACAACATATGTTATGTCATTGCTGGACATGCTCAACATTCATCGTACCTGCTTACGGACAGTCTGCGTGTTCGAAATTCCGCAAGATGGCTGTGTGAAGCTTTCTTTGGCGTTTTTTGCCGTACATATACCCCGTACAGTAGAGGTATGGCCGGTTGTGACTGAAGCTTTATGTGACATTTTCTGTGGTACATGATTGAATGTAATTTTGTATGTAATTCAACTTCTCATTCAGGAAAATTTTCATTCAACTTACTGTTAGTGTTTAATGTGACATGCTTCTTTTGCTTTACACGAGTGTATTTCCTATAGCTTAACATATCCAGAAATCTCCACTTCTCACATATTACAGTCAATCGTTTAATGTTATGAATCTTTTTTAAGTCTCTATATTGGATTATCTCCCCATGTGAATTCAGTAGTACTGACTAGTGTTAATTCTGTTTCAGTTACTGGGCTTGGGATTGTTCGTTCCTGGAATTGTGATGCTGGCAGATGTGGATTTAATAAAAGGTGAAATCTCACCATTGCTAGAGCAAGTGGCAGTTGGCGCTTACAACCTAAATGACCTTACAAATTCCCTTTCAATTCTTTTTATTTGCTTGGGTTCATTTGTGATGATTGTAGCTGGGCTTGGACTTTGTGGAGCATGCTGCAAAAACAAGGTCATGCTTGTGATTGTAAGTATAGCCATTCATTATTTTTGGAATTTGTACAATACCTGTTATAAGAAAAAGTGAAATATCAATGATTGATCAGTGAATATTATAGATATCTATAATTGTTGCATGGAAATGATGGATATCTGTGACTGATGCTTAGAAATGATGGATATCTGTGATTGATGCTTGGAAATGATGGATATCTGTGATTGATGCTTAGAAATGATGGATATCTACATGTATGGCTAATACATGTATATATATGATGAATACCTATGATTGATAAATATGATGGATATCTATGATTATTAGATAAATATTATGAATATCTGTGATTAATGAATAAATATGATGGATATCTATGATTAATATATAAATATGATGGATATTTATGATTAATATATAAATATGATGGATATCTATGATTAATATGTAAATATGATGGATATCTTTGATTAATATGCAAATATGATAAATATCTATGATTAATATGTAAATATGATGGATATCTATGATTAATATATAAATATGATGGATATCTTTGATTAATATGTAAATATGATGGATATCTATGATTGATATGTAAATATGATGGATATCAATGATTAATATATAAATATGATGGATATCTGTGATTGAAATATATATAATTTTGTATATCGACATTATCTAAAAAGTTTGTGAATGTTAAGTTTTGGTTAATAGCTTCTGTTCAGTTAATACTGGTGCTAGGTTGATGGTATTTGGCCTTAATGTTTCCTTGGGATCTAGCATGGATGTTGTGAAGTTTAATTTAGAATATCTTCTTTTTTTTTTTTTTGGGGGGGGGGGGGGGGGGAAATTTATCGTTTTTTGACATAGTATATTTTTGCAAAAATTTGCTGTGTTTAGCTCGAGTGTTGTTTGTTACAGGCTTGTTGTTCAGTTGATACTGGTGCTAGCTTGGTGATATTTGGTCTGGATGTTCCTGGGGGGGGGGGGGCATTAATGTTGTGAAGGCTAATTGGGAATTTTATTTTGGATTTTTTGGAAAAATAATGGTTTTGGACTTACTGTTTATTTGCAAAAATTTTCTGTGCTCAGATCAATGTTAAGTTTTTGTTACAGGTTTGCTGTTCAGTTGATTTTGGCACTAGCTGGGTGATATTAGGTCTGGGTGATTCTGGGGGCTTTAGCATTGACGTTCAGAAGTTTGATTGGGAACATGTTTTGTATTTTGGGGGGATTTTTATGTTTTTGGACATACTGTTTCTTGCAAAAATTTGCTGTGATCAATGATCAATGTTGTATTTGCATTAGGTTCACAGTTCTTGATTAATGTTAGTATTAGGTTGCTCATAATTTGGATGGAGGTTCCATTAGGGTAGAACATCAGTGCTTATTAATGTGCATTGGAGTGGAGTCTTTGGGGGCATATGCCCCACCCCCTTAAATCTATTTTTTTTTTTGTATTTCTTGAAAACCATTCACATGTCTAGCCCTAAGCCATATACAGTCAAACCTCATTATCTCGAAGTCGTCGGGACCAAACAAAAAATTTGAGATAAACGGGTCTTTGAGTTAAAAGGTTTGTCACTAAATACAATCTTGATTCCTCTCATGAGCATCTTGGTAGTTGCCAGAATACTTGTAGGTCTACAATGTATACCGTTTGTCTCTTATCATCAGTATATATGCACACTGACGGTGACAAAAACCACGTGTTTTGTCAAACAATATTCAAAGCAAATGAGAAGGAATGAATTATGTTTGAGTATTTATTTCTTAATACAAAACTGTACTGGCAAGTAAAGATCACTCACATTTTAACAGGAACATCCCATGCTCTGTTTTAGATCACGAAAGTGATACTATCATTATACATTTAAGAACAGGAAATCTAAAAACGAATTATAGAAAGTAACATTAACCATATAGATTTAAGATTGGAGAGCAAAATAAAGGAATTTTTGTGAAGATATTTATTTATTGTATGTACTCAAAATGATACAGAAATCATATTTGTTCAGCACTAGTCATATAATCACAATGACTTAATAACGATGTACAAAAATTTAACTTCGAGATAACTGGTCACTTTCACATTGAATCTAAACATCGGGACCAATTTTTAACATTGACATTAGCAGTTTTTCGACTTTTCCAATCTCAAGTTATCAGGTCTTTTATTAGTAAGATATTAAAGGAAAATTGCTGAGACTGGCACTTGATCTTGAGATAACCGGATAAATCCAGATTACCGATCTTGACATAACAAGTATTGACTGTATATTCTTGTTTGTTATGGGTAGGCACATTTATTAGTTTATGATAGGGTCATTGGGGGTCCTGCCCCCCTGAAATTTTTATACATGTATTTACTTATAACTTAAAAACTGTTCACAGCACCACCCTTAAACCATATATATTATTGATTGTTATGGGGAGACACATTTATTGGTGCATATAGGAATCCCTACCCCTGAAATTATAATTTAAAAACTTTTGATAGTCCCACCCTTAAACCATATATATTATTGATTGTTATGAGAAAACACATTCAGTGGTGTATGGGGTTTCTTTGGGGTCCTGCCACACCCTCTGAAATATATATTTTTACTTATGACTTAAAAACTGTTCAAAGCCGCACCCTTAAACCATATATATTATTGATTGTTATGGGAAAACACATTCACTGGTAAATGGGGGGACCCTGGGGGGGGGGGGTGGTCCTGCCCCACCTTCTTAAATATATATTTTTATTAGCTCTCATGGTACACATTTTCCTTATGATAACTCGACCAATGTTATTGTTTTTAAGAAGGATCCCTAATTTCTAAGATGTCTGATCCTACATCTGATTGGCTGAGACATTTACAACTTCTTAAGAACCATTGAACCAATTGCCTTCAAACTTGGTACATATGTTCATTATGATATTCTGACCAAGTAATCTTGTTTTTTGGGCGGATCCGAAATTCAAGATGGCCACCCTGGCATCTGATTGTCTGAGACATTTTCAACTTCTTCTTCAGAACCACAGAACTAATTGCTTTTAAACTTGGTACACATGTTCATTATGATGTCCTGACCAGGTGTTGTTGTGTTTTGGGCAGATCCATTATCCAAGATGGCCACTGTGGCATCTGATTGGCTGAGACATTTTCAACTTCTTCTTGAGAACCACTAAACCGATTGCCTTCAATCTTTGTACACATGTCCTGACCTAGTGTTGTTGTTATTTTGGCCAATCCGAAATCCAAGATGGCCACCCTGCTGACTGATTGGCTGAGACATTTTCAACGTCTTAAGAACCAATGAACCAATTGCCTTCAAATTTGGTACACATATTGTATTCCTGAACAAATGTTTTTTAAAGCTGATCTGAAAAACCAAGATGGCTGTCGTGGCCTCTGAGATTGTCTGAGATAGTTTCAACTAAATCTTAAGAACCACTGAACCAACTCAACCTTAATTAAAGACATATTGCTGTTTGCCAAAAATGTTGATTGTCCACACTGTCATCATTACTATGAAATGTATATTAGTTACATGGAGATCCTGTGAACTGGATGAACATCAGGGTGTAGAACCCCCTTATTTACACAATTATAACCCTTTGTTAAAGTTTTGTGATGGTCTCTCTATGAGGTAAGATCATTAACTTATGTAATTCAGTATTGATCACATTACAATGTGCAATGCCCACAATCGATAGTCTGCAACCCCTTGTTTGCAGAGTTATGACCCTTTGCCATAATGTCACTAACAGATTGTTTTGAAAATCTGAAAATCCACAATAGACACCAAGTCTTCTGATCAGCATAATGTTAACAAGATGTGTCATTGTTTGCACAGATCATATTCATTCCAACATTACCACCATTGCTTAATTCTCTTTAGCTCAATAATATTTAACTTTTTATCCAGACATCTTATGCATTTGATTTCTAACTTGCTACAACCACCCCCTGAAATATAAACTTACTATACTTTGCTACATTTGGTATCAAAGTAGGGACCGGCAAGACATATTATTACGTGTAATTCTTGTATACATATGGCTTAATAACTCAAAACTAATTTGTATACAAAGATATATGAGAAAGTTGTTAGGAATTATCTAAGGATAATTTTTACCAAATTTCATGGTCATGGGGTCAAAGTTCAAGGTCACAGAAACCTAAGTAAACAGAAAATATCAGGTTTTTTGTCAAATTTTAGACATTTTTTTTACTTCTTCTTAAGAACCAGTGGACCAATTTTAACCAAAATTGGCATGTAGCATCCCCATGTAAAGTTGCATAAAATTTGTAAATGAAAAGGGGTAAGACCCATGGGTGGCCCAAAAAGGACCCAAACTTGGTACATCTTTGAAAATCTTCTCATGAACCAATGATCAGATGAATTTCAAATTTTGTATGCATGATTGTACAGTCAATATCTACAAATTTTGCAAATAAATCTGAGAATGAACAAGCCACTTCAATAACATAGGGTACAATTTTATACAAATGGCTTAATAACTAAAAATTGATTGACATTTTGTATACAAAGATATATGAGAAAGTTATTAGGAATTATCTAAGGATCATTTTGACAAAATTTCAAGATCATGGGGTCAAAGGTCAAGATCGCAGGCACCTGAAGAAATGGAAAATATCATTTTTTGTAAAATTTTCGACATTTTTGACTACTTCTCCAGAATCATTGGGAATTATCTAAGGATCATTTTTACAAAATTTCCTGGTTATGGGCACAAAGGTCAAGGTTACAGACACCTATGTAAACAGAAAATATCAGGGTTTTTTGTTAAATTTTAGACATTTTCAACTTCTTCACAAGAACTTGTGTACTAATTTTAACCAAACTTGACAGGGAATTGTCCCATTTGAAGCTGCATGTTTGTGAATTAAAAGGGGCTAGGGCCAATAGGAACCCCAAAAGGGGTCAAATCTGGGCATTTTTTATATTTTGTACTGTTTGTGGTCAAGATTTTGAAAAATTTAATACCGGTAGATACAGAAAAGGTGAAAGAAGCAAAAATGTATGGCACAAAAAGATCTGGAAAAAAAGTTAACAGGGCAGAAATTGTCTGGTTGACCCTTATGGGAGTTTTTTCCCCTTTTTAGTGGATTATTCATGTTTTTACCATTATCTTAATTAGTATAATGGAGAGAAATCGACAGAAGCAGAAATATTTGCAAATGAAAAGGTTCTAGGGTCTAAAGGGCCTCCAAAAAGGGTCAAATTATTGTACATCTATAAAAGAAATCATCCTTTAAGTAACCAATGATCTGCCTATTCTGCCTTTATCATGTTTTATTCGGGTGACCGTTAAGGCCGATTTGGCCTCTTGTTTGATAATCTTTTTTTTATAGTATGCCCTGGTTGTCTTTACTATACATGTACATTTTATGATAATCTTTTTATTATGGTATGCCATCGTTGTTCTTACTATACATTTTATATTAATCTTTTTTATAGTACGCCATCATCGTCTTACTACTGTTCCTTATGAAGGTGGTAGCCATTGGCTTGTGGCTTAAGTTGAACACAGAGGTAAAACAGTTGTTGAAATTTTGTTCTTGTTCTAAAAGAAAACACAATTTTAAATGTATAAGATACAAAAGATATATAACTGTGAGTTACTTCCCCTTAGTAGTGTAAATAAATACCTGTAAATAGATACTGTATAGTTGTTTGATTTCATGGGGAGAAAACTTTTGCGTTTTTCTGAAAGTATTTTATTCACGGGTATTAAATTTGGTGCAATCATTTCTAAAACAGAAGGGTAATAGGAATTGGAGTAAAGATTGTGTCATGTGATATGTGTATATGATGTCTGCTTATATAAATCCATTTTGATACGAAATAACGATTTTTTTAAAAATTTTAATTGTTTACATATTTTATTTCTGATACTTCATAAGTATAAGGTATTATATTCATGGGTATTTAATTTCACGGTATTTTCTTTGACCATGAATATAGCGAAATAACCCCCCCCCCCATGAATAAAAGTAACTGTACAGCATATAAAAATGGATACTAAATATAATGATTACTATAGTCTAAATCATTTTTTGCTTGGATAGTAGTTTAACAGATTTGACACTAAAAATTTAATTCTTATTCATGTGTTCACAGTTATCAGAAAAATTTATCCATGTCAATGAAAATTGAACTAAATCCCTACTGTTTGAAATATTCACATTTATTCATTCCCTATTCACATCGCACAAGGAACAGTCTGGCTCAGTGGCCATATTTGTTTTTACTTGTACCAAAAATATACTTCATTGTTTTGATTTTACAACAAATGAGGAGATTGTTTGATTACACTGTCTATTAATGAAGATGATTAAATGGAGAAAAATAATAAAGGAAGTATTTCCTGAGATAGTATTTTTAGAAAGAAGTGTAACATATTTTAAATTCATGTGTGCCATGTTGCTGTTAACAAGAGATACAGTAGAACTTTGATGAGTCAAACTTCAATGAGTCTAATATCTCGATGTTTCGAACTATTGACAAAGTCCCAAATAATTTTGATATTCAAAACTACTTATAGACACTTTATAATTCAAAATTTTAGGAGTCAGATTTCTCGATGTTTCAATACATTTTTTGGCCCATTTCTTTAAAAACAATGAAAATTCCTACATATAATTTGAAGTCAAATTTTACATGTGTATGAAATCGCCCCATGATAATTCTTCTCCTCATAAACTTTCAATGTTTTTATTTCACAAAAATTAAATTCTAAATTTAGCACTAATTATTAATTATAATGTACGTATGTCTTAAATAGTATCAAAGCAGTCATATACACCTGATAGAAACTCTTAAACTGAAAATATGTTATACTTGGTTACAATCCATGAGTTGAAGTTACGATGTTTTAAACTTTTAAAGGTGGTCCCTTGAATTTTGACTTATCAGTGTTCTGCTGTATAAATCTTATGACCCACATAAGTTTTGACGGAAACGAATCTGATGAATATTGTTTAACTGAGGGCCTAAAAATTGTGTATTGTAGGTTCAGAACACAATTAAAGATGCCCTGACTTCACAACTGCTGAACAACTATGAAACTGAAAGCATAGCAAATGCCAACACAGTATCAACAGCTTGGAACTACCTGTTCCTAACTGTATGTAACACCATTTGTACCTGTTTCTGACTGTATGTAACACCATTTGTACATGTCTCTAACTGTATATAACACCATTTGTACATGTTTCTGACTGTATGTAACACCATTTGTACCTGTTCCTGACTGTATGTAACACCATTTGTACATGTCTCTAACTGTATATAACACCATTTGTACATGTTTCTGACTGTATGTAAAACCATTTGTACATGTTCCTGACTGTATATAACACCATTTGTACATGTCTCTGTATGTAACACCATTTGTACATGTTTCTGACTGTATGTAACACCATTTGTACATGTTTCTGACTGTATGTAACACCATTTGTATATGTTTCTGTATGTAACACCATTTGACATGTTTCTGTATGTAACACCATTTGTACATGTTTCTGACTGTATGTAACACCATTTGTACATGTTTCTGACTGTATGTAACACCATTTGTACATGTTTCTGACTGTATGTAACACCATTTGTACATGTTTCTGACTGTATGTAACACCATTTGTATCTGTTCCTGACTGTATATAACACCATTTGTACATGTTTCTGACTGTATATAACACCATTTGTACATGTCTCTGTATGTAACACCATTTGTACATGTTTCTGACTGTATATAACACCATTTGTACATGTTCCTGACTGTATATAACACCATTTGTACATGTTCCTGACTGTATATAACACCATTTGTACATGTTTCTGACTGTATGTAACACCATTTGTACCTGTTCCTGACTGTATGTAACACCATTTGTACCTGTTCCTGACTGTATATAACACCATTTGTACATGTTCCTGACTGTATGTAACACCATTTGTACCTGTTCCTGACTGTATGTAACATCATTTGTACATGTTTCTGACTGTATGTAACACCATTTGTACATGTTTCTGACTGTATGTAACACCATTTGTACATGTTTCTGACTGTATATAACGCCATTTGTACATGTTCCTGACTGTATATAAAACCATTTGTACCTGTTCCTGATTGTATGTAACACCATTTCAAATGTTTCTGACTGTATGTAACACCATTTGTACATGTTTCTGTATGTAACACCATATGTACATGTTTCTGACTATGTAACACCATTTGTGCATGTTTCTGACTGTATGTAACACCATTTGACATGTTTCTGACTATGTAACACCATTTGTACATGTTTCTGTATGTAACACCATTTGTACATGTTTCTGACTGTATGTAACACCATTTGTGCATGTTTCTGACTGTATATAACACTATTTGACATGTTTCTGACTATGTAACACCATTTGTACATGTTCCTGACTGTATGTAACACCATTTGTAATACCATTACTAGAGTATGTTTCTGTCTGTAACATTACTTGTACATGTTTCTGTACATGTCTGTAACATTTCTTCTACATGTTTCTGTCTGTAACATTTCTTATACATGTTTCTGTCTGTAACATTACTTGTACATGTTATTTTTTATCTGTAACATTACTTCTACATGTTTCTGTATGTAACATTACTTATACATGTTTCTGTCTGTAACATAACTTGTACATGTTTCTGTATGTAACATTACTTGTACATGTTTCTGTCTGTAACATAACTTATACATGTTTCTGTACATGTCTGTAACATTTCTTCTACATGTTTCTGTCTGTAACATTTCTTATACATGTTTCTGTCTGTAACATTACTTGTACATGTTTCTGTCTGTAACATAACTTGTACATGTTTCTGTCTGTAACATAACTTATACATGTTTCTGTACATGTCTGTAACATTTCTTCTACATGTTTCTGTCTGTAACATTTCTTATACATGTTTCTGTCTGTAACATAACTTGTACATGTTTCTGTATGTAACATTACTTGTACATGTTTCTGTATGTAACATAACTTGTACATGTTTCTGTCTGTAACATCACTTGTACATGTTTCTGTATGTAACATAACTTGTACATGTTTCTGTCTGTAACATAACTTATACATGTTTCTGTCTGTAACATTACTTGTACATGTTATTTTTTATCTGTAACATTACTTGTACATGTTTCTGTATGTAACATAACTTGTACATGTTTCTGTCTGTAACATTACTTCTTCATGTTTCTGTCTGTAACATCACTTGTACATGTTATTTTTTATCTGTAACATTACTTGTACATGTTTCTGTATGTAACATTACTTCTACATGTTTCTGTCTGTAACATTACTTGTACATGTTATTTTTTATCTGTAACATTACTTGTACATGTTTCTGTATGTAACATTACTTCTACATGTTTCTGTCTGTAACATTACTTCTACATGTTTCTGTCTGTAACATCACTTGTACATGTTATTTTTTATCTGTAACATTACTTGTACATGTTTCTGTATGTAACATTACTTCTTCATGTTTCTGTCTGTAACATCACTTGTACATGTTATTTTTTATCTGTAACATTACTTGTACATGTTTCTGTATGTAACATTACTTCTACATGTTTCTGTCTGTAACATTACTTCTACATGTTTCTGTCTGTAACATCACTTGTACATGTTATTTTTTATCTGTAACATAACTTGTACATGTTTCTGTATGTAACATAACTTGTACATGTTTCTGTATGTAACATAACTTGTACATGTTTCTGTCTGTAACATTACTTCTACATGTTTCTGTCTGTAACATTACTTGTACATGTTATTTTTTATCTGTAACATTACTTATACATGTTTCTGTATGTAACATTACTTCTACATGTTTCTGTCTGTAACATTACTTCTACATGTTTCTGTCTGTAACATCACTTGTACATGTTATTTTTTATCTGTAACATTACTTATACATGTTTCTGTATGTAACATAACTTGTACATGTTTCTGTATGTAACATAACTTGTACATGTTTCTGTCTGTAACATTACTTCTACATGTTTCTGTCTGTAACATTACTTGTACATGTTATTTTTTATCTGTAACATTACTTATACATGTTTCTGTATGTAACATAACTTGTACATGTTTCTGTATGTAACATAACTTGTACATGTTTCTGTCTGTAACATCACTTGTACATGTTATTTTTTATCTGTAACATTACTTGTACATGTTTCTGTATGTAACATTACTTCTACATGTTTCTGTCTGTAACATTACTTGTACATGTTTCTGTATGTAACATAACTTGTACATGTTTCTGTCTGTAACATTACTTCTACATGTTTCTGTCTGTAACATTACTTGTACATGTTATTTTTTATCTGTAACATAACTTGTACATGTTTCTGTATGTAACATAACTTGTACATGTTTCTGTCTGTAACATTACTTCTACATGTTTCTGTCTGTAACATTACTTGTACATGTTTCTGTCTGTAACATTACTTATACATGTTTCTGTCTGTAACATAACTTGTACATGTTTCTGTATGTAACATTACTTGTACATGTAATTTTTTAGATCAGTTTACTCGTGGTTCTGGTTGGATAGCACAAACATCAATGCAGCTAGCGATTGCATGACTCCTGCCAGTAACAGAGTTTTAAAGTCTAGCCAGGTGGTTTTAGTTGATGTATTTACATTGGTCATCGTTACCATGGGTGTTTCAACTTTAAATCAGTTCGACCCGATGTTTAAATTTATTTGAGACATCGATCTACATTTATTACTCCGTTTTTACATACCAAATAACAATGTAATTTTAAGGTTGTTGAACGAATGTTTTTCTGTTAAAAAAATCAGGGAGTAAAGGTAACTGAATAATGCAACATTTTTTAAAGCTATTGAAAGTCATGATAGATCTAGCCTACAACCATTGGACATAAATATTTGTCACTTATATAATTTTCTTTTTTGTTTTGTATATAAAACCAACAACATTTCAATGCACACAGAATCTACTAATTTAAGCAATATTTCAAATATTTTGTTTACATGAAAGAAATTGAATTAATTTTTTTTAATCATTTTGAAATTTAGATATACTTTTGTTTATTTTGAGAAAAAAATTATTTTGTGGAGGATAAATTACTTCAGGTAAATTGTGACATATTTCATTAGACTGAAAGAATAATTACAGAATTTACAAAATTATTCCGTGAGAAAAATACTGTCATTTCTGTAAATAAACGCCATAATTTAAAAATGCATATATATTTTAGAAATATGAAATTGTCCTAGATCTACCATAAATTTGTACAAATTTGTAAAATTCTGGATTTTACCAGCATTTAAAAATTATCAGTTGTATATAAAACATAGAAGAAAATAACATAAGTGACAAATATATATGTCCCATGATTGTACTCCGACTCTTTATGTCTGCTGTTTTGTGATGACAATGTAAACATATAATAAAATGTATAAATTTCTACTGATGCATAATAAAAAATAAGCATCCACTAATATTTCAAATAAATGTTTTGGTTTAAATATGTACCATGGTATACAACAGCCTATACTAATTTCTGATTTTAGTAGATAATGATGTATATTCCCAGGTTAAACAGTAACTGTAGGTATGTACAGATAGCATATATATTCCTTTATTAATTCACCAATTCAGATTTGACAAAGGACTTGCCTTTCAGTCCTTTGATTTATACATTATCAACACGTCTGGAATCCAGAAAAAAGGCTTCCCAGAACTTTTAAAAATCAAAAATTTTCTGGACTCATTATGCTCTGCATGCATTTGTGTTCGCTGAAACTCAGTTTATTTTTGATAAATAATACGCATGTCAATTTAATGCAATATTTGGCAGGAATAAAAAGGAGTCGCAATGTGATAATTAACTCTCTGGGCTTTAATGAACATTTCTGGGAAGCATACCCTGAACCACAGGGAAATGGTGATTTTTGTTTCTGGAAGCTAGAAGATACCTCATCGGGCTTCCAAAAAGAAAAGTCAAAGTAAACCCATAATAGGTTGTTATGAGCCGGCCTGACTCAGTTGGTAGCGCTCGACTCTTGATCGTGAGTTCAAGTCCAGCTGACAGCAGGTTGGTTTCCTGTTCTTTGGATGAGACAGGAAAAACCGAGGTCCCATGTCACAGTAGGTGTCGGCACATTAAAGAACCCTCACTGCTCAATGGCCGTAAGTGCCAAGCATAGGCCAAAATTTGAAGCCCTTCACTGGCATTTAATGACGTCTCCATATGAGTGAAATATTCTTTATTGGGACGTCAAACAACAATAAACAAACAAATAGGTTGTTATCATATAACAACCAATAATAATGATTTTTAAATGCCGGCCTTGTCTGTTATATTTGTGGCAGACATATTTGTTTAATGGCATTGCTACATCAAAATTATTATTGATTAATAGAAAAAATTGTATTGAAATTGAATAGGAAATGACTATGTAATAGTTTTTTGACAAAATGTGTTTTTATCTGAAATATTTAGAGAAAGGTAAAATTATACTCAGTTTTGTTACCCTACTGTAGATCAACTTGCTTGCGCTACCTGCATGTGTAACATGAAAAACTGACCCGCCATAGAAATTCTACCCATGGTAACTTTTCTCCAATAGAAATCTTACCTGAGGTAGCTTTCTATGATAGAAATCTTAACCGAGTAGCTGAAGAAAAATGACCCACTTTAACATTTCTGTTATTTGTCCTGTGAAAAAAATGACCATTGTAGAAAAGTTACCTTCCTACATTTTAAAGAAAAGAAACATTAACATTGATATGTTGCCTATACTTAAGGCCTAATTATGGTCTGGACCGCAGAGGACCGGTTGTCTCTGCCCAACCCCAAACTATTTCATAGGTTATTTGTAAGTATATGCCAAAGATATATTTTTAATAAGTTTAATTTTCTTTTCCTTTTGTTAACTTAACACATAAGTAAAATACATAAAGGTGCATTTAAATTGCATTTGTCCTCCCAAAATATATTTTCTGTCGTTTTGTGTATTTTCCTGATAGAAAGATAGATTTTTGGTTTGAAGGGAAGCTGTGATCATCAATCGGATATCTCTATCACCGAGCCATCGCATGATTCCATACCCTGAAATTTCATGTGATTTGTATGTCAAAAACTTTCCTCATTCATATTATCTCTGTTGTGCATTTTTCTAAATAACCCGGGGTTATGATTTCTACTTAGAATAATGACCCTGGGTATTTTTCTATGCGGGTCACTTCTCTACATTACACCTGCAGAAAAGACAACTTCACAAAATTCAGGCAAGGTTGATATAAGTACGATATAATTCCATACGATAAATCGAAATCATTTCATCATTTCAGTACAAGTGCTGTGGAGTTGAACCAGTGACAACGACAGTAACCGGATTTGAGAATACAAAATGGTGTCTGACTGTAGGTACGCAGTGTTCAACTGGAACCTACAAAATTCCCCCTGCTTGTTGCGTTGGTATTACAAAGGACACTATCTCTACAGCAAGTACATCTTGCACGGCAAATTTGAACGCAGGAACTTACTATACTACAGTGAGTAGAACAATATATATGAGCTCTTATCAACATTTTTAGCCCACCATCAACAGATTCAAATCGCCGTCCGTTCGTCCTTCAACAATTCTTGTTATCGCTGTTTCTCAGAAAGTACTGAAGGGATCTCCTTGAGGTCTAAATGTGCAGTGTACAGTTTCAGGTGGGTCTGATAACAAAATGGCTGCCAGGTGGCCATCTTGAATTTTGACAGGAAAAGTTTGTTATTGCTATTTCTCAGAAAGTAGGAAAGGGATCTTTATGAAATTTGACGTATAGGTTTTCCTTGACGTCTAGTTTTGCAGTGTACATTTTCAGGTAGGTTGGATCACAAAATGGCTGCCAGGTGGCCATCTTATATTTTGACAATTAAAGTTTGTTATCACATTATTTCTCAGAAAGTTACTGAAGGGATCTTTAAGAAATTTGAATAGGTTCTCCTTTAAGTTTAGCTGTGCAGTGTACATTTTCAGGCAGGTCGGATCACAAAATGGCTGCCAGGTGGCCATCATTGATTTTGACAATTAAAGTTTATTATATATTTCTTGTAAACCATTTACATGTTTACCCCTAAGCCATGTATATTCTTGTTTGTTATGAGTAGACACATTCATTGGTGTATGATTATTGGGGGGGGATCCTACCCCACCCCCCTGAAATTTATATATTTACTTATAACTTAAAAAACATTCAGCCCCACCCTTAAACCATATATATTATTGATTGTTATTGGGAAACACATTCAGTGGTGTATTGGGGATCCTTGGGGGTCATGCCCCACCCTCTGAAATATATATTTTTACTTATAACTTAAAAAACATTCACAGCCCCACCGTTAAACCATATATATTTTGGATTGTTATGGGGAGACACATTTAGTGGTGCCCTATGCAGGTCCTGCCCCACTTACACCCTGGAATTTATATTTTTGCTTATAACTTGTTCACAGCCCCACCCTTAAACCATATATATTATTGATCATTATTTGGAAACACATTCAGTTGTGTATGGGGATCAGTGGGGTCCTGCCCCACCCTCTGAAATATATTTTTACTTACAACATAAAAACTGTTCACAGTCCCACCCTTAAATCATATATATTTTGGATTATTATGGGGAGACACATTTTAATGGTGCATATGTGGGTCCTGCCCCACCCCCTGGAATTTATATTTTTGCTTTTGACTTAAAAACCATTCACAGCCCCACCCTTAAACAGGGGTAAAAATTAAGAAAAAATCCCCAGGAACCAAATAGGCTCCTAAGTTTCAAATTCTGGGAGCCCAGATTTAAACTTATGGGCCCGTCATATTTACTGGAATCAATTTTAACCAGTTTGTGACCTTAACATTTTTAACATCTTGCTCAGCCGGGCAAGTATATTGTGCTTGCCCTCCATGAAATTTTGGTTGCCCGCAAAGAATCACTTTTGTGTTTTATTAATTTATTGTTATTTTAATAGATATATACAATGTGAATTGTCTCTCAGTGATATATTTGCAAGTAAATTAATTGTAAATGCATCTGTATTATCATTTATATCAATCATTATTATTACTATTTTACAATGTAACTACTGTGTGTTTAAATCAATGCAAATTACAAAAGTTTTCATTTTTTAAAAAAATATCCATTTTATCCATGTCATTAAAACTTTTATGTACAACAACTAGTTTCCCTTTTATCATTCACATACATTTAATTATGATTTTATAACTTTTATACAATGTACAGTAAAACCTGCTATAGCGGCCACCTCTATATAAGGATCACCTGTCTATAAAGGCCAGTTTTGAAAAGTACCATGACTGCATACTTCAACTAAATTAAACCTGTGTATAAGGGTCACCTGCACATAAAGGCCAATATTTTCTGGTCCCTTGGGTGGCCCCTATATACAGGTTTTACTGTATAGTATTACATACATGTATCATCATTTTAACACATCCTGAAATTCAGTTCCCTTCGGTGTATTGGTTCTTTTATTACACACCAACTTCCACTTCCTCCATAAATTGCAAGCTAGGTGAATGATAGTTCAGATTGGTTTAAAGGAGGTTGGACATTCGGAATATAAATACATATATGTCATTTTGCAGTGTATCATTTTGAATTGTAATGTTGTATCAAAATCAATTTCGCAAAATAAAATTGTTATTTGTCCAGCCTAATCATGATAATGTGCTAGTTCATGACACTTCAAAGGCGGTCTCTACCCTACATGATCTACTAAACGAGGGTATGATATTGACAGCGATCATATAAAGCCTTCCATCGCTGATTCAACAATAATTTGTGATTGTTCAGATTCTTTTAACCTGAAATTAAAACAGTGATGCACTTTAGAGAGGATCGATTTAGTGTAGGTAATCAATTTAAAGGCTTTTCAGAGCTTTTAAAAATCACAAATTTTCTGGATCCCCTCATTTATTGCTCTTGTAAGATTTTTGTTTTGTTGAACTTCAATCTATTTTTGGTAAATTATTAGGCTGTCAATTAAATGCAATCTTAAGGATAAAAACTAGTCCCAATGTAAACATTAACTTCTGGGCCACGGGAAAGCAGTTACAGAATTTGTATATGGAAGTAAGAGAATAATTCAAATCAAATTGGATAATTTCAAAGTGTTTCTCTTGAGCATATTCCAGCCCCACCCTTGAACCTTATATATTATTGATTGTTTTGTGAAAACACATTCAGTGGTGTATGTGGAGGTACTGCCCCACCCCCTGAAATATATATGTTTACTTATAACTTAAAAACTAATCACAACCCCGCCCTTCAACCTTATATATTATTGATTGTTATGGGAAAACACATTCAGTGGTGTAAGTGGGGGTACTGCCCCACCCTTGATATTTATATATATGTTTACTTATAACTTAAAAACTGTTCACAGCCCCACCCTTAAACCATATATTTTATTGATTGTTATGAGGAGACACATTTAATGGTGCATATAGGGGACTTGCCCCACCCCGTGGAATATATATAACTTATAATGTGAAATACCACCACATCCCTCATCCTACACTTATTAATACTGTATGTTACTTTGCTACATTTAATATCAAAGCAGGGACCTTCAAGACATATAATTATGTGTAATTCTTGTGATAATTTGCACCCATTTAGGCAAGCTTTTTTGTCTTCTGACAACTCTTGTTCACTTTTAACCTTGAACAAGATCAGCAATAATAAGAAAGTATATAAAGGAAAAATGTTCAGAAAATAAAAGATCTAAAAAAAGTCAACAGGACTGAAATTGTGAGACTGTCACTTAGTCAAGTCATAGAGAGAGAGAGAGAGAGATACAAAGAGAGATACAAAGAGAGAGAGATACAAAGTGAGAGAGGCGACAAAAGAAAATGCTTGGAAAAAATAAATAAAAATATAATATAATAATGACAAATTAACAAACAAATAATAAACAGAAAAAAAGACAACTTTGATAGTACCATCTCATCAGACAACATGATGGAAATGATGCCAAATATTTGATTTATTTTCAGGGATGCTATGATGCTGTTAAGGACAAAATCACCACTATCGGAAATTGGTTCATTGGTATTGGGATAACTGTTCTCGTTATTGAGGTTTGATCATAAATTTATATTAAAATAATATTCTGGACATTTAAGAATAACATCAACAACAAAACAAACAACATTGTTAAAATATTCAAAATACATTGATAAAATATGTACGGAGATAAATATTTTTTCTCAAATGTATGCAACCATTTTTTTTTTCAACCTTGCAGTTGAAGATTTATCTCCCTTGATCATATTATTTATTAATGTCATTTAGAGTATTAGGGGCCAGCCTGGTCGAGTGTTTAGAACATCACACTTTGAACCATGAAGTTTCTCACTTCTGGTCAGTGCAGGTTCTAGACTGCTGCAACCAAACTGATTTTTGTGAGAAAGGTTTGCCAGTTTACTTGCAGAAGGCTGGTGGTCTCTTCCTGGCTAACCAGATTCTTACCTCCACCACTAAAAACTGACCACCACCATGTAACTGAAATATTGTTGAATGTGACATAAATCACTATTTAAAATCCAATCATTTAGAGTATTAAATGTATTTGACCGCTATTTTGGTGTCCAAAATAATTTGATAATCTCGGTGTTTTAGGTCACCTGAGCCAAAGGTGACCAATTGGGATTGTCTTTTGTCTGTTGTTGTCCGTCATTAACATTTACACATTTTCAACTTCTTCTAAAGAACCAGTGGGCCGATTTTAATTAAACTCGGCATACAGCATCCCCATGTAAATCCACATGAAAAGGGGCTAGGACCAGTAGGGGTCCTAAAGGGACCAAAAAGTACCAAAATTTGTTACATATTTAAAAATCTTTCTCTCATGAACCACTGATCAGATGACATTTAAATGTTGTATGCATGATTGTAAAGTCAATATCTACAAAGTTTGCAAACAAAAATGAAATCTGTTGACAAATTAGCCACAAGGGGGCGCATCAGTAATGCAGGGTACAATTGAATTATAAATTGTTTAATAACTTAAAAATGATCGACTTTTTGTATACAAAGATATATGAGAAAGTTTATACTAATGATCTATGGATCATTTTGACAAAGATTCAAGGTCATGGGGCCAAAGGTCAAGGTCACAGGCACCTAAGTAAATGGAAAGTATAAGCTTTTTTGTAAAATTTTGGACATTTTTACTACTTCTCCAGAACCATTGGGTCAATTTGAACCAAACTTTACAGGAAGTATAACTATGTAAAGCCGCATAAGTTTTGCTGATGAAAAGGGGCTAGAACAAAAAATGGCTGCCATGACTAAATATAGAACAAATGAATTAGCAGATATTTTTGATTTGATACATGTATCTCCAAAATTATTAAAGCTAAAAAAAAACCCGTTATCTTAAAATTAGCAGCTTGCAAAAATCCATCAATATTTTAATTTGGGGGAAATTGTAGGGTTGACCCTTATGTGACTTGTTTCCCCCTTTTGTGGATTTTTATGATTTTGAATTTTCTTTACAGTCACATTATCCTGAAAAGTATTATAGATAGACTATAAATGAACGACGCAAAAGTGTTCAGCACGCAAAGATCTACAAAAAAGGCCGAAATTGTCAGGTTGACTCTTATGGGAGTTATTTCCCCTGTTAAGTGGCTTTTTCATGTTTTGGGCTGTTTTTGTTTTTGTTTCCATTATCTTGTAATGTATGATAGGTAGAGAGAAAGTGAGAGGTAATAGTGTTCAGCACACAAAGATCTACAAAAGTGTCATTAGGGCTGAAATTGCCCGGTCGACTCTTATTGGAGTTATTTCCCCTTTTTCTTGGATTTCTCATCTTTTGGACAGTTTTTCCTATTATCTTGAAAAGTATAATAGATAGAGAGAAATTGAAAGTAGCAAAAATGTCCAGCATGCAAAGATCTATAAAAAAGTTAATAGGGACAAAATTGTCAGGTCGACCCTTATCAGAGTCATTTCCCCTTTAAAGTGGATTTTCATGTTTTTGGCTATTTTATCCTATTATCCAGTGAGCAGATTTTAACTAAACTTGGCATATAGCATCTAGCATCTTAATATGGAGCTGTATAAAGTTTGTGAAAGAAAAGGGGGTGGGACCCATAGAGGCCCTAAAAGGGGGCCAAAAAGGACCAGAACTTGGTCATTTTCAAATTTTGTATGCATGATTGTTCCATTAATATCTACAAAGTTTGCAAACAAAAATGAAATCTGTTGATAAACGGCCCACTAAGGGGCTTGAATAACATAGGGTACTGCCGTATGCAAATGGCTTAATAACTCAAAACTGATGGACTTTTTGTATATAAAGTTATATGAGAAAGTTGTCAGAAATTACATAAGGGTCATTTTGTCCAAATTTCAAGGTCATGTTATCAAAGGTCAATATCACAGGCACATAAGTTAACAGAACATATAAGATTTTGTTAAATTTTAGACATTTTTGACGTGTCCTATAATACATTTTGTACATGAACAAATACTCCACAAAATCTTGTATTCTAAACATGATATTTTAAGATGATAGAAGTAAAGCTCATATTTGTATATAATTCTGATTGTTTGTTGTTATACTGATGTTATCACAATAATATTAATGTGAAAATTTTCAAAAAGGGTGGTAACTTATTAGTTTCTCATACTTTTAATTGTTAGTATGATACGACTGGTATATATATATATATATATATATATACATGTATATATAAATGATTCACACAAGTACTTAGATAAATGAAAAAGCCACAAAATGCCAAAATAAACTCAACGGTTTCATTATTATCATCAAGGAGTTTATATATATATATATACATACTGTATACAGGGAAATTTTCACCCCCGTTTTATTTTAGCCCCTTTCACCCTCATCGTCAGTGGGTGAATTCAAAACTGTGGGTGAATTCAAAATGGTAAATTCATCTATTTTTAATAATAAAAGTCTGGGCGAATTTAAAACGGGGCAAAACCGTATACAATGTACATATATATATATATATATATATATATATATATATATATATATATATATATATATATATTTTTTTTTTTTTTTTTCCTCTACAGGTTCTGGCTGTAATATTTGCATTCTGTATCTGTCATCAGGCTAATGGCAAAGATCAAGTAGTTTGAGGTGTGTATGGTTATCATTACTGTAGTGTAGATTTATCTTGTGTTTTTTTTTTATTCTCACTTTGGCTCATGGGTATAATGTTGTACTGTAATAAGACACATTACAAATACACAACCTCTGGCAGCATCATATCAAAATTATAGTCACTAGGGTGATTGGGTAACAGAAATGTATTGTTAAAGATAAATAAATGAATAACTGTTTCCATTCCCTGTGTTGACTTGGTTATAACCCAGCTTATAACAATCTTTTTTTTTTTTCAGGTGTAAGCAGTCAATCTTCCTGTGCTGCCATCTGGTATACAAGAAATATCTTGGCCTATTGTTGTCTGTTGCAGATGTTTACTTTGTAATTTCTATTTTACTTTGCTAACTCAACAACCCCTGAGAAACAATGAACTCTTCTATAAATCAATGACTTGGGCAAGTCCAAATGTGTATTTAGGTCATGAGGTAACTGATTTATCTGTCAAAATCACCATTCACAAGAATCCAACCCAATTTTTCTACTTTGAACTTTTGCATTTTCCCTGAAATAAAATAGATTTCAGTTATTATTTGTGGAAATAATTTTTATCTACGCACTTGACAATATAATGAATTTGATCATGTGAGAGTATTTCCGTAGAATGATTGATTTATTTCAAGTTCTTGTTGTAGTTGTTGTATTATTGTTCAACTTCCCACTCAAGAATCTTTTACTCATATGAGACGCCACCAAATGCCGATGAAAGGTCTATAAATTTTAGCCTGTGATCGGCACCTACTTTAATTTAGAGTCAGATCAAATTAAAAGCATTGGATACAAAATACTACCATAGGCTCCTTGTTATTTTCTGATTTATAGTTATAACCTGGTTCTGTTTTGATAATTCGTGTTACCAAGTAATTTTAAACCTGACAAACTGGATGTTTTACTATATTGCACAATGAAAATTCAGTGCAACCCTAAATGGTATACCGGTACTTAAAGCAATATGAGCTGTCGTAGGTGAAAAATTTTACATGCCCATTTTATGTAATATTTTATCTCATATATATATCCCAAAGATACCATCTGGTGGTTAGAATAACAAATGCATATTTGTATAATTGCAACAATCTTGCCAAACGTGACCCATAATATAAGTTATTGGATGTCTGCCATTACTTTGAGCATTGCAAATTAACTTTCGGTAAATTTTTACCAAGATTACTGAGTGTCCAATAAACACGTGCTATTTACAGTAAATATACTCTCTATTCTTATTAACCTTTGCGTTTATTTTTGTACATCATCATTTCATACCTTAATCAGACAAAGTTTATCTTTTCGTCATTTCAAAACATTTTTTCTCTGAAATTGTCCATGTGCTGGGTATATCGGGTGATCTCAACACATTTTAGCTCATCCCATCGCATTCTCGGCTTTATCTTTCTTGACACATGTGATTGTGAACTGCCCAACTCCACCGGACATGGCGGCAGGATTGTGAAACATGAGGTACGCATACATTTCACAGTTACATGTATATTGTTTTGATTTTGTCAATGTCAGCATTTGGGGTAACATTAAAGATTGGAAAAAAATTCTTTTAGTCACCTGATATATTTATTCATATATTAATCCGATTTTCTGCAGGTATTTAAAATAGCGTTGAAAAGCATATATTTTACATAACACATGCACTTTCCAATAAAAATCACATCCTGTATTTCAAAAGTGAATATAAAACATGTACAATCGGCTGACTTTAACATAGTCCAAACGCATAAAGGACTGACTGAACGAATTACAAAGTACATTTGATATGGCGAAAGAGTTTATCTGAAAGGTCATTGCGTACAGAAATACAGATGGATTTTCTATGGTACGTGAAAACTTAAATTCTGATAATACAAATAACTTCAAAAGAAGATCTTATTTTATCATATTTTCGACTATATGTCAGGAGACAAAAATAATCATTGTGACAGCTTATATCGCTTTAAAAGTATCAAGATTCCCTCTTGCAGATTCTTACTCAATTTTCTGTAAAGATTTTGAGTTTTATCGTATATTTATGGATAGTATTGTATTTTCCCTCCAGCTTAGAGCTTTCTTTTCTTTAAAGGATTATTTAAATAAGTGTGTTTACAGAACAGATGGTCTCTTATAAGAGTGGGCTCTCAATGTAGGTTCTACTGTAATAATATTTATAGTAATACCTCACTGTTTATTGGACTGTAAATTGGGATATTTTATCATCGCTAAAATTTGGCCATTTTTGTGATAAAATGCTGGTTTATTTTTTGGCCATTTAAATTTTGGCCATTTATGTTTATATCAATATGTTTAACTTTGACCTACCATCAGATCTTGTCATGTCCAACATTACAGGTGTTTGAAATATCAAAAACTTAAAGGTGCCAGTGAAATAGTTAGAATCAATGCATCACATAGTACTTAATTGAGATAAACATCCAAACTTATAAAAGTTTGTCATTTAAAAAAAAGAAACATTTCTAATCTATAAACCACTAAAATATTTTATTTAAAAAGAATCGGTAGAAACTTTGTGTACATATTTTGGATCGTTTAATTTTGGCCATTTAATAGGGTGGCCAAAATATCCCAATTTAAGGTTATTCGTCTCAATGATTAAACAAAAGAATGACATTAAATATTACAGACAAATGTTCAGCTAACATAATTTGGATTATATAAATATTGATTTTTGGACATTTTCTTATTATGTATTATTGTAACATAATAATATGAATGTATGAAGTGGTTTGCCCGACTTATTATGTACTGTGATAAGATTATTATATATTATATTATTATATTATATATATTATATTATTACCGTAAGTGATCAGACATTCTCACTGTGGCAATCTGCTTTTGAAGAAGGAATCAATGGTTGTGACTCAAGCATCATGCTTAAAGCCATGTAATCTCTCGCTTCCAATCATTCTGAGAGTATATGGTGATCTTCTAACTGAAATCTAACAAATATAAAACAAGAAGATTGATCAGTTGTAGCAGGAACAGAGAAGACTGTTCCCAATCAAAAACATATCAAGGTATGGATAGCAATTGGCCTAACCAATCAAATGATGCAGACTAATATTGAACATCAGACATGGACAGAGATTGGCCCTAACAAAGATTGGCTCTAACCAATCAAAAACATGAAAATCAAGGCATGGAGAGCAATTGGCCTAACCAATCAAATGATGCAGACTAATATTGAACATCAGACATGGACAGAGATTGGCTCTAACCAATCAAAAACATGAAGACTCTGTATTGAATATCAGACATTGACAGAAATTGGTACTAACCAATCAAAAACATGAAGACTCAAATTGAACATCAGTTATAATTACTCCTCCATGGCACCTGAGCAAGAGGTCTGTGTTTGTCCATTTTTTCTTACCAGATTTGTACCTATATCCAGGACATCCTAAAGATTTATACCTTCAGGTGTCTGAGAATTTTTATATTGTAACATGGACAGAGATTGGCCAGTTCAACCTTTGATGATAGATTTGGTATGGTAAATCAGACATTTTGGATGATTATATTAACTGTTGTTTGTTCGTATGGGAAGACTTTTCAAAAATGAATAGAAAAATTGCATAGTGCATCCAATACTTTTGTTCCTTGTTGTGGTTATTTCTTTATCTTTTTATGATGGGTTGGAGGTGGGGTTGCTGAGGGTTTTGTAATTATATGCATAAAGTCAATGTATTTAAAATTGCCATTTGATGTTTATTTGTTGTAGCATTTACATACTTTCATTACTCTTCAATTTATTTCTTTTTGTCTAATTATTTAAATAGACATTTATTGTGTATATATAACAGTTTCACAACTACAACCCCCCCAAAAAAACCAAAAATAACATCAAATGGTATACATTTAAATGTGTTGTTATAGTTTATAGCAGTTACATGTACCGATATACGTCACTATAAGGTGGAACCTGTTTTATGAGACCACATCTTAACTTTTTGAGAGACCACCTGTCTTGAGAAACAATTTTTTCAGTGTCAGATAGGGCGGTGGCTCAAGACAAGTTCCACCATACCAGTCTGTTGAGGTCATTGTACAATGTGTTCACATGGATAGTACATGACTTATGATATCTTTTGTTTTTGTTAATATATGTGATATGAGATTATTTTGCCAACACACATACACACGCACATACTTGAGTGTTTTGATTTCTTCGGCTTTTGTATTTAATTCAGAACCATTCACACACACTAAACTTATGGATCTATGAATCTTAGATCTAAAATTAAAATAATCACTTTTACACACTACATTTAACACCTTTCTAAAAAAAAAATGATACACAAATATTTTAAGTTTTGAGTTTGTGATTACTTTTGTGATAAATCATGTATAACATATTTACTCTATTATGTAATGGTAACCAATTGTGGGTTTGCTTTAAGGGTTTCCTGTTAGCAGTGAAGAAGTTGATTTTGTAAATATAAGTAAAGTAGTAGAATTTAACTTTTACAGAATAATCAAATAGTTTTGTGAAAATGAAATTCCATCATTTTTACACATTTAGCACAATGAAAACTGTAGAAAGTGTTTCGTTTTTGTAAAAACTGACTAGGCCTTGTCACAAAGAGTATATACAAAGATATTTATTATGTTAAGTTTGAATATCCTTTCTAACAAAAAAAAATTATGATGCCACAAATTCTAATTTTTAAAATCTTTTGTTTTTGTTAATATATGTGATATGAGATTATTTTGCCAACACACATACACACGCACATACTTGAGTGTTTTGATTTCTTCGGCTTTTGTATTTAATTCAGAACCATTCACACATGTTGAATATACTTTTGTAAAGGTGATTACTTAACATAGATCTAAAATTTAATCACTTTTACACACTACATTTAACACCTTTCTAAAAAAAAAAATGGTACACAAATATTTTTGTTTGAGTTTTGATTACTTTTGTGATAAATCATGTATAACATATTTACTCTATTATGTAATGGTAACCAATTGTGGGTTTGCTTTAAGGGTTTCCTGTTAGCAGTGAAGAAGTTGATGTATTTGTAAATATAAGTAAATGTAGCCCTATGCTAGAATTAAACTTTTACAGAATAATCAAATAGTTTTGTGAAAATGAAATTCCATCTTTGTTGAATAATCATTGAATAAAATATCATATAGTTCTACGTATTTTGTTTTTGAAATTATAACATTGCACAATTAATACTCGTGTTTTGCACTGGTACATAATCGATCATTTAATAAATACAGAATTGCCTCTAAATATAGATTCTAGTAAATTACGGGTTGTAATAGAGAAACCGAACAATTTGTATCCTTAATATCAGTTATTACGAAACCGGAAATTATCGAGGTCACATTTCTGTTGCCGTCACGAAATGTGAGCGCAAACGAGTCCACAAAACTGAACGGAATGTGACAACTAGAAAAAGTTGTATTATTAAACTGCATTCCGGATTTGTATCGTGTTTATTCCGGACGTGCAAATTTTATATATATCCATGACCTAATTATGCATAGGTAACATTTGAGTTGCCAAAACATCATCCGTGTTAACATAATACTAAACTAGGTGCTTGGAGTGTATGGAGTTTGATGAAATTATCATGCATGGTTTGAGAGTTATGCTCCGGACAAGGAAATTAATTATTTTACAAAAAGGGAATAACTCTGTGAAACACTGCACTCCACCTCGATGTGGTCTTTACGTGTATGAAGTTTGGTGAAATTATCATGCATAGTTTGAGAGTTATGCTCCGGACAAGGGAAAAAAAAAATTTACAAAGGGGAATAACTGTGAAATCGGTAGCAAGAGTTACGGTTCTTGCACTCCGCCTCGATGTGGTCTTGATTTGTATGTAGTTTAATGAAATTTCCATGCTTGGTTTGAGAGTTATGCTCCGGACAAGGGAAAAATTATTTCTTTTACAAAGGGGAATAACTGTGAAAACGGAAGCAAGAGTTACGGTTCTTGTACACTACACTCCGCCTTGATGTGCTCTTGACGAGTGTAAGTTTGATGAAATTACCATGCATGGTTTGAGAGTTATGCTCCGGACAAATATAGTACATTCGTACATTCTTACAGATCCCTATATCCACTCGGCGACTTGTCGCCCTAATTACTTTCCTTGGTGACTATCTGAACAGCAATTTGTCCGATATCTGCCTGGAGGAAAATAAATGTTTATTACTTGCCGGTGCATTTTGCAATCCAGAAATAGTGCGACACATTTTCTATAGAGCATGCAACCGATTTAGTGTAAGGGGAAGAATCATAATCAAATGTTCTGGTACTAATGTTCTTGGAAAAACCTACTAGTTTTGTTCTTTTTATTCTTATTAGGTCTTTCTCACGACATTGGAAACACCAATTAGTTTTGTTTTGTTTATACTTATTAGGGCTTTCCCACGACCTTGGAAAGACCAATTAGTTTTGTTCTGTTTATAATTCTTCCAAGGATTTTGTCCATATATTCCCCAAATCGGAAAGAATTACTTCCCAACCTCAAACTTGCACCAACGATAGATCACTGTCGAAAGATATGCATGAAACTTTATCAAGGTCATTGGGTCAAAGTTCAAGGTCACAGGGATCAAAATTAAACATTTTATGAAATGCAATAACTGGTGACTACTAAACATAGGAACATGAAACTTTCACAAATTAGTCTTCTTGACATCCTTCAGAACTGTATACTTTTTCAACGTCATCGGATCAAAGGTCAAGGTCACAGGCACAAAAACTTCAAATTTTCTGAAATTCAAATGAAGGAATGACACCGGAAACATGAAATTTACGTCAGTTTCTAGGGATTCCCTTTTGACTACATTATCATGAATTACTTCTTAAAGGTAGTCTCTTGGACCACACTATAAAAGATCACCTCTTAAAGACTACTTCTCATAAACATTATCCGGGAAAGCTCGTGCCTTTGTCTCGATAAAGTCTAGTTTATATTACATTTGTTGCATGTACAATGACCGTGGTAGTTAGAAGAAAAAATACAAGAAAAAAACATGCTATGCTAGTGGTCTCCGACCTTGACGTGGTTGGCAAGCTTAAGATTGTTATAATGTTATAATGTTCCGGGTGTGACCGGTCGACAGGGGATGCTTACTCCTCCATGGCACCTGATCCCACCTCTTGGTTTCCAGAGGTCCGTGTTTGTCCATTTTTTATCGGATTTGTATCTATGTCCTGGACATTTCTTGATTTACACTTTGGTACAGGTGGACCCAAATTGTCACTGTATTGGTACCAAACCATTGCATTGACACGGCGCCCAGTATAAAAATGCGTTTTAAAGCAGTTTATCGAGATGTTGCAATATAGGTTTATTAATGTATAATATATAATATTGATATTAGAACTTTAAAAACTAGCTGTTTATGTTATTTATATAAAACCATTAAAGTTCGTATGTTTTAACGCAAAGTAAAATCTTAAGTAGGTGCATTAAAAACCTCAAAATCCTTGTTATGGCGCTCGTCTATTACATAAACATAACACAATAATTGGAATGTTCTTTTCCATTACATTTGAGTAATACTCAACTACAGCTTATCTTGGATTGGCTGGAAAAGCTAAAAATTGAAATATTGGACATAGCCCACTGTTTGTTTTGGGGTGCCTGGCCCAAGCAATGTTCTTCACAAAAAACCCAGTAGTACATATTTTAAACTGAAGCATGCTCATTCTACTTTTCTTTAGCTGTCACATGTTCTGTCATCCTTTCATACAAATAACCGGCCCGGTTGCAAAAATCTTATTTTTTATACCGGGAACGTTCTTTAATTTGTGTGTGTAGTCTACTATAAACCACTACATCTACAAGACATAAACCACTACATCTACAAGACATAAACCACTACATCTACAAGACATAAACCACTACATCTACAAGACATAAACCACTACATCTACAAGACATAAACCACTACATCTACAAGACATAAACCACCAACATGTGCCCTCCGGCCCCATGATACGGTGATGGACGTAGAGTATGTCGGTATTATAGCCTGTGTATACCACGGGTACGGTGATGGACGTAGAGTCTGTCGGTATTATAGCCTGTGTATACCACGGGTACGGTGATGGTCTTTCAACAAACGTAGAGTCTGTCGGTCCTTTATAGACCTGTGCTGTATACCACGTGGTACGGTGATGGACGTAGAGTATGTCGGTATTATAGCCTGTGTATACCATAAACACAGACGGGTACGGACGATGGACATATTTAGAGTATGTCGGTATTATAGCCTGTGTATACCACGGGTACAGGGTGAAAATGGACGTTTTAGAGTATGTCGGTATTATGTTAGCCTGTTGTTATACCACGGGTACGGTGATGGACGTAGAGTATGTCGGTATTTGTATATGCCTGTGTATAACAGGGGACCCAAATACACGTTTTTAAGGGTACGGTGATGGACGTAGAGTCTGTCGGTATTATAGCCTGTGTATACCACGGGTACGGTGATGGACGTAGAGTATGTCGGTATTATAGCCTGTGTATACCACGGGTACGGTGATGGACGTAGAGTATGTCGGTATTATAGCCTGTGTATACCACGGGGTGATGGACGTTGATAGCCTGTGTATACCACGGGTACGTAGAGAGTCTGTCGGTATTATAGTCCTGTATATACCACGAGTACGGTGATGGACGTAGAGTCTGTCGGTATTATAGCTTGTGTATACCACGGGTACGGTGATGGACGTAGAGTCTGTCGGTATTATAGCCTGTGTATACCACGGTATGGTGGTGGATGAATAGTATGTCGGTATTATAGCCTGTGTATTCCACGGGTATGGTGGTGGATGTAGAGTCTGTCGGTATTATAGCCTGTATATACCACGGGTATGGTGGTGGATGTAGACTCTTTCGGTATTGTAGCCTGTGTATACCACGGGTATGGTGGTGGATGTAGAGTATGTCGGTATTATTATATACCACCTGTGTAGAGTACTACGGGTATGGTGGACGTAGAGGTGGATAGCCTGTGAATAGATGGGACGTAGTGTCGGTATTACCACGGGTATAGCCTGTGTATTCCACGGGTATGGTGGTGGATGTAGAGTCTGTCGGTATTATAGCCTGTATATACCACGGGTATGGTGGTGGATGTAGACTCTTTCGGTATTGTGTATACCCTGTGTATACCACTGGGTATTCCATATGGTGGTGGATGTAGAGTATATGTCGGTATTATAGCCTTTGTATATTGTAGCCACGGGTATGGTGGTGGATGTAGAGTATGTCATAGCCTGGCGTCGTGGAAGCAAATTGAAATATTCCACGGGTATGGGGGGGGGGCTAAACCAACTTGGAAAACACACACACGCCAGAAGTAGAGGGGGGGCTAAACCAACTTGAAAAAACACACACACACGCCAGAAACGTCTTGGGGGCTAAGCCCCAATTTTCAACACCTATGCCTATCTTTGCAAAAAAAAAGTGGGGGGGCTAAGCCCCCCTAGCCCCCCCCCCCCCCCCCCCCCCCCGGCTCCGACGCCTATGCCACGGGTATGGTGGTGGATGTAGACTCTTTCGGTATTGTAGCCTGTGTATACCACGGGTATGGTGGTGGATGTAGAGTATGTCGGTATTATAACCTGTATATACCAATCAGTAATACATCACGCACCAGGTAGACTAAAATTTATTTATCTAAATTCAAATAAAATTAATGGCGGCTGAACCGAACACGACTTCTTTCACTACCGCAACGAAAATTTGAAGTAAAAAGTCGAACGACGTATAAGACGCCGTTCTATATTCAATATAAAGTCAAATACCAGCGCCACCTATTAGTCTATTAAAGTCATTCAAACATTTTTAAAAATCTTGAAATATTTTTTTCAATAATGAAAAGTTTTCCAAAACATGAAAAAGACTATTTAAATACCGCAACGAAGATTTTTTATCATGGATTTTCAAGTGCAACGAAGCACTACACACACCATTTTATATCACTTATTAGGCGTTCATCAGGCGGAAATTATGCCTAGTTTTGTATGAAAACAAATTTCGAATTCATCAGTTCCATTCAAATTAAGGCGTAAAATTAATTTATTTAAATTTTTAAACAAGAGGCCCAAGAGGGCCTTAATCGCTCACCTGAGAACCATCTACAAATGTGGAAAGAGGACCAAGAAGAATATATACATGTAGGCTGATCTGGCAAAGAAACATAAATATTGCTGTTTTAAGAAATTCATAAAAAATTCTAGAAATCAAATTTTGGCAAAATTCTTGCACAAAAACATTTCTTCAACTATATACAAACAAAAACACTTTAATGCATTATTTTGAATGCAAGGGGAAATAACTGAGGAAATCATACAAAAATTAATGAAAATGACAAAGGCTGAAAAGACCTAAAAAACGCGTCAAAAAGTAATATTCCGATTTCTATGAAAACATACAAACTTGAATCATACATCCATTTAGATCACAGAAACAATCTGTTTTTCAATTCATGCAGTGGTTCTGGATAAGAGGATTTTTAAAGAGAAGTACCTTTTGGGACCTAATCTGCCCTGCCCTGAATCTACGCCTGGGCCAATCTGGCTGAAATCTACAAACATGGTAAAGGACCTTGAGCACTTACTTCTTCAAAGTGAATGCAAGGGGAAATAATTGAAAAAATCATGCAAAAATGAATGAAAATGACAAAGGCTGAAAATACCTCAAAAACGCGTCAAAAATTAGTATTCCGATTTCTATGAAAAAATACAAACTTGAATCATACACCCATGTATAGATCACTCAGAAACAATTCGTTTCTCAATTCATGCAGTGGTTCTGGAGAAGAGGATTTTAAAAGGGGGTACCTTTTGGGACCTATTCTGCCTCGCCCTGGATCCATCCTTTGGCCAATTTGGCTGAAAACTATAAACTTGGTAAACGACCCTGACACTTGCTTCGTGTCAAGTTTCGTCAAAATCCCTTCAGTGGTTTCAGAGAAGAAGTCGAAAATATGAAAAGTTTACGGACAGAGTGATCACAATAGCTCACTTGAGCCTTCGGCTCAGGACAGGTGAGCTAAAATCGAATAAATGGCAGCCGAACCGAACCCGATCTCTCTTGCTACCACAACGAAGATTTGAAATTGAAAACCAAGTACCACGAAACTGTATAAGCTGCCGTCCTATATTCAATAAAAGATCAAATACCAACGCCTTTGTGCTATAAAATTCATTCCTTATAAAATAATAAAAAAAAATAGATAAATTAAAAAAAAAAACGAAATATTTTTAAATGATACTTCTCATAATTAGATCTATCATCTAAAATTGTGTTATCAGTTTCTGCAGAGAAATATCCCAAACTAGGCCCTATAATAATACATTTCTATTAGTAGGCCCTAGTACATGGTATTGTCCCCCTGTATAGCCCTACAATATAAAAGTGGGTCGTTTGGACTGGGGTGGTTTTTACCTAACGTGTACAAGTTCGAGCTCGGGATATCTAAAATTACTTTTTAATCGAATCTTCATCTTTGTCAATCAGACGCTTAAATCATACTGGTTGATTCGAAAATCGGAATGGCTTTTAGATTTCCAACATTACTCCCTGGTGCTGTTGATCCTCTTTGGTTCACCGTCGATCGTCCATGTGACGATGAAGATGAATTAGAGAAACTCGAAGAGGAACATGCGGTTTGGGTAGGCAGAGATTAATATCACCAACATGCAGGTCCGCCTGTAAAAGCCTAAAACCAGTAAAACTAAAAGCCTTGAAAAGGCCTTATTTCCATAATTTCTGTGGAAACGCTGGGTAAAATCAGAGAATTTTATATGTTTCATATAAAATTCTCCGATTTTATCCAGCGTTTTCACAGAAATTACCATTCCCAATACAAAATTTACTAATTTTTTTTGCCCAATTCTGAGCAAAAATTTCAGTTATGTTCACCATGTCATTCACATTCAGTATAAAACTATAAAAAAAGAGAATTTAGTACATGTATGAACTGCACTTTAAAGTCTTCAGATGAAATCCATGTTTTCAGTTAAATAAAAGAAGCTATAAAATGATCCACAAGTTTTATGCTTTATTCTTATGACTTAAAGACCATGATTATCCCCCCCCCCCCCCCCCAATTTGCCTTTTATTTGGCCCATTACAGCTTAAAATTCCCAATTGGAAGTGTACAGGACCCTGTCACAAAAAGGGTCTATCAACCCCTGTACAGTGAAATCACGTTTTGTCAAAAGTGAAGTGTATCGTGCCGACTTATCATATGACGGTAAGGCGATTTACCAAAACAGACTTGAATTACCAAAACAAGGCTGAAACACGCTTAAATTAGTAGAGCAAGATACAAATGTCATATTATTTTTTGTTGAATATTTTAAAAATGTAATTTGTAACCTGATTTATGAGTATTTATGGATTAAAACCGAATAAATTTCTGAAACAAGAGTCAAGACCCAAACACACTACAGTTATCAAAAAAGAGAAACAATACTGAAACACACCACAAAAGCGAATTGATGACCATAGCAAGATACAAAATGTTTAAATAATTATTTTAACTGTATTTTGTAATATGACTTATGTATAATTATTGATTCAATTTAACGAATAAATCCCCGAAACAAGACTGAAACACTCAACAATTACCAAAACAGGTCGGTCTTGTTTCAGTAATTGTATCTAGTCTGTTTCGGTCTTGTTTGGGAAATTTATTCAGAATTAAGCCATAATTATACTTAAATTATGTTACAAAATATATTTTAAATATATATACTACAGCATTTGTATCTTGCTCCAGTAATTGTGGTGTGTTTTGGTAATTGTAGTCTGTTAAAATGTCTGACCCACATACGGTGATATGTTAAATTCGATGATTTCATTAAACATCATTATCGGACCATTTGGAAGGGTCCTTAGATCGTCCAAAAACCATGTTACTGGTACGGGACCTATTCATGGACAAAAATCAAGGGTCTTACCATTTGTTTCATTATTGTTGATGGTATACCACTACCAGTAATGATGTTGTTTTCTGTGACAGGCCTGGTATACTGATTGAAGACTTAGATATGAATACCAACTCCAACAATGAACAATGTTTTACTCTCTTGTTGGTGTATCATTAATCTTGCTAAGGTCTATTAGGGCTTGTTGTATTGCTTTATCAGGGGGGGGGGGGTGGTCTCTCATGTGTTGGCTTGACCAGTCTGTGGTAGGACAGTTAAAGTCCTCAGTAAGCACTGTACTTCCTGGGGTGTGGCATATTGAAAAGCTTTTGTAGCAAGTTGTCCAGTTCCTTAATGCCTTTCATATTTTGATGAGGCATGTACATGTAGAAGTTCTTGACATTGAGGTCTTTGTCCCTTGGTAATTTTACCATGACCCATTCAATTTCGCAGTCAGTCAGTAAGGTCTGTTCCTCTAGATCTGATTACACAAGGTTGCCCTTACCTAGTGTAAAGACTCCTCCTCTAAATGAGCTGCACTTTCGTAATCAAAGTTCGTCTACAACTAGGAAATTGAAAGTTTAACTTATCCAATACATTGTATTACATTGTAACTTTGATTGAAATAAAATATTTTTAAGTTAGTGAGGCTTTACTGATGATTAAGATTTTGGGGGCTTTTTATGAAAAAAAGTCAACATGTGCAACCATTATTTGCACGGATGATAGCGTTCTATAATTTCTATCTTGACGTTTCTATAGAAATTAAGTGACATCTTAGAAATCTGCACAACTCTTATTAAATGTCTAAACAATCTGTTAATTGTCCTAGATAATACAATGTAAGTGTTCAAACTGATCAAAGATAAATTGTAAATATGTTGTACTTCAGTTATGTTTGGATTATCAAATCAACTAAAAACACCAGAACTTTTGTAAAACTGATAATTTTTACTGTTAACAACAGTTTATTTTTGCATGTAAATTGTAATGAAAAATTTTAAAGTTTAAATCAGTGGTAGGCCTAACTTAACTGCCTTATGCATACATGTACATGACACATGTAACTTTATTTTCATTTATCTAACCTTTGTTTCAGAAATATTTTTTCTTAAACAAAGGAAGTACTGTAGTTTGAATCCAAGGGTCATTTGTCAAAATAACAACACATTTCAGTACTTTCAGTACTTTGATTTTTCAAAGACAATACATGTACATGTATTAGAATCAAAATCTTGCCTTTTAAATGTGGAACTATAAGTTATGTGCTGTGCGTACATGTAAGGACACAACCAACTGATGAACATGTGAAAACTTACGGTATCAGTCGTAAGATAAATATAAAAGGTTAATGTATGTCACATAATGTATGGACATGCAGCACAAAATTACAAGTTTATGTACTTGCTGTCTTTCTTATTATTCTGGGTCACACATGTAGAAAAAATATCTACTGAATTCAAATGAACATACATGTACATATTACAATGATTTTTTTCTCCTTACAGCTTGAAAATATTGCCAAGAAGGATAGCCATATCATACCAATAGGCAGAACAGCTGCAGAGGTTGGTGTTGTACATTTATGGTGTTTATAGCTGATTTTTTTTTTTTGTACTTTGATCATACCTGCCAACCTCTTAAACCTTTAAATGAGGGAGATCCCCCCCCCCCCTAGCTATGATCGCTGAGGGCGAGATTTTGTGTGGATGACATTTTCAGTCTAAATAAATGATCTGTACACTACATACATTACAAAACACCAATGAGAGTTAATAGATATACTTTATTTCTTTAGTTCATTTTTATATTGTAGACAAACTGTTTTCAAAACTCCAGAGTCTGGACCATAGGCTACTCATAACAAGTCATATTTTGATTTTGTTTTTTATGTATTTCATTAAAACTTTTATTTACAGTAACTAATTTAATTTCATCATTTTACCTACATTTAATTCAGATTTTACAACTTTTATACAATATATTGTATTACATGTATCATCATTTTAACACATCCTGAAATTCAGTTCCGTTTGGTATCGGTTATTTCATTTAACACTCAACTTCCACTTCCTCCATAAACTGCAAGCAACAGCAGCCAACTCATGATGTGTTTTGTGACATTTTTGGCCATGAGGTAAAGATTAACGTATTGAATTGTATTGTCAATAAAATAATTATTTTAGTTTCTAATTGGTTTTTAGAAATTCATTTTGAACTACAAATAGAAGGAAATGGACCACTTTCGAAACTTAAGCTTTTTGAAATGACGAATGGTTGTAGCCTACTTCTACTGACATTTTTACTTGCACAGCCGGGAATTGTGTTGCCCGGTTCCAACTTTTACTTGTGGGTTATTGCGGGGGTTAAAATGTCTGAATGTGGGAGATTTTATACTCCCGCGCGGGAGTGGACTGGCAAGCGTGAGATTTCCAAAATTTCTGTGTTTGTGCGAGAGTCTTGATTGTGTATTGATGTACTAGTAATTGTTATGTGAACTAAAATATGTAAGATATGTTAAGCGTCTTAACACAGTGTTCCAGTTACTGTAGCCAACCTTTAGTTTTGGTCAAGTTTAAACTTGTCCCCCTGTAGACTTAATGTTATAATTTACATACATATATATATAATTCAGTGGAACCTGTCTTGAACATCCATCTGTCTTTTGAGACCATACTCTGAAAACCTTTTGGCTAATTAATCCTTTGAATAAAACCTTTTTTGAGAGACAGCCTGTAGTGAGAGACCACATTTCAGGGGCAGATTAGAAATTTTACATTGTATACATATTCAAATTTTCAATAATATTTTATGCCACACCCAACAATTTTTCAGTTACATGTATGTTGTGACTCCCATTTTTTATTGGTGAAAGAGAGAACCCAGTTACAATATACCTGGAAAGAGACCACCTGTCTTTCATAAGAAAACTGGCAAACTTTCTATAAAAAATCAGCTTAGGTTCCAGGGGGGGGGGGGGCAAACCTGCATTGACCAAAAGTGAAAGACTTTATGGTTCTAAGTGTGATGCTCTGACCACTCGGCCATAGAGGTCCATTCTATACTATATATTTATTATTGTGTTATGACACAGATTTTTACCTGTTTTTGACTTATATTTAGAATCTTGATGAAGAAGAAGATGAGGAAGATGATGATGAAGGAGATGATGATGATGAAAGTGACACCAATGATGATGAGTTAGATGCTGATATGTTAGATGACAGAGATTCCGGTGATGATGCAGGTGAGTTACCTGTAAATAACACAAAAGGGAACAATTCTGTCATATGTAATCTAACAAGAACAAAGGTGCATACAGGGCTTGTCTGGTCAGACAAGTGAAAGTTACATTGTAATGAAATTGATGTGGTAAGGGTAACAAAAGTTGTAGATTTCGATAAACCAGCTTCCAAGCATTAAGGATGGACTGTAGTTGGGCCGTTTCTTTGGGAAACTTTTATATAATGTCTTATATTTGTATTGCATGTGATAGTGATATCTGGACATTATAAATCTGTAAGATATAAAATGATATCTATCACAGTTAACAAACATCTTATTTATTTGTATTCTTACAATTCTTATAGGAGTTTTGTATATATAAATCTATAAGATATAAATGATATCTCTATATTATCCATAATATATAAATGATATCTCCATATTAATGTGTAAGATATAAATGATATCTCTGTATTAATCTGTAAGACATAAATGATATCTCTATATTATTGTATAAGATATAAATGATATCTCTTTATTAATGTGTAAGATATAAATGATATCTATATATATAAATGATATCTCTATATTAATCCATAAGATATAAATGATATATATATATATATATATATATATATATATATATATATATATATATATATATATAAATGATATCTGTCACAATTAAAGGTGTCTTACTTGTTTGTATTTCTATAATTCTTGTAAGAATCTTGTGATGTATTTGTATTGGATGTGATAGTGATATCTAGATATTAAAAATCTGTGACATAAAAATGATATCTATCTCAATTAACAATGGTCTTTAAATCTGGGTTGTATTTGCATTGCATGTGAAAGTGATATCTGGACTTTATAAATCTGTAAAATATTAATATCACATTCTACAAAATAGGATAGAGTTTAGAAATATGAGAGATTGCTTGTCATTCTAGAGTTTTTTCCTTTGATAAAAAGGGGATGATCATTCTATATTTGTATTGGAGACTTTTTATGTTTGATAAAGTTGTCAGATTTTGCATTCTTTCACAAAGAAATATATGTCAGTAACAAAGATGAGACTCATTGACCCCTGTACCCACATTTGAACTCATCCACTTCAAAGAAAGGTAAAGTCCACTGTCAGAATTTAGGAGTGTATCATTAATAATCCAAATTTCAAAATGATTTTACATTCAACTTGTACATGTTCACCCCTAAATTATGACAATTGACCATACAGTTGTTTGATTTGGGCGAGTCTAAATGTGATCACAGGGGTTAATGCATTAATGTTGTCAGATTATAAGACATCTAGACCCAGCTGTCATTTATTGTATCAATGTTCATTTCAGGGTGACATTCAAACATGGACTATGGTTAGGATTGGTTGACAGAAAAGAAACAAATTCTATCAGTTATGTACAGAGTAGAAGTGTGCAACAGAATTGGCCTCTTACATGTGTGGAGATGTAGATAATGTTGCTTAATGATTCGTAAAAATAAAAACATGGTCAAAATGTGGAGAGCTTGCACAGGTGTCTTGAAAAACAAGAGCATTAAGACTGTACAAATTGTGTTCTGCCTTTCATCCGTTTGACATATTTATTTTCTCCGAGATAGAAGATGGGGGGAGATGTTGTTTTTGGTCATCTTTTTACAGTATTTTGATTTCTGTCAAGTTACTCAAATTCATTTCCTCAAATGTGGTATGCTGCTGTAAATCAATGAAACTTGTATTAGCTTGATTATTGCAAATCTTTGGTTGGAATTTGAATTTTTTATGGTGTTTTATGCCACACTCAACAATTTATCAGTTATATGGTGTTGACCAATTTTCATTGGTGGAGGAGAGAACTCTGTCACAATATACCTAGAAAGAGACCACAGACCTTCTGCAAGTAAACTGGCAAACTTCCTCACAAAAATTACCTTAGGTTCCAGTAGAGCTAGCCTTTGGAAACATAATATTTGCCGAAGTTCCATGTATGGCACACATCCTAATGAATGACTTAGTTCTAAGGGGCATAGTGTTTCTAAAATATTTATTGTGTTGTTCTGTGATATATCATTAATCTCAATTTATATGTAATTTTTTTTGCAAATAAATAATCATTTTTAAAGCATATTCAAGCTTTTGCATATTTAATGGTGTTAAAAGTTAAATTAGTAAGGGTGAATAAGGCTGCCTTTTGTTATAGCTCATGAAGCACAAAAAAAGCATTAATAATTAAATTAAGTTTTTAAGAATATGTTAATAGATTTGTCGTACCTGGCATGCAGCTCTGATATTGCGATATCTTGCTCTGTTAGAACAAGAATAATCCATGTCAATGTAACTGTAGCTGGGAAATTCGCCATAATGGTCCTTATTTTTGACAGAAGTATTCACCGGGTCTGAAGATTCAAACACATGGTTAAGTTCCCAGTACTGGGTCATACCAAAGACTTTAAAAATGGTAGTGGCGCATTCGGCTTACAAATTGAAAGTCGAGGGTCTTTTAGATGAGACTTGAAATTGATGTCGCATGTCACATAAAGGAACTGTCACTGCCAGTCTAGATTTGTGCTACTTCTCTTAAAGGAACTGATACTGCCACAGGTCTAGATTTGTCCTACCGTAATGGGCCGTGTATAGTCCGCATTTACGCATTATCCGCACCCCCCATTTCAGCATCAGATCTCGGAGAAAAAAGGACTTCGTGTGTATAATCCGCATTGACTTTTTTCCACGGCCGTATGGCCGAAAATCGTCGGCGAGATTGATTATTATTGTGTATAAGTGCAGCAAGATGATCGAAAATATTTTCAAAATTCGCAGATCGGTATTTGGAAGAAATAGATAAATATTTATTATAGATATATATATTCGAGATATTAGATAAGGGATATGATAAGCAAATTAATGATTTGAAATAAATAACAAAAGAAATATCAAAACATCAGTCGAAGTCTTTGTAAAATTACATTCAGTTAATTACAGCGAAATCATTTGCTTTTGCTGGCGTGGTAGCCTATATATTTAATTAATAGTATGTATTAGAACAACATTTGAAATAGATATTATATTTGCGGAAATCGGCAACATAAAAGTTTGTAACAATTTTAATTAGCGACGAGCACTTGTACACAAGCGATCTATATATCCAGAATACGCGTGTATAGCGTAATTATTGAAACAAAGGGATATATATACAGATCCAAGTATACTGTTGTCTGTTACACGCATCATTGATTATGAATGGAGACATATACCACAAACATTAATTACCTTGGTGTGGCATTGTGTTATTTTACACCTTTTATCATATTTTCAATTTAAAATTAACTCATCGTACTTACCTGTATAATTGGTATGTTCCATAACTTAGTACTACACTGTAGATGTACTGTAGTAAGAGAGTTACTGGTATATACCTTTTGTACGAAATGTGTAAAATAACATTCCTCCACAGAACAAAACACCCAGAAAACATTGTTTTATTTATTAATGTATAGTCATCGTCTCAAAACAAACAATGCAAAACTACATAATATGATATAAATGGTAAAATACGAAACTACAAGATACTACATATTTGCTCTTCCATTTAGCCCCCTCATTTACAGTTACAACATGGCTGTTCGCTTCGTCGTTCACCAGCGTGAAATAATTATTAGAATTCTTGTTGAGATTGTTCTATTTTTCAATAATAACAAAACTTCATGATGAAGATAAGCAACAGGTACTGTACTATTCTGTTTCCTCACCAAACATCGCAACTAGGCTAGCCTTGCACAGGCACTTGCATTATGCAATCCACCGATCACAACACCCTGGATCAAGGGATTGCATTACACAAGTGCCTGTGTAGTTTAGCCTATTTGTAAACTGAAACACACAAAAATAAAAGACAACAAGATTCATTTATTGATTTATTCACCGTCACAGTAGACATAAATGATGATATACATTGACTCGTACATCGTTATTACGAAAAAACATTGTCAGGCTTACCACCCACATCGAATCTCATGCAGTAGTTCCTGCGGAAAAAATGTCCTAAGATTCTGTAGTACTGTATTATCCGCACCCCCCCCCCTGCCTGAGACAAATTTTGGAGTGAAAAGAGTGCGGATTATACACGGCCGATTACGGTACTTCTTTGAAAGGAACTGTCACTGCCACAGGTCTAGATTTGTCCTACTTCTCTGAAAGGAACTGTCACTGCCACAGGTCTAGATTTGTGCTACTTCTCTTAAAGGAACTGTCACTGCCAGTCTAGATTTGTGCTACTTCTCTTAAAGGAACTGTCACTGCCACAGGTCTAGATTTGTCCTACTTCTCTTAAAGGAACTGTCACTGCCACAGGTCTAGATTTGTGCTACTTCTCTTAAAGGAACTGTCACTGCCAGTCTAGATTTGTGCTACTTCTCTTAAAGGAACTGTCACTGCCACAGGTCTAGATTTGTGCTACTTCTCTGAAAGGAACTGTCACTGCCACAGGTCTAGATTTGTGCTACTTCTCTTAAAGGAACTGTCACTGCCAGTCTAGATTTGTGCTACTTCTCTTAAAGGAACTGTCACTGCCACAGGTCTAGATTTGTGCTACTATTCTGAAAGGAACTGTCACTGCCAGTCTAGATTTGTGCTACTTCTCTGAAAGGAACTCACTGCCACAGGTCTAGATTTGTGCTAGATCTCTTAAAGGAACTCACTGCCACAGGTCTAGATTTGTGCTACTTCTCTTAAAGGAACTGTCACTGCCACAGGTCTAGATTTGTGCTACTACTCTGAAAAGAACTGTCACTGCCAGTCTAGATTTGTGCTACTTCTCTTAAAGGAACTGTCACTGCCACAGGTCTAGATTTGTGCTACTTCTCTTAAAGGAACTGTCACTGCCACTGGTCTAGATTTGTGCTACCTCAAAATGGTGCCATCTCCATGTTGTTGTATTGTTTTTTTAATGTTGTCATCTCCATATTAGGGAAAAATTCTTGGTGTGATGTCAAATAATGATAAAACAAAATACTTTTTGTGTTTGTTTGAATATTCTTTTAAGCTAAACTCTACAAATTTTAGCTCAACTACTTGAGCTTTTCTGATCACCTGTTGTCATCTGTAAACTTTTCACATTTTTGACTTCTCTGAAATCACTGAAGGGATTATGATGAAACTTAACAGGAAGCAAGAACTCAATATTGCATGGTGATCACTGGATAATAGGAAAAATTGCCCAAAACATGAAAAAAATCCACTCAAAAGGGGAAATAACTCCCATAAGGGTCAACCTGACAATTTACTTCCTGTTTACTTTTTCACAGATCTTTGCTGAACATTTTTGCTTCTTTCACTTTCTCTCTATTATACTTTTCAAGATAATAGGACAAAACTATCAAATGTCAAAAAACATCCAAAAACATGAAAAATCCACTAAAAGGGGAAATGACTCGCATATGGGTCGACCCGACAATTTCCACCAAAATGAATTATAAATAGATTTTTGCAAGCCGCTCATTTAAAGGTAACGGTTTTTTCTATAGCTTTGATAATTTTGGAGATACGTGTATTAAAACAAAAATATCTGGTGACTCACTTGTTCTATATTTAGCCATGGCAGCTATGTTTGATCCTAGCCCCTTTTCATCCACAAACTTTATGTGGCTAAACATAGTTATACATGTACTTCCTGACAAGTTTGGTTCAAAGGTTCTGGAGAAGTAGTTAAAAATGCCCAAAATTTTACCAAAAAAACTTATATTAGGCCAAAAAAAAAAAATATGTCTGTTTAGGGTTTCAGCCTAAAAAAAAATAGGGTAGGTAGGTAGGCATTTTCATTTTATTTTTTTTTTTCATTTTATTTTTTCGGTACCTGTTGCTCTTATTATTTTACCAAATTCCAACCCAATGTTGTGTTGTTACATGCACATGTTTACAGTATCTTCAAACCAAATATCAATTACTCTTTCTGTTGAATGGATTTAGGTATTGAGAAACCTAATGAGCATATGACCCAAGAGATGCCGAGAAATGGTTTCAGACATCATGTTGATACAAGTATAGATATTTAATCTTGGTTGTAATCATAAATACTTGTACCTTTAAATCAGATAGGTTTAAAAATGATATTAATTTTGGAGCATGTCTTTTACAGGTAGTTTTGTACATCAAAATTTATAACAACAATAAATACAAAGAAATTATTTTCATGATTAATATTCTTTTGTCAATGTTTTATGTTGAAATTGAAATTGCTTGCAATTTACTGCTACCGTATATACTCGTGTACAGGTCGCAGTTTTTTACTCAAAATATGTGTGTAATATTTGCCATGCGACTTATCTACTGGGTATATAGGATTTCGTGGTCTTGAAATCTGAGGCCGTATGGACTATGATGGAGAGACAGACATCTAAGACAACAATACTTAACATAGGCGTCGGAGCCGGGGGGGCTAGGGGGGGGGGGCTTAGCCCCCCCACTTTTTTTTGCAAAGATAGGCATATGTGTTGAAAATTGAGGCTTAGCCTTCAAGACAAGTTGGTTTAGCCCCCCCCCCCCACACTTTTGGCGTGTGTGTGTTTTAAGTTGGTTTAGCCCCCCCACTTTCAATTTGCTTCCGACGCCTATGCTTAAACATCGATGTTTGTTAATGATAAATAAATAAGGTACCTCACGTGTGCATAAAACATTGTGTTCTTCGTATGGTAAAAACTAATCCGTTTCAGTGATTCAAGTGTCATTCAGAATTTGCGTAATCAGGCCGAATATTTAAAAATATTGTTTAGTGTAATCTGAACAACCCAGGTAAAAAAATCTGACCTAATTTATAAGGCAGTGTAGTGCATTTTTGTCCCAACAAAAATCTAAAATTTTGCTCAGTTAACATATCAAATTTACAAAGGAAATTTAAAATAATAAATTCTCTACCGACCCATCCACCGCTGAAACAACTGGACAAGTCCTGTAAAGCAAACAATTTTTTAATGTTGGCCTGAATCAGCCAAGCTTCTCATCTCGGCACCCTGCTGTGAAGTTGAAGTCTTCGTACACTACTAGAAGTTGTGTCGTTTGTGTGTGACCTTCAACTGATAAGGTTTGCGCGGTAGTCTTTGAAGTTATGGAAGTAATGATGACACGCGTATACATGTGTTTATGAGTTGGGACGCGACATAGGAAGTTGTTACAGGTATGCTGTTACATAGGACATAATAAACCTAATGAGGATTTGTTTGGTAGCGTATTAGCAATGTACATGTACATAATCAGTACACACACCGCAAATGATATAAAATGTGATTAAATAAAACACACAACTGACACTTGGGCACGTGATCCATATTTGATATTTAAATCACACGACAGTCTCTGAAGTTTTTACCGATTTTACTTTTTATTTTACAGATAAAATGGTGTAGGATCGGCGAAAAAAATAGGGTCGGTCGGGAAACCCTAAACAGACATATATTTTTTTTTGGCCTTATCTGTTTACTTAGGTGCCTGTGACACTTGAAATTTTGTCAAAATGATTCTTAGATAATTCCTAACAATTTTCTCGTATATCTTTGGAAACAAAAAGTCGATCAGTTATGAGTTATTATAATTTTTTTAATACAAATGTACCCTGCATTACTGACGCACCCCTAAGTGACTCATTTATGGACAGATTTCATTTTCGTTCGCAAACTTTGTAGATATTAACTTTAAAATCATGCATACAAAATTTGAAAGTCATCTGATCATTGGTTCATAAGAAGATTTTTAAAGATGTATCAAGTTTTGGTCCTTTTTGGCTCCTAGCCCCTTTTCACTTGCAAACTTTATGGGGATGCTATATGCGAAGTTTGGTTGAAATTGGCCCACTGGTTCTCAAGATGATTGAATGCAAAAGTGAACAGATGACGATGGACGACAGACATTTGGCCATAGCAAAAGCTCATTTGACCCTTTAGGTCAGATGAGTCAAAGAGATAAATTAATAAAGTTTGATTAATTTTTACAAGGTTTATTTTTCATAGTTTTTCCTGTTTACATAAGCAACATTTTAAATGCTTTCACACTGTTGTATTCAACCATGAAACTTACATAAATCTAACTAGAAAAATATTCCTATCAATGATATGAAAAGTTAACCATTTTGTAAACAATGTAAACGACTTGTATTTGATATTTGTAAACAAATAAAATACACAATAATTCTGGCTACAGACATTATGAAATGAATTCATTTCTTTGCATTTAACAATACATGTATATATATATATATATATCCCCCCATACTTGACAGTGTCTCAACAATATACTATTACAATACATGACTGTTAATATATCTATCAGGTGTGATTTTAGTAGCATAATAGCATTTAGAACAAGGAATTGTATACCTTTGTCAGATTTATCCACAAATCTTACAATGTACCATCAGATCATTATAAGCCATTTGTTGATTTCTCCTGATCAAAAAGTCCTTGGTAGGCAATATTTCTTTTTTCTGTACACTTTCTTTGAATTTTAAAATGTAGATAGAAAAATAACTGAGAGGAAAATGAAATTTAGGTTAATGCTATTTAAGCCGTGTCAATTTCATGAAATTCTAGTATGGTACCAAAGCCTAAGGAAGGACTTAACAAAAAATTCTCTATGAAATTAAACAATTTAAAAATAGCATTTTTATTGTGCATGTTCTGGAATAAGCAATGATTCCTATGATAAACTACAAACAAATATCAATGTTGTATTGCACTCGGTAAACACAAAAACGATTTTTAGTCTCTTTTACTATATTAAAATCAAAGGTAAAAATGATTATGTTGATGGCAAACATAAAATTACTTCCGCGCTAATATTGTGAATATGCTAATGAGCATTAATTAAGTGAAAGACAGTGGTGACAACAAAATGTGACACGTACAGATTTAGTTAAAACAATACAATTTATTTGGAAAAATAGGGGTATACAGGTAAAACTATGCCTCCCTCTGATTACCAGCATAACTTCAGATCTAATAGTTTGGAGCTGAAAGCTAACCTTTCACCCCCAATACCAACTTGTTTAAAACATGTGTCCATGTATCTTAGATGACATCTTTTTATTTGTTGCTGTGATTGCACAGAAACAACAGAAAATTAGATTTTTTGTTAATCAAGAGGCCATAAATCCGCCACATAACTTCCGCCGAACTTGGCTGAGCGCTTTAGGCATTTAACCTTGTTACCAAGTTTAAAAAAATTCGAAAATATTTCTGGCCATGATTGCACGGAAACAAGACGTGACAGATGGACAAACCCAAATTTATATCCCCTGTTTCGGCGAAAGTGTCGGATAAAAAAATGGATAGAACATCTTCCTCAGTCAATATCCTAACCCTGTTTACAGGACTCATGACCAAGGAATCATAAAATTCACAATTGAGGTTTCTCTACACTTAAAAATGTGACATACCAAATTTGAACTGAATTGGTCTTGGGATTTTGAGAAACAATAAAAATATGTTCAAAAGTTTTCCTGGCATCCCACATAACAAAATTTAACATCATTCTGTCACTTGGATAAACTAAAGATTGGCTATGTAGATAAGGGCAAAATTTTGATCAAGGAAAAACAAAGGAAAGAAATCTGATATCTCCTCTTTATTGGTGGATGAGCAAATGAAAATTATTCTCAAATTTATTACCAGTAATCACTGTTTTAAACACACAACTATGATGTAGAAATATTCTTGATATCTTAATTCAAACACCTGAGAATACAATGTTGATATTTTAAACTTTGATTGAATAATGATCACAATGCCATTTTTTCTAAGTAAAACTTGAGCCACCTCCAAAAAGATATTAAGTATAGCTGGATTTTTATCATACTGTATAGTCGTTTAATTTCACTGAGAGAAAATTTCATGTTTTCACTGGTATTTCATGTTTTCACTGGTATTAGATTCCGCGCAAGATTAGTAGGGAATTGTCTTCCTGATACGTCATATGTGTAAGGTAATATATTAATGGGTATTTAATTTTGCGGAGATTTCTTTGACTGTGAATATAGCGAAATTAAATCCCCTGAAAATTAAAGCAACTATACAGTAATTGATATATTTGTTGTTTTAAGTCCTTAAAAACTGAATATCTAACTGTATGATTGCAGATTATTGTAAAGATATATGTACTTGTAAATGTATTATTTTAGCCATCAAGAATGTATTTATCAATCATATTTATCATTAGTTTTTCTTTATCACTCCATTTCTATTTCAGAACAAGATATCTCTCTCTCTCTCTCTATATATATATATATAAAGAATATTCACTTCCTTTTAACATTTGTAACATGTTTTATATTTCACCAACCATGCTAGTAGTTGTATTCTTCAAAACAAATGGTAAAGTGCAATTTGGTTGTGGAAATGTGTGCAGTAAAGGGACTTCAATTGAATTATTAAACAACTGATTTTTGGTGTGTATCTTTGGTAGTATAATATTTGTCACAATCTTCTTTAAGTCAAAAACCTATACAGTTATGTACAATAATATTTAAAAATCACACGTAGGTCAAATCCAATATAAAGTACTGTACATGTTCCACAATACACAAAATAAATATCCAAAAATTCAACATAATATTGACATATGCACATGATAATCTTATATATATCATCCAATCTATATTATATCCAAGAAGTTTACTATATCCAGGAATCTACAATAATCATATCCATGAGTCTATATTATATCCCAGAATCTTATCATTACCCGAAAATCTTAAAATATCCCAGAATCTATATTATATCCCAGTCTATATCATAACCAAAAATACTGTGTCCAAGATTTTATATCATTTCCAAGAATTTTATCATATCCCAGAATTTATACCACATCACAGAATATTTCATGAATTGTTAGGAACAGGAGGAATTAAGATTTTTTTTTCGCACTAAATTTGCATGGTAATTGTATAAGTGGGTGATAATAACTAATTAGAATACAAAATAATGGAAACACCTATAATTTGGCATTTTGCCAGTTTGGTTTTTACAATTATTACCTACATTGTAAGTGTTATAGCCATTTTCATTTCAATGCCTTAAATTAGTGATACCATTTTAAAAAAAAATTGAAATATTTCATTAAGTAAAAGAATAAATTTCATGAAATCTGTGAAAAATCAACTTTAACTGAATGTTTGAAAAAAAAACCCTTAAACTCCAAAAATCAACCTCATAACAATTTTTTTCTACTTATAGACAATGTTTTTTTTTGCTAGTTTAATCTCATATCTTAGTTTCTAGAGATCTACAAGTAAAAATCTTGATCATTTAGAGACCGATATCTTGGTAATAAGATAGGGGGCCATCTGTTAATATTTATCACAATATATTTATGTCAGTATTTGTCCCATAATTACATCAACAATCTGTGACCACTTAAAATTGAGAAAAACGAAAAGTACATACTTTACAGACAATTGTACTAAAATTCCTAGTCACCTTTTATTTAGAGTTAATTCCCTTTATATACCATTTTGTGTTGATTTTTTATGGATATTTTTACTTCATAAATCGGTAAACATGTGTATATATATCATGTATATATAGTAAGAGGTTACCCTGTGACTGTTCTACACAAAGAAATGGAGTTTCATCATGAGGTATTTTGTCTTGCTCTGATTTCACGTATTATAGTAGTTCTGTTATTTTGTGCCATTAGGTGCATGTAGCCATTATATTTGTAAACATTGTCCAATTTATGATGGTAGCATTATAGACGGAAGTTATAGATAATGAACATTACAAATATGGCTTCTACATATGACCTCATGTGTATCAGCTTCTGATGTGTTTATGACAAGGTCTGATTTGTGATACATTTGATCTGCATACATAAATGTCAAGATCCTATCCTTATCCCTATCTCATAGCAAGAGTATAGCTACAAATGTGACCACACATAATTGTTATATGACTGATGAAACCATGTAATTTAGAGTAATCAAGTAAAATCATAAATGCTACCAGGATATCTGAATCTGTTAACTCATCAATCCCTGAGAAACAATGAACTCTCTTATATATCAATGGCTTAGGCAAGTCCAAATGTGTCATTAAGGGTAAATGAGTTAATGAAACCTCATTTTGGTTGACAGAAGAATCATTACTGCTGATATATTGCCTGTCCAAGTTATGCAATAAATATGTAAACTTAAGTAATGTTAAAAGTAGGCTGTGTATGTCCTATTAAGATTCCAACTTTAAAGTTACCTTATTTCTGCTAAGCTTTGACTTGTTCTGACTATGTACATCCTAACAGTTCATGACCTAGCTATGAACATCCTAACAGTCCATGACCTGACTATGTACATCCTAACAGTCCATGACCTTGCTATGTATATCCTAACAGTTCATGACCTCGCTATGTACAGCCTAACAGTTAAAGCCCTGACTATGTACATCCTAACAGTTCATGACCTGACTATGTACATCCTAACAGTCCATGACCTGACTATGTACATCCTAACAGTTCATGACCTCGCTATGTACATCCTAACAGTCCATGACCTCGCTATGTATATCCTAACAGTTCATGACCTCGCTATGTACAGCCTAACAGTTAAAGCCCTGACTATGTACATCCTAACAGTCCATGACCTGACTATGTACATCCTAACAGTCCATGACCTGACTATGTACATCCTAACAGTTCATGACCTCGCTATGTACATCCTAACAGTCCATGACCTAGCTATGTACATCCTAACAGTCCATGACCTGACTATGTACATCCTAACAGTTCATGACCTAGCTATGTACATCCTAACAGTCCATGACCTCGCTATGTACATCCTAACAGTTCATGACCTCGCTATGTACAGCCTAACAGTTAAAGCCCTGACTATGTACATCCTAACAGTTAAAGCCCTGACTATGTACATCCTAACAGTTAAAGCCCTGACTATGTACATCCTAACAGTTAAAGCCCTGACTATGTACATCCTAACAGTTAAAGCCCTGACTGTGTACATCCTAACAATCCATGACCTGACTATGTACATCCTAACAATCCATGACCTCACTATGAACATCCTAACAATCCATGACCTGACTATGTACACACTAACAGTTCATGACCTATGTAGTCAAACCTGCCTTAAAGGCCACCTGTTTTCAGCAGCCACTCATCTTCAACAGCCAATTTCGGTTCCCCCAATCAATTTCACTATATAAACATACCTAAACCAGCAACCACCTGTCCAACGTGGCCAGTGATATACAGGACAAAATGCTTGGTCACACTTTTTTCAGCAGCCATATTTTTAGGATGGTTGATCACATGATCTAATTTTAGAAAACCTATAAACAGGTTAGCTAGGCAGCACTGTAATGTACATGATTTTGACACCTGATCATCTTAACATCAAACTATCATGTATTGGTAAATGAATATACATATGTTGCTATACACTGCATAATGGACAACAATTTTCTTGCGATTTTTTCAACCTGGAACCAAAGGCCACCTGTCTTATGCAGCCACTTTTCCAATCTCCCTTAAGTGGCTGCTGAAAACAGGTTTGACTATACATCTTAACAGTTCATGACCAGGCTATATACAGTCTAACAGATCATGGCCTATGTACATCTTAACAGTTCATGACCTGGCTATGAAGCCTAACAGTTAATGCCTTGACTATGTACATCTTAACAGTTGTAGTCCCACATAGTTGTGGGATGAGCTATGTGTCTTGTGATTTAAATGAATATTATGACTGCTAATTGCCTTCAATTCGTGTTTAGTGGTGAAATGAGCAATGACTACACAAGTCTTGTGATATTGTGAGTTTAAAATGGATAATGAACACTGGTTACAATGACGAATGTACATAACATTTTTTGAGCTGTAATTTGAGCCATGACTTAGCTAACAGCGATCAGTCTGAGTGTGTAAATAAACTATGACAGCATATTGCTTCATCTGCACTGAGCAGTTGTTTACACGGCAGGCACAATGTGTTTACTGATAGTCATGATTATGACTTAACCCCTAGCTGCTAAATCTGCAATAAATTATCAGTTAAGCTAAAACACACAAGAGCTCGGAGTTAAATCATGATTATGACTGAACCACTAGCTGCTAAATCTGCAAAGTTATCTGTTAAATTAATAACATACAGCAAGAGCTAAGAATTTAATCATGATTAAGACTTAACCACTAGCTGCAATAAGTTATCTACGAAACTATAAGTAATAACATACAGCAAGAGCTAAGAGTTTAATCATGATTATGACTTAACCACTAGCTGCGATAAATTACATATGTATCTGTTAAACTAAAGTAATAACATACAGCAAGAGCTAAGAGTTTAATCATGATTATGACTTCACCACTAGCTGCAATAAATTATCGGTTAAACTGTAACATACAGAAAGCTGTATGTGTTTAATCATGATTATGACTTTTAGTCTCCTAGCTGTTAATTTTATGTATCTGTAGATTAAACTACAACATACTGCAGGTTTTATATTTTGATTATAATTATGATTTTATTTCCTCATCTTCTTTGTTGAGCTTAGATTATGACAAATAGTCACACACTCATTTGACCTTTGAACTGTGATTGCTGATGCCATACAAATTAAACTCCAATGAGTTTTTTCCAATAAATAATTCCATATTCAGTCTAAAAACAATTGAAGACATCTTTTAATACCTGAGACCCTTTTGTTTTAAATTTAATATTATATCTAAAAATAGTACATCAATAATTATATATAAAAAAAAACAATGTAAATTTTTGTGAACTATTGAAGCTTATCAAAGTATGATGAACCACTTTTTGTATTTGTTAGCATACAAATGTACCGGTATAGCAGTTTATCTCATTAAAATGTAACTTGTTAGAATACTCTCAAAACCGACTTCTAAAATTTCATGAAACGATATAGCATATGCTTAAAAAAAAAACAGTACATAATCATCATAATTATTCCACAATCATGGCGACAAAATTCAATAAAGGAAATGTTGAAAACCATAAAAAACATCAATCTTTCTGCATTTCTTAAGTAGGACTGATGGAGTTCCTAAGATACACACTGTTATGTACTCAAAATTTGTAATTCCCAGTTCATATAAGACAGAAGCAAGTAAATAATTCAAAATTAAAGCATTCGACTGTTAGAAAATACATGTATTAACAGGTTATTAAAAATATTTGACTTTACATAACAGAAATAATCTGACCTCGCTGTTTTACAGAAATGTTTAGCAGAAGTAATCAGACCTCATTGTTTTACAGAAGTAATAAGACCTCACTGTTTAACAGAAATAATCAGACCTCACTGTTTTACAGAAATAATCAGACTTCAGTGTCAAAACTGTCAACATCTGGTTATCTGAGCCCAAAATCATCAAATTTACTCAGTGCTCAACCTCAACTAACTCCTCATGATTTTAAGGTAAAACACACAAAATTTATACAGCAACTGAACATGTATTGATCATGTTAATGGCAAACACTTGTACATATGTAAATAATGATGAAAATTATTGCCTATATTATTATAATTGAAGCAAACTTCAGAGATATTAAATAATTGCTTAATTACGTACTAAAATTTTGAGTATCGTACTCAACATATTTATTCATTTTTTACAGAAAAATCGTAAGTGGGACTATCTTTTTTTATGTGAATGGCGTAAAATGATCATGCAATTCCTATTAAGTCACATCCAGAATTTGACAAACAACTGTATACTGGCAGTCAAAATGATAAAATAAAAGTTGAGTTTGAATACTCAGTAAATCTGGTCTCTTCGAGGCAAGACCTGACATTTCCTTTTTGAGATAGTCAACTTACTTTGAAATAAGCGACAAAAAATATATAATCTCTAAATAACAAATATTGCAATAAAACACAGCCTCAAAATAGAAAAAGGCTTCTTAGCATACCCAAATCTAAACAGGAACATGGATTTGGCAATATAAGAATACACATACTCAGATCTAAACAGGAACATGGATTACACAATCTTAGTTATACTTAAATCAAAATGGAAACATGGATTAAACAATCTTAGCATACTAAAATCTAAACAGAAACATGGATTTGATAGCACACTTAATTCTAAACAGGAACATGGATTTGACAATCTTAGCACACTTAAATCTAAACAGGAACATGGATTTGACAATCTTAGCACACTTAATTCTAACCAGGAACATGGATTTGACGATTTTAGCACACTTAAATCTAAACAGGAACACGGATTTGACAGATACATATCCAGTTATAATTTTCAAGAAAATAGTATGATAATTTTATTTTTGTGCCATTAGACCAAAAACTGAGACTCTAGTCCTATTTAAATTAAGAATTTGAAAGGTTGTTTAAAGATCTGGAGCCGGTTGCACAATACATTGTTAAATTTATCTATAGTCAGCCCATTGGTTTAACATTGATTGACTATAAGTTAAATCTAACAATGTATTGTGCAACTTGGTCCAGGATAGAAAAAACACAACATTAGACAATTCTTCAATAATGGGATCATAAAAATACACATGATAAACTCAAAATTATTCATGAGTAAAAATATAGGTATGAAGATTTAACATGAACACACAATATAGCACATCTATTGCAACCAATGACACAAAATACAGTCTTAATTTGAACACGTAAATTGGGATATTTTGGCGTTGCTAAAATTTGGCCACTTTGGTCATAACACGAAGGGTTATTTTTTGGCCAGTTAAATTTTGGCCCTTTTTGTTTATATCATGTTCAGATTTGGTCTACAATCATATTTCGGTCTTGTCGTGTCAAACAATCCAAGTGTTTGAAATATAAAAATATTAAAAAGTGTCGATAGAATAATTAGAATTGATGCGTCACATGGTACTTAGTTAAGATCAATGTCCACACAGTGTTATATATATTTTTAAAATTTTTTGTTAATCAATAAAACACTCATATTTTTTTAAAAGTACCTGTAGAAACATTAAGTTGTGCACATATTTTGGATGGTTTAAATTTTGGCCATTTTGATAGGGTGGCCAAATTGGCCAAAATTAAACAATGGTCAAAATATCCCACTTTATGGTAGTGTCTTAAAATTGGATACACACAATTACTTCCGTCACGCTAGTATTGCTGGATTGTTCTTTCCTATGGAATGAGAGTTTAAAACTGATGTCATTAAGCCATTTGTTAAACATTGTTTTAATTAAGGCTGGCCTAGTGTCATGGTACTGAAACTGATTGTTTCAAATTTATCATGTGTAAAGAAAATGCTTCTCAAATGTGTCTTCCTGACAAAGCTTGAACTCACCAACCATTTCAAAGAATTGTTGAGTCCATTGTCAGAATTCAGGGGTATATGATTCTGAATCAAAATCTTATAATAATCTTATATGCAATATGAACTTGTTCACTCCTGAATTACGACAGTAGACCATACTATCTATTGATTTGGTTGAGTCTAAATGTGATTACTGGGGTTGATGAGTGGATTACCTGAACAGAGAGACCAGATTTCTTAGCCTCACAAGGGAACTTTCTATTATACCTATTCTATAGAACTGCAGGTTCCATTGTGTTGTAGTTTTAGTAGTTGATTTGTGAAATGGTTAGACCCTCAGTGATACAGTACTAGTGTAAAATAGATCATGTAAAAAATAGGTTATTTTATATACAATAAATAAATTGCTTTTAAAAATGAAAGACACAAATTGATGACTGAATATCGTAAGCCAGCAACATTGGGGAACATTGTACAACAACACAGTGTCTTTATTAATTTTCTTGATGCTGGTGGTAAAGCTCTGTATGTCTCAATCTAACATCCAGATTGTTTTTAAGTTGTGACAAAGTCGCCTTCATCTGAAAAAAATATATAGATATGATCATTAAAATTTTTTAATTACATAAAGTAATCAGTTTCATTTGTGATTACTTACATATCTGGTACAACGTGTTCAATTCCTTTGCCAATAACACTACTTCCTACATATTACTTGTAAATGTCCATCATAATCAAAATTACAGTGACAGTTCGAAGTATGCCATCGTTTAATTAAGTTTTGATAAATTTTTCATAGGTCGGCATACCTTCAACAAATCTTTAATAATGTGTGACAGGGCTACAGCGAATGTTGGACATATGCCAACGATTTATGAATTTTTCATACATTGGCATACGCCTGACAATTGTTCATGTGTGACAGTCTTTAGATGTGGCAAGTTATACAAACACAATAAATTTGCATAAGTCCATAGTAACGATAAGATAGGCATAAATTCATGGTCTAAAAATTTGTACAAAGATAACTGATTGTGTACAAGATAATCTATTGTGTACAAGATAATTGATTGTGTACAAGATTATTGATTGTGTACAAGATTATTGATTGTGTACAAGATAATTGATTGCATACAAGATTATTGATTGTGTACAAGATAATTGATTGTGTACAAGATAATTGATTGTGTACAAGATTATTGATTGTGTACAAGATAATTGATTGTGTACAAGATTATTGATTTGTACAAGATAATTAAACAATGTGATACTCAGTTGTATCCAATATCTTACCTGATCTATAAGTGTAATTGACACTGATACAATATCTTTCCACTTTTCTATTTCACTTTCATGTAAGTACTGTTGCTGTTTAAGTAGTTGGGTCCATTCCTCTTGTGACTTGGGACTGTTTCTGAAGCAGCAACACAACATGTTAATTTACAAATATCAATATCACACATGAGGAACCTGCTCACACCATCAAAACATTTGGGGTGAGCAAACACTGAAATTGGTGTCAACTATTCAGAATATAAAAAGGACAGTCACAAGGGCTATAAAGTTAGTTTTAAAATTTGTTGATGTTGCGTGTCCAACTTGGTTGGATATGGAGGTACTTTAACATCTCAGATTTGTGAAATATGGTTGTGAAAATTATTGTATTGACTGAAAACTTTGGGCAAATGTTTCAGTTAGATACAGATCCTAAGGTAACTAAATAACTCCCTTGGGAACAATTCCCTTAGATCACATCAGAACCACACAGGGACAAATACTGTTTAACAAAAATGATGTTATAAAATGATGCAGACTGTAAAATCTCTCCTAAAACATGTATCTATATTTATACTTACTGTAAATGATCTATATTGTTTTCTCTGCTGGAAAAGTACAATATATGAGTATAACCTTCCAGTGACCACAGCTTGTAGAATAAAATTGCATTGAATATAACAAGTAGCACCAACCTGTAACATATAAAACTAAATGTAAATACAACATGTATACAATGTAAATACAACATGTACAATGTATATACAACATGTATACAATGTATATACAACATGTATACAATGTATATACAACATGTACAATGTATATACAACATGTACAATGTACAATGTAAATACAACATGTACAATGTATATACAACATGTACAATGTATATACAACATGTATACAATATAAATACAACATGTACAATGTATATACAACATGTACAATGTATATACAACATGTATACAATGTAAATACAACATGTACAATGTATATACAACATGTACAATGTATATACAACATGTACAATGTACAATGTATATACAACATGTACATTGTATATACAACAGGTACATTGTGAATACAACATGTACAATGTATATACAACATGTACATTGTATATACAACATGTACAATGTATATACAACATGTACAATATATATACAACATGTACAATGTAAATACAACATGTACAATGTATATACAATATGTACAATGCATATACAACATATACAATGTATATACATGTTGGACAATGTATGTACAACAAGTACATTGTATATACAACATGTACATTGTATATACAACATGTACAATGTATATACAACATGTACAATGTATATACAACATGTACAATGTAAATACAACATGTACAATGTATATACAACATGTACATTATATATACAACATGTACAATGTATATACAACATGTACATTGTATATACAACATGTACAATGTATATACAACATGTACAATGTATATACAACATGTACAATGTATGACAGTAAATAACCCCTTCTGAATGATGCAGACCTGCTCACACTTTTTCACTGCTCTTAGTTTACAGAATAGCTTTTGTCAGTGCCAATGAACAATAATGTTTAATAAATGGTGTGACAACATACAAAAAGATGATAGGAAATAATTTCAAACTTTAATACCAAATAAGTATAAACATAACATAAGTATCAATGTCAAACTACAATATCTGCGAGGCTACTAACTTTTGTCTGTAAGCTGTCAGCAATTGGTAATTTTATTTTCCTTATCCCCACGTCATGCCTTTTCAACAATGTAAGGACATCATGCTGTGCAGACAATAGCCAATTTTTGTTTTTAACAATGCCAATTTGATAATATAAGCATTTCCACCAGGTGCTTCACATTGGGATGCTACATACCAAGTTTAATTAAAATTGGTTCACTTGTTCTTGAGAAGATGTCGAAAATGTGTGAAAGTTAACAATGCACAACGGATGACGACAGACAAAAGACCAATGCAATATGTCAGCTTTAGCCTTTGGCTCAAGAGACTTAAAATGTGCAGAAATAACTACAGGTAGGTGCAGATATGCATAATCTAGGTGCCAAAATCACAAGGTGCCAATTTCACAAGATGCCAATATGCATAAACTTGGTGTTGATTCCACCAGGTGCAGACCTGACTAGAATTACAACATACATGTATACATGATTGGTCTCACATATATACACACATGTACAAAATATGACAGTGACTAAGAGACTGACACTACAAACTGTACATATACATGACTGTACATATATACACACATGTACAAAATATGACAGTGGTAAGAGACTGACACTACAAACTGTACATATACATGATTGGTCTCACATATATACACACATGTACAAAATATAACAGTGACTAGAGACTGACACTACAAAACTGTACATATACATGATTGGTCTCACATATATACACACATGTACAAAATATGACAGTGACTAAGAGACTGACACTACAAACTGTACATATACATGATTGGTCTCACATATATACACACATGTACAAAATATGACAGTGACTAAGAGACTGACACTACAAACTGTACATATACATGATTGGTCTCACATATATACACACATGTACAAAAATATGACAGTGACTAAGAGACTGACACTACAAACTGTACATATACATGATTGGTCTCACATATATACACACATGTACAAAATATAACAGTGACTAAGAGACTGACACTACAAACTGTACATATACATGATTGGTCTCACATATATACACACATGTACAAAATATGACAGTGACTAAGAGACTGACACTACAAACTGTACATATACATGATTGGTCTCACATAATATGACACATGTACAAAATATACAGTGACTAAGTGACTGACACTACAAACTGTACATATACATGATTGGTCTCACATATATACACACATGTACAAAATATGACAGTGACTAAGAGATGAACTACAAACTGTACTATACATGATTGGTCTCACATATATACACACATGTACAAAATATGACAGTGACTAAGAGACTGACACTACAAACTGTACATATACATGATTGGTCTCACATATATACACACATGTACAAAATATAACAGTGACTAAGTGACTGACACTACAAACTGTACATATACATGATTGGTCTCACATATATACACACATGTACAAAATATAACAGTGACTAAGAGACTGACACTACAAACTGTACGTATACATGATTGATCTCACATATATACACACATGTACAAAATATAACAGTGACTAAGAGACTGACACTACAAACTGTACATATACATGATTGGTCTCACATATATACACACATGTACAAAATATGACAGTGACTAAGAGACTCACATGTATATACTCACATATATACACACATGTACAAAATATGACAGTGACTAAGAGACTGACACTACAAACTGTACATATACATGATTGGTCTATATACACACATGTACAAAATATGACAGTGACTAAGAGACTGACACTACAAACTGTACATATACATGATTGGTCTCACATATATACACAACATGTACAAAATAGACAGTGACTAAGAGACTGACACTACAAACTGTACATATACATGATTGGTCTCACATATATACACACATGTACAAAATATGACAGTGACTAAGAGACTGACACTACAAACTGTACATATACATGATTGGTCTCACATATATACACACATGTACAAAATATGACAGTGACTAAGAGACTGACACTACAAACTGTACATATACATGATTGGTCTCACATATATACACACATGTACAAAAATATGACAGTGACTAAGAGACTGACACTACAAACTGTACATATACATGATTGGTCTCACCATATACACACATGTACAAAATATGACTAAGAGACTGACACTACAAACTGTACATATACATGATTGGTCTCACATATATACACACATGTACAAAATATGACAGTGACTAAGAGACTGACACACAAACTGTACATATACATGATTGGTCTCACATATATACACACATGTACAAAATATGACAGTGACTAAGTGACTGACTACTGTACATATACATGATTGGTCTCACATATATACCACACATGTACAAAAATATGTGACTAAGAGACTGACACACAACAAACTGTACATATACATGATTGGTCTTACACACATGTACAAAATATGACAGTGACTAAGAGACTGACACTACAAACTGTACATATACATGATTGGTCTCACATATATACACACATGTACAAAATATGACAGTGACTAAGAGACTGACACTACAAACTGTACATATACATGATTGGTCTCACATATATACACACATGTACAAAATATAACAGTGACTAAGAGACTGACACTATACATATACATACACAATATACAACATGTACAAAATATAACAGTGACTAAGAGACTGACACTACAAACTGTACATCTATACATGGTCTCACATATATACACACATGTACAAAATATGACAGTGACTAAGAGACTGACACTACAAACTGTACATATACATGATTGGTCTCACATATATACACACATGTACAAAATATGACAGTGACTAAGAGACTGACACTACAACTGTACATATACATGATTGGTCTCACATATATACACACATGTACAAAATATAACAGTGACTAAGAGACTGTCACAAACTGTACATATACATGACATATACATACATGTTACAGTGACTAAGTGACTGACACTACAAACTGTACATATACATGACTGGTATCACACATATACATATTATGTTACAGTGACTAACAGTGACACTAAGTGTACATATACATGACTCACAACTATACACACATGTACAAAATATGACAGTGACTAAGAGACTGACACTACAAACTGTATATACATGATTGGTCTCACATATATACACACATGTACAAAATATGGTGACTAAGTGACTGACACTATACAAACTGTACATATACATGATTGGTCTCACTATATATACATACACACATGTACAAAATATGACAGTGACTAAGAGACTGACACTACAAACTGTACATATACATGATTGGTATCACACATATACACACATGTACAAAATATGACAGTGACTAAGTGACACTACAAACTGTACTGATTGGCTCACATATATACACACATGTACAAAAATATGACAGTGACTAAGAGTGACACTACAAACTGTACATATACATGATTGGTCTCACATATATACACACATGTACACAATATGACAGTGACTAAGTGAGACTGACACTACAAACTGTACATATACATGATTGGTCTCATATATACATGACTGGTGTACAAACTGTACATATACATGATTGGTCTCACATATATACACACATGTACAAAATATGACAGTGACTAAGTGACTGACACTACAAACTGTACATATACATGATTGGTCTCACATATATACACACATGTACAAAATATGACAGTGACTAAGAGACTGACACTACAAACTGTACATATACATGACTGGTGTCACACATATACATACATGTTACAGTGACTAAGTGACTGACACTATAAACTGTACATATACATGACTGGTATCACACATATACATACATGTTACAGTGACTAAGTGACTGACACTATAAACTGTACATATACATGACTGGTATCACACATATACATACATGTAACGGTGACTAAGTGACTGACACTACAAACTGTACATATACATGATTGGTCTCACATATATACACACATGTACAAAATATGACAGTGACTAAGAGACTGACACTACAAACTGTACATATACATGATTGGTATCACACATATACATACATGTTACAGTGACTAAGTGAATGACGCTACAAACTGTACATATACATGACTGGTGTCACACATATACACACATGTTACAGTGACTAAGTGACTGACGCTACAAACTGTACATATACATGACTGGTGTCACACATATACACACATGTTACAGTGACTAAGTGACTGACACTACAAACTGTACATATACATGACTGGTATCACACATATACATACATGTAATGGTGACTAAGTGACTGACACTACAAACTGTACAGATACATGACTGGTGTCACACATATACATACATGTTACAGTGACTAAGTGATTGACACTACAAACTGTACAGATACATGACTGGTGTCACATATACATGTTACAGTGACTAAGTGTACACTACAAAACTGTACATATACATACTGTATCACACATATACATACATGTTACAGTGACTAAGTGACTGACACTACAAAACTGTACATATACATGACTGGTATCACATACATACATGTTACAGTGACTAAGTGACTGACGCTACAAACTGTACATATACATGACTGGTATCACACATATACATACGTGTTACAGTGACTAAGTGACTGACACTACAAACTGTACATATACATGACTGGTATCACACATATACATACGTGTTACAGTGACTAAGTGACTGACACTACAAACTGTACATATACATGACTGGTATCACACATATAATACATGTACAGTGACTAAGTGACTGACACTACAAACTGTACATATACATGACTGGTATCACACATATACATACATGTAACAGTGACTAAGTGACTGACACTACAAACTGTACATATACATGACTGGTATCACATATACATACATGTTACAGTGACTAAGTGACTGACACTACAAACTGTACATATACTTACACAACTAAGATCACTCGTACTAGAGTTTCTGCATTAAGCTTAGATAATGTGTCTTCTTTATATGACATATCTGTAAGAGATAATGAAAACAAGATATATGTAGCAGTCAGTCAGTGTTGGTGTAAGTATGCACACTGCTTTACCCAATAATTGTAAATAATTTTTACCTGTGCATTATATCTAGAAACTTATCATTTAAACGAGCATTAGCTGTGTTTACAAAAAAAAAAAAAAAAGATTTTTTATAAATTTTGAATTTTCCAGCTTTTACTACTACCTGGTGTACAATGACAAATAAAAGCTATACACAAGCATAGAAAATCTTATATTCCTATATATTTTGTGAAAATAAGATCAGGGCCCCAAGTCACCAAATTTACTCAATACTCAAGCTCAACTTTTATTTCATTATTTTGACTATAAACTCGTTTGTAAAATATTTGGGTTTGAATGATTAGGAACCATGTTATTTTTTTTTTATCATTCACATATAAATTTTTGCGTCATAATTAGGATTTTTCTGTAAAAATGAATAAATATGTTGAGTACGGTACACAAAATTTGAGTACGTACTCAAATAATATTTTAATATTTCTGAAATTTTCTTCAAATGAGCAATGATTTTGATCATAAGTTACAATTATATGCCTTCAATATGCAAACATGTCCAGTTACAAATTAAATTTTGCATGATTTTACCTTAAAATCATGAAAAGTTAGTTGAGCTTAAGTACTGAGTAAATTTGGTGACTTCGGGCCCAGGTTCTGTGTGATATTCATTTACAAATACCAGATGTAAGGTTGATTTAATCAATTGCAATTGAAAATTCCAAACCTGGGTTTCTCAAGCAATTTTCACAAAATATATAGGAATTTAAGAAATATTTTGCTTGTGTATATCTTTTTTTTTTTTTTAATTTTATATCAATCTAAGTAGTAAAAAGGAAAAACAAAATTTTAAAAGAAACACAGCTAATGCCCCTTTAAAAACTCAGAAAAGTGGTGTAGCATATTTAAAGTATTAAACTTCCTTACCAGTGATAGAAATTAGCAGTCGCCCACCCCCCAATGGCAAGTTATTATCATGCTGGCCGAGTGGATTTCCTATGGAAGTCGCCCAGGTGGTGAGCAGAAGTTGTTGAAATGTTTGATGACACCTGTGTAGTTCAGTATATTTAATTCTCTGTATTTTATACTGATATACACATGGGCATCATCACAAATTTCAGCAAACTGTGACCTATTTATTCCCTACACAAATTCTACCATACTTTCATAATTTCCAATCCTACAACCATCACAATTGTCCTACAAACTTTTTTTTCAAACCACAAAGTTCAATAAAATTAGCATAAAATAACACTTATCTTCATGTATGTAGATATATCTATCATACCAGTAACTCACGTCATGCATTTAGTCTCCGAAAAAGTTCATTTCCTTAATTTACTGATATTTATTAAACTATAGTAAATTTTTGTACGAGTTTTGTCATAGATCAAAGATAAAGCCATTATTGTTAGACACAAAATGCTTCTATACTGTACTTTGTGAAAAAAGACAATCATTAAAGGAAACTGTAAGAAAATGTTTTCATTGACGATTTTCTAAACAGAGGTAACTTATCTCAAATTGAAAAAAAATCTGGGCCCCTGAAATTTGAGCCTGGCTAGTAGATTTTTTAAATCTTAGGGGCCCAGGTGGCCCCTGGTTAAAAAAATGTTAAGTTCTACCCCTGCATACTCAACTACAGTAAAACTAATGTTAGCTACCACCTGTATATAAAGACCACCTGGTCACAAAGACTGTTTTTTGCTGTCCCCAATAGTACCATTTGTATACAAATCAACCTCTATATAAAGACCATCTCCCTATAAAAATCGGTTTTCTTGTGTCCCCGAGGAGGTCGTTATATATACGAGTTTCACTTTGTACTATATGTTTATTGTAAAGCCACACTTCCTATATCCTACAAATGCTAAAAAACTAAAACAGACAACAAGAAATACTGGTAAACTAAAAACAACTCTCAGTAAAATCATACAATAAATATCTTACTGCGTATTGGTGAAGGTGGTGTGGTTCCCTGTCTTGTCTGCTGTCGGGTTTGTTTGTCCATGACAGACGAATTCCGAATTAGTTTCAGTTTTTGATTTTCCTGAGTTGTTTGTAATGAGTGTCCATGTGCTGGTCGGATTCTACGCTTTCGCATTTTTTTCTTGGGTTGTTGCTGATTTTGTTGATGTATGTTTGACTCCAGTTTGTCAGACTCTTGTCTTAAATGCACACCCAAAGTATTGAAATAGTCTAAACAACCTTGGTAGCTGTTTTTCTCAATCATGCCTTAAAAGTGAAGGAAGATATGATAAAAAATATAGACAGTGTATTTAAAAACAAAAAGAAAAAATATTTTTTTAACTAAATAATGTTTTGGTCTAATGTAACTTCCTTTCTTTTAATTTGACAATAAAATCTGATAAGTGAGAGGAAAACAAAGCCAATCATGATGAAAATTGATGAAACTGTCATCGATAAGTAAGTTGCTCAAATTTAACAAAGTCAATTGTGGATGAAAATATTGGCAACATATTAAGCTGTTGTCATTGGAAATTTTACACACAGATCTTATGCTATATTTTATCTTATGCTATCTGGAGATATCTCCTCATGGTTCGAAAAAATATACAAGTGTATTATTAGAAAAAACATGCCAAACATGATGCGTTGTAACTCCAAGTTTGAATCTGCCATTCAAAATTATTTTTACATATATTTTTTTATGAAAATATTTTCATTGTATTATTATGGTTTAAAGTTTATTAGACAATTTCAAAAATAACTAATGCCCTTTACTACTATAAGTATATTCAAAATCATTGCAAGATATCAAAACAAATTAACCTGACTTTTTGTTTTTTAGCAGCCAATTCTCACATTATCTAATTTTTCTTACAGTCAATCATGTGCATGTAAGATTGTTTGACTATGTTTAAAATGACTACTGTCGGCGCTGCTCACTTAAAAAAAAAGAAAATCTTTGATATTTCAAATGCAATGAATCATAGCGTATAATGAAGGTTTCAATGGCTGAAATAAGTTGTCTAAAAATTAAAATGTGATCTCTCATTTTTATCTATTCAACTGAATGAGCGAAAATGAATAAAATACAGTAGAGGTGGTAGTTCGTGATGCTGTGGAGGGAATTCTGGCATTCCAATTTTCAACAGGTACGCAATGTACTATTGATTGCAAAAGCTATATCAGTAGATTAATTAAATGAAAACAGTGAAGATAAGAAAAGAAGTCAAATTACAGTTGAACCTCGTTATGTTGAAATCGGATGAGTTGAAATTTCGGATATGTCAAAGTTAACAGTCTGGTTCTGATTTTTTTAGATATAATAATATATCAAATGAACTTTTGGCTATCTCAAATTCCGGATATCTCGAAGTAAACGGGGCGGTCCTGTGAGTTTTGAGATAACGATATTCCATTGTATATATAAATCATGGTTAAAGTGAATGACGAACTCTTTTAAACACAAAATGTGGGTTACGAACAAATAATAATAAAATAATTGTAATCTACTCCTCTCTTTACTTGTTGAAATGTACTGTTCTAAATATGGTACCAACACTGGGATATTGATTTATTATGGGAAACTGCCTACTAAAAACTATTTCTGGGGATATCGGAGGCTTGGTTTTGAATATCGAGGATTGCATGAGTGCTGTATTTAGTTATTAGACAACTTTCTTCATTGGGTGGGGGTAAAACCTATGTCATAGATGATATAATAGAAGAACTGAACGATTTTTCGATTTCCGGAGTGAGTTGTGCGGACAGTAGCATGCTTAGACAATTTTTATGTGCCATTTTGTAACTAGCTAAAATATGTCTACAGAGGTAACTATATTCTACAGTTGTTTAATTCACCAACCCCTGTAGCCACATTTGGACTTACCCATTTCAAAGAATAGTAAAATCCACTGTCAAAATTCAGGGGTGTATGATTCAGTATAAAGCTTTTACAATAATTATACACGCACTGTTAACTTGTTCATTTCTGAAATATGACAGAAGACCCTACTCATTATTGACTTGGGAGGGTCTATATGTGAACACAGGGGTTGATGAGTTAAAAAATTTAAAAATTGTGAGGGATTGTAGAACAAATAATATTTGAACATCTTCTTTTCCACATTATTGGAAGATTAAGAATTTCAATTAACAATTTAGGAATATATATTAAATACAAAAATACACTATTGCCAGACAGCTGAAAAACATAGCTTTTAGTGAATTGATGTAAAAATACATATTGTTACCTTTAACTACTCCCCATACAGACTTCTTATAACGGATTTCCATTGTTATACGAAGGCGGGACTTGTGTTTTGTGACTCGAGTTAAACAGTATCTATTTACAACCTGTAATAAAAGAAACATTAAAAAATAATAATAAGACAAAACATGAAAGCTTTGAATGAACGTGTTCGATTACTTCAACATTCGTCAGGACCCGGTTGCACAACACATTGTTAAATTTAACGTACAGTTAGCCCATTGGTTTAACATTGGTTAACTTCATGTTAAATTTAACAACCTGTTGTGCAACTGGTCGTTAAGAACGTTGGGTATTGCATGTATTAAGAATCACATTAATCTGAATAAAAATGTGAGGCCCAACAGGCATTAATGGTCACCTAAGTGAAACGTTTGATTACAGTGAAAATATGGTGGTCACTGGTTCATGAGAATAAAAGTTTTGGCAGATGTACATGTATCATGTTTTGACCCTTTTTAAAGCTTTTATGGGTAATATCCCCTTTACATTTGCACACTTTTTGAGGCTTCACATGGGGATAATTCCTGCCAAAAGTTGGTCGATTAGTTCTTGAGAAGAAGTTTTAAATGTGTAATAGTTAACAATGCATGAGAAACGACACACATCGCCAGACAAAAGGCAATAGCAAAAGGTCACCATATGCCTTTGGCTCAGGAGACATAAAAACAATGTTGGACTAAAGATATATTCCATGAATCATATTAGTGATCCATGATACACTGTGTAAATAGTTCCTTAAAGTCAATGGTATTTCCACCTTATAAATGTCAAAAAAATGACTCATTTTTAAAAATTACATTTTAATTTTTTTTTCTAGGGGTCAGTAACATGAGGCTCAAGTGAGTCTTATAACACCCAGCTTAGCACCATCATTACAACTGACGTACACAATGTACAAACAAGTTATTCATTCCTAATAAATTTGGTAAAATTTCATGCAGTGGTTCCACAGAAAAAAAGTTTAAAATACACTGCTATAAACACATTAGTACAACCTTGACTCTACCCCCTTCCATTTCTCTGCTTAAAAAAGTTTTTTCACAAATATCTCAAAATCCACTGGGCAGACCTGGCCGGAAAACAACACTCAAAGCAAACCATCATTTCTATCAAATTGATTCAAAATTTATCAAACAGTTCTGGAAAAGAAGTCGAAACTCTTGAAAGTTTACCTTGACAGAGGTGGATAACCTTGGATTCAGGTGAACTAAAACCAACAATTGAGTTACTCAGGTGACTTTGAGGGAAAATATCAAAACCTCTGATCAATTTTATATACTGGTACATGTACATTTACTATGAAGTGAATTCATCAATCATCCTTTTATAAATGTCACTGTTATCAATAAAATCAGGAAATTTATTTAAAGTTTAAACATTAATTTAAAGAGTAATTATGAGTAATTTAGAGTAATAATTAATTCCTGGAATCCATTATACTGAAAAAAAAAACCCCAAAACAAGAAAAACTTACTTACTTTTCTTTGTTTTATACTCTTACACGCCAATAAGCTTGATGCATTGAATTTCATTATCAAATGCAAACAGAACAGTGAACTGTTTCACAACCAAAAAGTCAAATATTGGTTATAGTTATGTCACAATTACGTACAACTGCTACAAATCAAGCAATCAACAATAATTGATTCTTGTATCTAAAAAGGCCGAACATCTTTAATTTGTGTTGAATAACACAGGCAAAACAGGTGCCTTTAAGCCATCTCATATATTTGCTATCAAAGTTCTTTGAAATTATAATCAAATTCAAATTGATGACAGCCCAATCTCACATAATATGTTTAAAATCGTAAGAAAAAAGGTTGTAACTCAAAAATTGCTAAAGGGGGGGAGGGTGGAGAGAGAGTATACAAAATATATATAACAATTAAATCACTATATCAGAAATATATATATATATATATATATATATATATATATATATATATATATATAATCTATGCATCTCCTACAACTATTGCTCATCTTCAAGACATGTTTTAATCTATTGGTTTTATTCTGTGACAGCTTAAAGACAAAACAATATTCAAGCTACATTGTATTTTTTGTTTACAGTGTCTCTAAAATGAGAATTAAATCAAGAAACAAATATTTACATGTGTGTGGCCATGGTATTGTATTGTAGCATGTGTAGTGTTAGAGTATCATAAAATGTCCGCCATCAGAAAGCAACAGGTGCATCCTGGGTATGCTGGACCAATCAATAGACATTACATGACAAAATAAATGGTTATAAAGATAAAACTGAGGATATCATTTTCAGTTTTAAAAATCTATGTCACAGCTGGATATGATCATATTTAATATTCATTGATTTGTTTTCTATCAAAATGGTCTTTAGCATGTTTGTCAAGCCCAGTAAAATAATGGATAATCAATGCCATAGGAATGTTCCAGACTGACGATCAATCACTACTACAACATTAAGGCACATTAATTACTATAAAATGTTCCAAATCTTTGTAGATGTATGGTCAAAATGTCAAATCTTAGCAAACCTGCCCCTTTCAAGAAGTCTACAATAGTTTCTTTGACATATAAAACTATATGTAAGACTATAAAAGCTATAGATGAAATACTTCAAATATTAACCTGTGATATGAACTTGTTTCGATGGAGTGAGGGTTCTTGGACATGTCATACCTTGTGACATTTATTATTTTAGCAAAGGGATTGGCAATTAAAGTATCAGTAACTACATGTATCTCTTTTTTTATACAAAAAGTCATAGTTATGACTTGGTACTGGTAGTAGAATTCTAGACCCTCCGGTTACCAGTTAAATACACTAGGACTAGATCGTAGGAGAGCACATTTGACAAGATCATACCTGTAGACAGGCCTCCCACTGTTTTTTTTTTCAGAATAGGGGTTTTTGTAACCCATGGGTAGCAAAAAGAGGAATCAAGAGTACAAATCAGGGGTACTGGTACACATTCATAATTAAATCAAAAGCAAAACAACAGTTTTATTTACTCATCTCTACCCACCTTAATAGAAACATGTGCCTGTTGATCTGAGGTAGATATATAAAATGTGACATCATGTGTGGATAATACACTGTCTTTAACACTTACTGGACTTTCATGTTAAGAATGGCATTGGCATTCAAGAGTATTTAGATACTACACTGTACAATGTATGTTAAAAATTGCATAATCAAAATCTGTAAAGATTTCAAATCATTCCTTTATTTTAGCACCCTGCTGTGAAGTTGAAGTTTTCAGTCAGAATATTGCAAGGTGTGGTCATTGGTATGTTACCTTCAAATGATAAGAATCATGCGGCAGTCTCTGAAGTTGGGAAAGTCTTGGTAAATGTGTAACATACACCATGTACACAAATATACTCAATCAGTTTGCTAAAATCTAGTAGATCCTTGATATGCCAACAATTTGCTAAAATCTAGTAGATCCTTGATGTGCTAACAATTTGCTAAAATCTAATACAATGTAGATTCTTGATGTACCCACAATTTTCCAAATTCTAGTAGATCCTTAATGTGCTAACTATTTGCAAAAAGGAATTGGGGTAAAAATAAAAAATAAAGACTGGCTGTTTTTAAAAAAGAGAGGGGATGGCTTTGTGACTCTCCTGGTGCACAATGGTAACACCATCAGGGGTTTTGGGGCTGCTAAAGGCCCATAAAAGCTCTGGAGTAAATGGTACAAAATCCTGAGCATTTCCTCACATATTTTAATTCCTTAAGATACAATTATTTACAATGCAATCTAGAAATTTTGTTAAAATTCGAACAAAAACTTCTTGTCTTTTTTCTTTTACCTTTCTTAATACGGAGATCCACTTTAAGCAAACAAAAATCAACAAAACTTGAAGTTATCTATGACTACATAAGCCTAAAAACTAAAAAAAAAATATATTTAAGGCTAATTATTCAAAGGTCAAGCGTGATTTAGATTTCACTTGACTGGTGTTTTATATATGCCACACTCAACAATTTTACATTTATGTGGTGGCGTCCATTTTTTAAAAGGTGGAGAAGAGAAAATAGTTACAATGTACCTGGAACGAAACCACCAGCCTAAACTGATTCAGTAGTTTTTGAAATAGAAGAGAAGTTTTTTATAACAGTTTACACCATATGGATGACACTAGCATGACTGGATAAACTCAACTGCATGTTGGGTGTAAATTGATGAGTTTACGCCGTGCTTACCATGAATGAATCCCCATACGGTATTCCTAGACATGTACACTCAGCATCTACCACATACATGGAACCAACTTTGGAGTAGTTATAACATGTCTGTTTTTCAATTGTCTGTGAAGACTTTGGTCCTATAGAATAGTTGAGTGGTAAAGTGTAACTTATTGTACGCAATTTGTGCCCTGTGCCATCGTTACTCCAGCTTGAGTAAGTTATATCTGAAATGGAAGTCAAACATTATTTTCAAAACAAAATATTTATTATTTACAATTTATAATGTTTAAAACAGTGATGCATTAAAATTCACATTATTAAGAGGCATTTTATTCTCCCACTGTTCAGAGAATTTTCCTTCTTTTTAATGGGGAATGATTTCCTTGTCAACTCCTATGGTTTTGACAAGCTACACGCGCTATGACGTCACAATACAATTTATGCTGCAGTTCGAGTGTCTGTGGCATCTAGAATGTTGTGCATGTCAGATTACATTTGCGTAGGCTATACGTACATGTATTTAAAACATGGGAGAAAAATAATCAACCCTTACCTTGAGCAAACCTCGGGTTTGTCATTCAAGAATCTTACCCTTGGATTGAGATTCCTTTGTCATACCTTCAAGGTTGGGGTAGATTCTAATAATCTAAATTATCACAATACTGGTTTCAACTTTAAAACTTTTTGCTCATCATCAATCTCTCCAGTTTAATGATATGACAATACTGAGTTACCTCCCTTTTAACATCTTATCTATATTAAGCTCCTAGGATAAAAGTAAGCCATTTATGAAGATTCTAATGTCCCATAACTCTGGCAAATACTGCCATCTGGTGGCCATAATCAAAGTCATCCTAGATATCATTGATATAAAGCATCACGTCAAATTTGATCAATTTTCTTTGGAGAAAACTCAAGTTACTTGATGAAAACCAAAAATGATCAAAAGGGACAGACTCCTGTTTAAATTATGAAACAGATTGACCAATAACTTACTGTATTCCCCTTGATCTCCAGTCCTGGAAGAATAATGAACCCTACCACATTGCTAACTTACAGATAGATAATTAGATTCTGACACAGTTGATAAATAGAGACTATTATACATGTATGACCATTCTGATACCATACTCCTTCTCAGCTCTCAGGCTGATATCGGGACCGAGGGCTGAGGAGGAGTATGATATCAAAATGATCATATTACAATTTTTTTTATCGTGTGTCTAATTTACAAATCATTACAAGTAACAAGATACAACAAAAACAACATTCTTTCTAATTCCAATATTCTGGCCGACAAAGAATTGAAAATCCTTTCACTATTGTTCATAATTTTGTATGACACCGAACGAGTGTAACAATATGAGGTACGGGAGATAAATCTTTTAGGAAATTATATACGTGAATAATTGGTGTGACTTGAAATAGTTGATGTGTATTATATGTATTTGGGAAAACACGGGCAGCTAAAATTACATGATTTCTAATTCGGTCAAGTAAATATGTTGACAAAGTTAATTTAGATATCTAAATTTCCAAATTCAAAATTACTCAGCATAATATTCAGTAATTACTTAGCATTATTACAATATACTGTTTTTGGATAAAAACTTGTCAACACTTTTACAAATTCAGCAGCAATTGAATGCATGTTAAAAGGTCAAATATTTCATCAGTTTTGGTAAACAAGATTTGATGTTAATGATAATGAATATAAAGTACTGAAGTTGTACTAAGAATGATAGTGTAAAAAGGTTACCAAAGGTTGCATTATGACAGATTTTGATGATGACGGCGCCCATATTCTCCCAATTGTAGATGCATTTAACTCTCTAGAAGTTTCTAGAACTTTAGTGTTTTGCGTTGGTCAAAACTGACAAATGTATATAAGCACTGGAGTTCTGGAAACGAGAGAGACCAGCGGGAACCGCCTAGAGAGAACACCACCATACTCTCTGAAAACATTGTTACCATTGCTGTACTCTGCTGTGCTGAGAATAAAACTATACGATCACAGACCGAACTTTTGAGTTATTGATATTTGTGGGTTGGTTTACAAATAATTGGATGAAAGACCTGGGAACAACACAAGACTTGGAACTAAAAGGTAAGGCTTTTACTTTTCTTAGTACCTTATTATTTTGACCACAAATTGTGAACATTCTTTTTGACAAACTCTAAAACTAAAATTTTATTAAATTAAGTTAAATTAACCAAACTCTATCTTAAACAAAAACTACAATTTTAACTTATTTAGGCAATAATATAATAATATTAAACATCCATAAAAACTTATTTTGAAAACTTTAACAAAATTAGTTATACACAAAATCTAACATTTGAAATAAAAATACAAAATTAAAAACAGAATTAATAATGGCAGAGAAAATAGTAGACTAAAATTCAGTAGTATGGCTACGGCTTTAGGAGAAATGAGGATAATTTAATGTTAGACGACATAAATAAAACTAGACCAACCACGTAGATCAGACAGACATACAAAATGAAACTGAAAATAGAAATATAACGAAAACAAAAGCATCAGGTCAGTCAGACGGTATCAAACAAAACCGAAGGTAGTAGTAACAAGTACTACAGTATATCGGGGGGAAGTAGGAAATAGAGAACCACCATTTTGTACTGGAATACCTGAAAACAAAGGTGACAATGATGAAAAAGAGATGTTTGATAACATTTTGAGACAATTCTCTAACATGGCAAGTGCAATGGCAGTACCTGTACATCAGAATTAAGAACTTTTCGGGTAAAACCGGCAGACCTTAAGGCATGGATATCAGACATAGAAAAGATATGCAAATTTAGTTGAATTAAATGTACAGAAAATGCCGGGTAAGCATTGGTAACATGTAGCGGATTTCATTAGGAGGTATTTAATAGAACAAGAAAATAACGAAAATTAGCTAGTTGGGGGGACCTCAAGAAATTATTAAAAGAAAAATTTGGGGAAGTGACAAACAAAAGACAGGCATTAATTAAGTTAAGAAATCTAAAACAAGAGACAGACGAGTCAGTGTTTGGGGGAAAGAATAATACAAGTAAAGATGTTTACACGACAGAACAGACTAAAAACAAAAGCACAAAAGACTTAGTAGAACAACAGTTGATAGACATGTAAAGGGGTGACTTTTGTTACATCAAAATGAAATTGATTAGGGAAGAACCTACGACTTTAGAAGCCGCAGTTAAGATAGCGACACTCGAACAAAACGTTAGGGATCAAATTTGACCTTAGACGGCACACAAAATTGTTTAGATTTAAAACTGAAAAAGAAGACAGAGACTACAACCAATGGAAGTAGATAGAAATAAACATGTAAGAATTGTTTTAAGAAAAGGTCAGTCCTAAAAAGGTTGTAAATGCAGCTGACGAGACAGACAGTGACAGTGATAGTGACGATGACTTACAAATATCAGTAGCAGACCAGGTTAGGTTCAAAAACGCTAAGAAAACTAAACAACAAACTCAACAAACGTTTAGACCACAATATCCAATACAAAGAAACCACCAAGTAGGTCCAAAATTCACAATATGTACCAGATTGGGTATTAGGCGCAGAATGTTGGGTATGTCACATGATAGGTCACCTTAAAAGAAATTGTCCAAATCGAAACATTAACCCTCGGGGTACCATATTGGCAGTATAATCAGGGACCACCAATGAATCGTGGCAGGGGTAGAGCAAATTATAACTATCAAGATAAACAAAGTTACAACCCACCACCTCAGCAATTTGTACAAATGACTATCTAGACAAAATTACGATCCTCCACCCTCGCAGTTTACAAAATAATACTTATCGGAATAGGCAAAACTTCAACTTTCGGACCTCCACAATTTACATACCAGCAAACACAGTCAGATAATCAAACATTAGCATTACCAAGCACCACCACAGATGTTAGCACTTCCGGCACCCCCAGATAAAACGTCTCAGTCAAATAAACAGTTAGCACTCCCTGCACCACCTGTAGTAAGTGAACAAACTTCAGAAAACTCCACCCAGAGAATAGGACAACAATGGTCTCAGTATAGGGAACAGGAAAACTAGAAGGCTCTTCTTATAAGGAAGCCGATAAGAAGAGTTGTAGTAGAAAATTTAGAAAAAGTAAGGTAGATAACTCTAGTAGTAAATTAGATAAAAATTATGAAATTCAATTGGCGGGAAATCCAAGTTCATGTGTACTATGGATTCAAAAACAAAAATTTAGGACTTTAGTAGATACAGGGGCAGAAGTATCATTAATTAGTAAAAAGTGCTTCCAAAATCTTCCGATCAAGGTTAAGGTTGTTAAAGAAAAAACCAAATCTCAGGGCAGTGAATGGTCAATCACTTAAAGTAATAGGTGCAGTAAATATTAAAATTTACGATGAATAAAATGACCATGAATCACAAGTTTTATGTCACCGATGGTTTGAATAGAAACTTTATCCTTGGTAGGGACTGGTTAAGACAAAATGGAGTAAGAATTATACTTTGATTTAGGTTGCTTAAGAATAGGGAGAACCTATGTCAAATTTGAAGATGACACTCACATATCATCCATAGTAAGAGTATCAAAAACAACTACATTAAGACCACAGAGTAAGACAATATGTTTTGTTAGGACAAATAGAGCATTTAACAGTAGAAATAAAGAAAATTTTGAAATCTCAAGTATCAATGATGGATGTCTTTTAGATGACCCAGGACTTGTAGTTCAAGAATCAATAGGAACAGTAACAGGAAATAGAAACATTCCAGTATTAGTAGTTAATCAAACAAATAAATTTTATAGATTAAAAAGAGGTCAAGTGTTAGGAAAAATTAGAGCTTTAGAAATAGATGAGATACAAGTAGAATCAACAGCTTTAAGTCCAGAAAATACAATAGGAGATGTAGATTCCTTTCAAGATATTGACGCACCTTCAGAGTATAAAAGAAGTATTTTTAGTCTATTACAAGAAAACAAAGATATTTTTGCAAAAACTGATGCAGAGTTAGGTCACACACTTACAGTGAAAATGAAAATAGATACAGGGGACCATCCACCAATCAGAAATAGGCATAGAAACACCTCTTAACAAACGACAAGTGATTGACAAGGCAGTAGATGAAATGTTAGATGCAGGTATTATAGAAAGGTCAAGGTCAACATGGCTTTTTCCATTAGTTGTAGTTGGGAAGAAAGACGGATCCAAAAGAATGTGTGTCGACTTTAGATCTTTAAAATAAAATAGTGAAACCTATATCATTTCCATTACCATTGATTGATGACATCTTAGCTAGGTTGGGAAAGGCCAAACACATTTCACTAGTTTAGATCTTAAAAGTGGGTATTGGCAAGTACAAATGGGATGAAGATAGTAAAGAAAAAACAACATTTACTTGTCACAAGGGGTTATTTCAGTTTAATGTAATGCCCTTTGGGTTAAGTAATGCTCCAGCTATCTTCCAAGAAAACTCATGAACATAGTATTACAAGAATGTGAGGACTTTGCCACTGCTTACTTAGATGACATCTTAATATTTTCAAAAGACTCAGAAGAACATCTTCGGCATATTCAAATAGTGTTTGATAAGATCAGGCAACATGATTTAAAATGTGAAGTTGAAGAAATGTAGTTTCTTTCAGAAAGAAATAGAATATTTAGGTTTTATTGTTAGTGAACATGGAGTGAAACCTAATGAAAAGAAAGTGAAAGCTATAAGAACATTACCTGTACCAAAGAATGTAAGAGAAATTAGGGGATTTTATTGGCATGTGTAGTTATTATAGGAGGTTCATTCCAAATTTCTCAAAGATAGCAGAACCTTTTGATTGAGTTAACTAAGAAATATGCTAGATTTAGATGGTCAAAAGAATGCCAAGTAGCCTTTGATTTTCTCAAAGACAGTTTAACAGAGTACCTTTGTTAGGCTTATCCTGATACAAACAAACCTTATGTGTTATACACAGATGCTAGTGATACTTGTGTAGGTGCTTGTCTCACACAGCTTACAGATACTGGGGAAGAAAAACCTATCTATTATTTGTCTCACAAATTAAGCAAATCTCAGAAAAAAATGGTCAACAATAGAAAAAGAATGTTTTGGAATAGCTTTTGCTCTTAAGAAATTAGACTTATATTTACATGATGCTCAGTTTGTAGTACGTTACAGACCATCGTCCCTTGAAATATTTATTAGATTCACCTATGCAAAATAAGAAAATACAACAATGGGCTCTCAGTATCGCAGGTTACAACTGTAAGATTGAGTATATAGAAGGTAGATTTAACTGTTGTGCTGACTTGTTGTCAGTCAGAATACCAGACAGTCAAGAAACAATTGACATTACTGAATCAGAGTCAGAGTCAGAAAATAGATGATAGATTTTTAGAAGTAGGTGCATTAAATTCAAACAAGTTCACTCCCAAGAAATACGCTAGTTGTAAGATAGATCCACCAGATGACTTAGTCAAGCCGTTTATAGATCTTCCAGGGGACATAGATATAAAAACAGAACAAGAAAATGATGAAAAGATAGCAAAACTTAAGATAAAATTAGACAAAGGTAGTGCCACAAAAAGGGAACAAAATAGTTTAATAGTAATAGATGGTTTGTTATATTTTTTATCTCAACAAGATTCAGAAGATCCAAAACTTAGATTGTACATACCTGAAAATTTAGAAAACATTGTCATTAAACAACATCATGACTTTGTAGGACATATGGCAGTAGATAAAAACATATGACATCATTAGACCAAAATACTATTTTCAAAAAATGTATCAAAAGTTGCATAAATATGTAGATCAATGTGTAACATGTCAAACTAGAAGCCAAAAGAAAACACATCCACCTCTTAAAGAAACGGACATTCCACCTTATCCTTTCGCAAAAATTGGTCTAGATTTGTCAGGACCATATCCCACCACCTTATCAGGCAACAAGTATATTGTATCATTCATAGATTTATATTCTGGATGGCCAGAAGCTTTTAGTGTACCAAGTAAATCAGCTGATAATATAGTCCATCTCATATTAGAAGAAATATTTCCAAGATATGGTTGCCCACTTCAGATACTAACAGATAATGGGTCAGAAAACGTGAATAAGGCTGTACAAGAAACACTTAAAGAATTAAATATAGATCATATCACAACATCTTATTATAGTCCTCAAAGTAACGGCAAGGTAGAAAGATTTCATAGAACTTTACATGATGTAATGGCTAAGAAAATATCTTGATGATGTTCAGACATGGGATTATATTTGAATCAGACATTAGCAGCAATTAGATTTCATCCAAGTGAATCGACCAAGTTTTCACCCTTCTACTTACTATACAATAGGGATGTAGTATTACCATTAGATTCAATTCTTAAACCTAGAAGAAAATATAATGGGGAAGACCAATATCAAATAGCATTACAGCAGCAACATAAAGCTTTTACGTTAGTACACAAAAATTTTAGAAGACGCTAAGAAAAGACAAAAGAGATATGCAGATAGGGGTAGTCAAGAAATTAATTTCAAGATAGGAGATCCAGTATATATTAAGAATCAAAGAAAAACCAGTAAATTAGATAATAAATGGACACCTTATTATAGGATTATTGAAGAAAAAGGACCTCTCTAAGTTTTATAGTTAAGAATCAGTTGACAGGAACAACAACTAAGACACATGCTCGACATCTTAGGTTAGCTAATTTAGATGATTGGGAGATACCCCAAGACAAATTAAATAGACCGATAAGAAAATCAACATATGTAGTACCTCCAGATTCAGAATCTACAGATGACGAAATTGATAAAAATAAGAGTCAAGATATTGTAAAAAGATCTAGACAAATTCGAGATGACTCAGATAGTGAGGATGATATTCCTTTAGCAGAATTAAAAAGGATACACAGAAATACAAAGTTAGATGATAGAGAAAAGTTAACACAACAAGACACTCAGACAGAAAACAAAGAAATAAATAAGGATACAGAAGATACAGAAATAAATGAAATTAAGAGTTCAAAAAGACTTGTAGACGAAATAGACCCTACTACAAAAGAAATATTAATAGTCTTAAATTCGACTTTTGATAACATGAATAAGAATAGTTTGGATATATTTGAAAACATGTGTAAGAATAACTTGTTGAATGAGAATAGTTTGGATATATTTGATTGTGCAAGAATAACTTGACTATGTTTGATAATATGTGTAAGACGATGAAAAGTCTTAAGTTTTAGACAATTTATATAATTACAGGAAAAACAAAATGAATATGTTATCACTGGGACACCTCGCACCCTCTGTCATTCAACCTTTACAGTTTCGGCAATTACTTTTATCAATCAAAAATCAATTGAATCCACGTTTTGCTTTGCCTTTTGACCCTGAAAAAGATCTTTGGGACCTATACAAAAACATTTGACTTGTGCTACATATTTCAAAGACGAAAACATTGTAGTTATTGTGTCAGTACCTTTGGTTGACACAACAAATGCCTTAGAAATTTACAAGAACATAACTTGGCATTGCCACATATGAAAGAACCCTCGTCCTTAGCGGTAAATAAAAGAGAGAAAACACAATTTGCACTTTTGACTCAACAGGAGTTAGAAAAATGTTCAAATCCGTCAATAAGATATTGTTCTTTTGACAGCCCTATCTATACTATTTCGAACAGACAGACTTGTGTGATTTCTATATTTCTGGAAACACGATCAAAAATTTAACAAAACTGTAAAACCACACTGATCAATAATGCAATTCTTCCTCGAGGACAGTATGTTACAGAGGGAAATTGGTTAATCATTGCTGAAAAGTTACAAAATTTCATGATCATGTGTGACAAAGAATCAATGATTAAGAAAACTTTACCACCTCTAGACATTCTACATTTGGAACAAATTGTCAAGCTTCTCTAACGGGGATATGACTTTAACACCTTACATTTATAAGGAAAGTAAATTTTTTAACTTTAAGGATCCTTTAAAAACATTAGTTGATAAGTATAAAAAAGACGAAGTAAGTTTGTTTTGGAGATATAAGCAAAATTTCCCACGATATGATAAGATTAAAATTCCTAAGACGTTGAAACCAGTAAAAGAAATTAATTTAGATAATTTGATAAATGAACTAAAACTAGAAGAAAATGCAACCAATGCCAGAAGATGATTTTTGGGTTAAGAATGGTCCAATACTTTCTCATACCAATAGTGGCCAGTAGTGACAAATCTTAATAATTATAATGCTAAAATGTGGAAAAAAAAAGAATAATAAGAAAATGTAGAAATAGGCATTCAGAATCTTCTGTCAAAAAGAAAAATAAAGATAATCCTAATGTTAAGTGGTCAAGTAGTGAGGGAAAAGAGGAGTTGAGTCTTCCAAATCTTTCAAGACTTCTAAGAAACCAGAACCAACAGCCATATCAGGAGCACCAAGTAACAAACAGTCGATCATGCATAAATACACAGTCAACAGCAGATGATAATGACATTCGCAATCTTATAACAGAAAAGATGAAACAACGGTCAAGAAACACAGCCAGTATATACAAAGAAGACATTCAAACTGAACAAGAACCGAACGCATATCCAGATAGAAAACTTTGCAGTATGTACCTTAAGGATAAACACGACATAGAATATCCAGACATGAAACTTTGCAGTATGTACCTTAAGGATAAATACGACATAGACTTAATACCAGTAACTGATCAAACCAGAATTAACATTGAAAACCGAACACTATACAGTCAAGATAAAAGAGAAACAGAAAACACGAAACAAAATAGTCAAGGAGAAATGAAAAACAGTCAACCAAACTACAAAATGAAAAATGAATATCCAGACGTACATTCCTGTGAAATAAAGGAATACAAACACGATAACCCATGAAATAAATCATGAACTCTATCAAGACCCCAGAAACAGGTGATGTGACACCGCAAGAATTTTAAACGATAACAACAAATCGTCGATCGAAAACATCGAAGTGGATGAGACCACTTGGCTTCGATCCAGAGGCCCGATTACCAGTTTTAAGTTCACCAGTAACTAAAGACACTAACATTCGACTACTGAAGACTATACAAGAACTTAAGTAATAATCACAGTGTAATGTGAATACAACACGATAATAATTTAAAGAAGTCGAAAACTTATGATTATTAAAGAAACAGAATATTGCGCAAAGGACGGAGGACTTTCCCGTGAGAATATTTTACAAGGACGGAGGACTTTCCGTGAATGGAGGACTTTCCATGTTAAAAGTGTTAAAAATGAATTATTAAATGTATTATTATGATATGATGATATTATGAAACTTTAAATGATGAACTTTACTTGTGTTGAGACAATGATTATTAAATTGAATTATGCATAAATTCTATGTTATTGAACCGGTTTATGTCGCTTTATAATGCATGAATATATATTGAAATTATAATCCAAGTCACATTTTTTTCATCCAGGTCACATTTTTATTTTTAATCAGATCACGAGTTTTATGAGATATGAATTGTTGAAAATCCAGGTCACGATTGATAGTGGATTAATGAGAAATCTAAGTCACAAGTTAATTTGCTAATGATTCAGGATACAATTTATTTACCGATAAAAAATCCAGGTCACAACTTATTCATTTCATGATTAACAGTAAAAACTTTATTGAATTGTGTTATAACTTTCAAGCCACACCAATGGGGGAAATTTTATAAAAAGTTACTAATTATAATTTGGAAAGTATTTATAAAGAATGAAATTTTTACCATTTAGTAAAAATTTCAAGGGATAGGGACGTTTGTAACAATATGAGGTACGGGAGATAAATCTTTTAGGAAATTTTATACGTGAATAATTGGTGTGACTTGAAATAGTTGATGTGTATTATATGTATTTGGGAAAACCACAGCTAAAATTACATGATTTTAATTCGGTCAAGTAAATATGTTGACAAAGTTAATTTAGATATCTAAATTTCCAAATTCAAAATTACTCAGCATAATATTCAGTATTATTACTTAGCATTATTACAATATACTGTTTTGGATAAACAACTTGTCAACACTTTTACAAATTCAGCAGCAATTGAAGCTGCATGTTAAAAAGGTCAAATATCTGTCATCATCAGTTTTGGTAAACAAGATTTGATGTTAATGATAATGAATATAAAGTACTGAAGTTGTACTAAGAATGATAGTGTAAAAAGGTTACCAAAGGTTGCATTATGGACAGATTTTGATGATGACGGGCGCCCATATTCTCCCAATTGTAGATGCATTTAACTCTCTAGAAGTTAGAAACTTGGTCAAAAACTGACAAATGTATATAAGCACTGGAGTTCTGGAAACGAGAGAGACCAGCGGGAAACCGCCTAGAGAGAACACCACCATACTCTCTGATTGTTGAAACATTGTTACCATTGCTGTACTCTGCTGTGCTGAGAATAAAACTATACGATCACAGACCGAACTTTTGAGTTATTGATATTTGTGGGTTGGTTTACACGAGCAAACTATGAAATGTACCGTAAACGAATGAATGAATTCTTTTTTTCTTTTCATTGATCACAATATAAATAGAGAAGTTCCGAACAGGGGGTGCATGAAGAGAATATTTAATGAATGGGGGTGCATTATGAGAATAATTTTGCATGGTGGTGTGTCAGTATTGCATATACAAATGTAGTCATATCTAGTACAGACATATGATAATAACATCCATTATATCACATTGTATAAGACTGTGTTTAAATCTGTACGAAAATTAAAATATCATCTTAAGACATTTACCTGTTTTCATTACATTGTATATGTATTTGAATTTTGAATGTTGTTTTATGCCACACTCAACATTTTTTCAGTTATATGGTAGCAACCAGCTTTTATTGGTGGAGGAGAGAACCCTGTTACAATGTACCCTGTTACAAAGAGACCACCAGCCTTCCGCAAGTAAACTGTCAAACTTTCTCACAAAAATCAGTTGAGGTTCCAGTGAGGCTCGAACCTGCACTGACCAGAAGTGAGAGACTTCATGTTTCAAAATGTGATGTTCTAACCACCCTAATTAGATTGATAACTGAAAAATAATATATCTTACACACAGGGGTTCAAATTCCCCAAGTCCGAAATCTGGGACTTGGTTAATTTGGGTTCAGACTTGGCATTTAGAAATACCTGAAGTCCGAGGGACTTGCCTCATCTGCATTCATTTAATTTTACTGTGTTACTTATTAACAAAATATAGTACAGACTTTGAAATTTCTCAATTGGACTTGCCAGAAATTTACTCTAAAAGTCCCAGACTTGAGTATCTAAAAAAGAATTTTGAACCCCTGTCACACTGAACAACAATGGCCAATTGATCAAATCAATTCTTGAGTACAAAAGTAAGAAAAGATGATTCTATTTCATCAAATACCACAATACCGTATAAAAATCTGAGCACGACAAAGTGGTAAAGGGAGATAATCCAATAACTCTAACTTGCTGACAGACAAGAATGAACTGACCAAACGATACAACATTAAATAACATACCTTTGCGACCTTTTCTGTCCTGTAGACTGGTAAAGAAGGGTGACTCGGTGAAAATTAATTCAAACATTTTTTCCACTGGGATGGAGAAGACTTCCTCTGTGAATTGCTTTTCAAAATGTAAATGCTCTAAACAATTAACTTCACCTGAAACAAAAGTAGAAAACTATTTTTGACAAATTAAAGTGCAAACATCAATCAAAAGACAGGACTCTATGGATTTAGGCAAATGCAGTGAGAGCCTATGTTTTAAGTATCATTTGACCCATGACCCCCATGACTTTCATTTCTTACGCTGAGAGATTATCAGTCTCTAATTGTGTGACCTTATATGTCTTTAATAATTTTCAAGCAGTCAACAACAACCATTATTATATAAATTGAAAATAAACGGTTTCTGATTGGATAAGCCAGTTTTTTACCTCTCAAAATATATCTATATATACTATGGAAAACCACTGAATATCAAGTCTAAAAATAAAACATGGGAATTCCCCTTTACACTTTTGGAAGTCTGATCATTACTTAGGATTGGTATGTCATGTTCAAGAATGAAGGAGTTATGTTGAATTTACATTTTGTGAAATTACTGTTACTCATGTCTTTATTTACATTTGCTTTTTTTTCCAGGGGAGATTACTCAGATAAAAGGTATATAATATTTGCACTGGGTTGTGCCATTTTATCTGAGTTGTAGAATGGACAAAATAAATTGCAATTGTCTTCCTCTACAAGGTGAATTTGGACTTGGATCAGAAGAATGATGATATGTTCCTCATCTTTGTCTTTTTCATTACTCTTGCCCCAATACACCTAACATTTAAACCTAACCTAACATGCCCCAATACACCTAACATTTAAACCTAACCTAACACGCCCCAATACACCTAACATTTAAACCTAACCTAACACGCCCCAATACACCTAACATTTAAACCTAACCTAACACAATACACCTAACATTTAAACCTAACCTAACACGCCCCAATACACCTAACATTTAAACCTAACCTAACATGCCCCAATACACCTAACATTTAAACCTAACCTAACACGCCCCAATACACCTAACATTTAAACCTAACCTAACATGCCCCAATACACCTAACATTTAAACCTAACCTAACACGCCCCAATACACCTAACATTTAAACTTACCTAACACGCCCCAATACACCTAACATTTAAACCTAACCTAACATGCCCCAATACACCTAACATTTAAACCTAACCTGCCCCAATACACCTAACATTTAAACCTAACCTAACACGCCCCAATACACCTAACATTTAAACCTAACCTAACATGCCCCAATACACCTAACTTTAAACCTAACCTAACACGCCCCAATACACCTAACATTTAAACCTCATGCCCCAATACACCTAACAGGTAAACCTAATAACACGCCCCAATACACCTAACATTTAAACCTAACCTAACATGCCCCAATACACCTAACATTTAAACCTAACCTAACAGAACCTAACCAACGCCCCAATACACCTAACATTTTAACCCTTACCTAACACGCCCCAATACACCTAACATTTAAACCTAACCTAACATGCCCCAATACACCTAACATTTAAACCTAACCTAACATGCCCCAATACACCTAACATTTAAACCTTACCTAACACGCCCCAATACACCTAACATTTAAACCTAACCTAACATGCCCCAATACACCTAACATTTAAACCTTACCTAACATGCCCCAATACACCTAACATTTAAACCACCTAACACGCCCCAATACACCTAACATTTAAACCTTACCTAACACGCCCCAATACACCTAACATTTAAACCTAACCTAACACGCCCCAATACACCTAACATTTAAACCTTACCTAACACGCCCCAATACACCTAACATTTAAAATACCTAACACGCCCCAATACACCTAACATTTAAACCTTACCTAACACGCCCCAATACACCTAACATTTAAACCTTACCTAACACGCCCCAATACACCTAACATTTAAACCTTACCTAACATGCCCCAATACACCTAACATTTAAACCTTACCTGCCCCAATACACCTAACATTTAAACCTTACCTAACACGCCCCAATACACCTAACATTTAAACCTTACCAACACGCCCCAATACACCTAACATTTAAACCTTACCTAACACGCCCCAATACACCTAACATTTAAACCTAACCTAACATGCCCCAATACACCTAACATTTAAACCTTACCTAACATGCCCCAATACACCTAACATTTAAACCTAACCTAACACGCCCCAATACACCTAACATTTAAACCTTACCTAACACGCCCCAATACACCTAACATTTAAACCTTACCTAACACGCCCCAATACACCTAACATTTAAACCTAACCTAACACGCCCCAATACACCTAACATTTAAACCTTACCTAACATGCCCCAATACACCTAACATTTAAACCTTACCTAACACGCCCCAATACACCTAACATTTAAACCTTACCTAACATGCCCCAATACACCTAACATTTAAACCTAACCTAACACGCCCCAATACACCTAACATTTAAACCTAACCTAACACGCCCCAATACACCTAACATTTAAACCTTACCTAACATGCCCCAATACACCTAACATTTAAACCTTACCTAACATGCCCCAATACACCTAACATTTAAACCTTACCTAACACGCCCCAATACACCTAACATTTAAACCTAACCTAACATGCCCCAATACACCTAACATTTAAACCTAACCTAACACGCCCCAATACACCTAACATTTAAACCTAACCTAACATGCCCCAATACACCTAACATTTAAACCTAACCTAACACCTAACATTCAATGTACTGTGTATTTACCTTCACTGTCCTCTGTGGTGTCACTTTGGTCTGTAGGTACATCATTGGAGCCAACACAAACAGAATCAAGTGACTTCTGACATATACTTTCATCTTCTTCCATTATGATTTCATCCTCTGGCATCACATCATATGAATCATCATTATCATTCTGCAATGAAAATATAATGGTATAACCTGGTTATAGATGTATAGGTATAACCTGGTTACACATGTTATAGATGTACTGGTATAACCTGGTTACACATGTTATAGATGTACTGGTATAACCTGGTTATAGATGTACAGGTATAACCTGGTTACACATGTTATAGATATACTGGTATAACCTGGTTACACATGTTATAGATGTACTGGTATAACCTGGTTGCACATGTTATAGATGTACTGGTATAACCTGGTTACACATGTTATAGATGTACTGGTATAACCTGGTTACACATGTTATAGATGTACTGGTATAACCTGGTTACACATGTTATAGATGTACTGGTATAACCCTGTTATAAATGTACTGGTATAACCTGGTTATAGATGTACTGCTATAATCTGGTTACACATGTTATAGATGTACTGGTATAACCCTGTTATAGATGTACTGGTATAACCTGGTTATAGATGTACTATAATCTGGTTATAGATGTACTGGTATAACCCAGTTATAGATGTACTGCTATTATTTGGTTATAGATGTCCTTGTATAATCTGGTTATAGATGTACTGGTATAACCTGGTTATAGATGTACTGCTATAATCTGGTTACAGATGTACTGGTATAACCCGTTTATAGATGTACTGCTATATTCTGGTTATAAATGTCCTGGTATAATCTGGTTATAGATGTACTGTTTTAACCAAGTTAAAGATATACTAATATCATCCATTTTAAAATCCAGTCATATATGTACTGGTATAATCAGGTTATAGATGTACTGGTATAACCAGATTAATAAGATGTGATGTACTGGTATAACCAGGTTATAGATGTACTGGTATAATCTGGTTATAAATGTACTGGTATAATCTGGTTATAGATGTATTGGTATAGGCAGGTTATAGATGTATTGGTATAGGCAGGTTATAGATGTATTGGTATAACCCAGTTATAGAAGTACTGGTATAGCAAAGTTATAGATATACTAGTAAAACCAGGTTATAGATGAACTGGTATAATTTGGTTATAGATGTACTGGTATAACCAGTGGTATAACCAGATACTGGTATAACCCAGTTATAAAAGTACTGGTATAACAAAGTTATAGATGTACTGGAATAATCTGGTTATAGATGTATTGGAATAATCTGGTTATAGATGTACTGGTATAATCTGGTTATAGATATACTGGTAAAACCAGGTTATAGATGAACTGACTGGTATAATCTGGTTATAGATGTACTGGTATAATCAGGTTATAGGTGTTATAGCTGTACTAGTATAATCTGGTTATCCATGTACTGGTATAGTTTGGTTATAGATGTACTGGTATAACCAGGTTACATATAGTTATAGAAGTACTGGTATAACAAAGTTATAGATGTACTGGAATAATCTGGTAATAGATGTAGGGTATAATATGGTTATACATGTACTGGTGTAATCTGGTTATGGATGTACTGGTATAATTTTGATAAATATGTACTGGTATAATCTGGTTATACATGTAGATGTACTGGTATAATCTGACTAAAGATGTATATTGTACTTGTATAATCTGGTTATAGATGTCCTTGTATAATCTGGTTATAGATGTACTGGTATAACCTGGTTATAGATGTACTGCTATAATCTGGTTACAGATGTACTGGTATAACCCGGTTATAGATGTACTGCTATATTCCGGTTATAAATGTCCTGGTATAATCTGGTTATAGATGTACTGTTTTAACCAAGTTAAAGATATACTAATATCATCCATTTTAAAATCCAGTCATATATGTACTGGTATAATCCTGGTATAACCAGATTAATAAGATGTGATGTACTGGTATAACCAGGTTATAGATGTACTGGTATAATCTGGTTATAAATGTACTGGTATAATCTGGTTATAGATGTATTGGTATAGGCAGGTTATAGATGTATTGGTATAGGCAGGTTATAGATGTATTGGTATAACCCAGTTATAGAAGTACTGGTATAGCAAAGTTATAGATATACTAGTAAAACCAGGTTATAGATGAACTGGTATAATTTGGTTATAGATGTACTGGTATAACCAGGTTATATATATACTGGTATAACCAGGTTATATATATACTGGTATAACCCAGTTATAAAAGTACTGGTATAACAAAGTTATAGATGTACTGGAATAATCTGGTTATAGATGCATTGGAATAATCTGGTTATAGATGTACTGGTATAATCTGGTTATAGATATACTGGTAAAACCAGGTTATAGATGAACTGGTATAATCTGGTTATATATGTACTGGTATAATCAGGTTATAGGTGTTATAGCTGTACTAGTACAATCTGGTTATCCATGTACTGGTATAGTTTGGTTATAGATGTACTGGTATAACCAGGTTATATATAGTTATAGAAGTACTTATAACAAAGTTATAGATGTACTGGAATACTGGTAATAGATGTACTGGTATAATATGGTTATACATGTACTGGTGTAATCTGGTTATGGATGTACTGGTATAATTTTGATAAATATGTACTGGTATAATCTGGTTATACATGTAGATGTACTGGTATAATCTGACTAAAGATGTATATTGTACTTGTATAATCTGGTTATAGATGTACTGGTATAATCTGGTTATAGATGTACTGGTGTAATCTGGTTATAGATGTACTGGTATAATCTGACTAAAGATGTATATTGTACTTGTATGATCTGGTTATAGATGTACTGGTATAATAAGGTTATACGTGTACTGGTATAACCTGGTTATAGATATACTGATATAATCTGGTTATATATGTACTGGTATAATCTGGTTAAAGATGTATATTTGTACTTGTATAATCAGGTTATAGGTGTTATAGCTGTACTAGTATAATCTGGTTATCCATGTACTGGTATAGTTTGGTTATAGATGTACTGGTATAACCAGGTTATATATAGTTATAGAAGTACTGGTATAACAAAGTTATAGATGTACTGGAATAATCTGGTAATAGATGTACTGGTATAATATGGTTATACATGTACTGGTGTAATCTGGTTATGGATGTACTGGTATAATTTTGATAAATATGTACTGGTATAATCTGGTTATACATGTAGATGTACTGGTATAATCTGACTAAAGATGTATATTGTACTTGTATAATCTGGTTATAGATGTACTGGTATAATCTGGTTATAGATGTACTGGTGTAATCTGGTTATAGATGTACTGGTATAATCTGACTAAAGATGTATATTGTACTTGTATGATCTGGTTATAGATGTACTGGTATAATAAGGTTATAGATGTACTGGTATAACCTGGTTATAGATATACTGATATAATCTGGTTATATATGTACTGGTATAATCTGGTTAAAGATGTATATTTGTACTTGTATAATCAGGTTATAGGTGTTATAGCTGTACTAGTATAATCTGGTTATCCATGTACTGGTATAGTTTGGTTATAGATGTACTGGTATAACCAGGTTATATATAGTTATAGAAGTACTGGTATAACAAAGTTATAGATGTACTGGAATAATCTGGTAATAGATGTACTGGTATAATATGGTTATACATGTACTGGTGTAATCTGGTTATGGATGTACTGGTATAATTTTGATAAATATGTACTGGTATAATCTGGTTATACATGTAGATGTACTGGTATAATCTGACTAAAGATGTATATTGTACTTGTATAATCTGGTTATAGATGTACTGGTATAATCTGGTTATAAGATGTACTGGTGGTTATAGATGTACTGGAATCTGACTAAAGATGTATATTGTACTCTGTTATAGATGTAATAATAAGGTTATAGATGTACTGGTATATAGATACTGATATAATCTGGTTATATATGTACTGGTATAATCTGGTTAAAGATGTATATTTGTACTTGTATAATCTGGTTATAGTATATAACCAGGTATAGATACTGGTATATAGTACTGGGTTATAGATATACTGGTATAGCCAGGTTATAGATATACTGGTATAGCCATAGATGTACTGATGTAGTCTGGTTATAGATGTACTGATGTAGTCAGGTTATAGATATACTGGTATAACCAGGTTATAGATGTACTGGTATAGCCAGGTTATCGATGTACTGGTATAGCCAGGTTATAGATATACTGGTATAGCCAGGTTATAGATATACTGGTATAGCCAGGTTATAGATGTACTGATGTAGTCAGGTTATAGATGTACTGATGTAGTCAGGTTATAGATATACTGGTATAGCCAGGTTATAGATGTACTGGTATAACCAGGTTATAGATATACTGATGTAGTCTGGTTATAGATGTACTGATGTAGTCTGGTTATAGATGTACTGATGTAGTCAGGTTATAGATATACTGGTATAGCCAGGTTATAGATATACTGGTATAGCCAGGTTATAGATGTACTGATGTAGTCTGGTTATAGATGTACTGATGTAGTCAGGTTATAGATATACTGGTATAGCCAGGTTATAGATGTACTGGTATAGCCAGGTTATAGATATACTGGTATAACCAGGTTATAGATGTACTGATGTAGTCTGGTTATAGATATACTGGTATAGCCAGGTTATAGATGTACTGGTATAGCCAGGTTATAGATATACTGGTATAACCTGGTTATAGATGTACTGATGTAGTCTGGTTATAGATGTACTGGTATAACCAGGTTATAGATGTACTGGTATAACCAGGTTATAGATGTACTGGTATAGCCAGGTTATAGATGTACTGGTATAGCCAGGTTATAGATATACTGGTATAACCTGTTTATAGATGTACTGATGTAGTCTGGTTATAGATGTACTGGTATAACCAGGTTATAGATATACTGGTATAACCAGGTTATAGATATACTGGTATAACCAGGTTATAGATATACTGGTATAACCAGGTTATAGATATACTGGTATAACCTGTTTATAGATGTACTGATGTAGTCTGGTTATAGATGTACTGGTATAACCAGGTTATAGATATACTGGTATAACCAGGTTATAGATATACTGGTATAACCAGGTTATAGATGTACTGGTATAACCTGTTTATAGATGTACTGATGTAGTCTGGTTATAGATGTACTGGTATAACCAGGTTATAGATATACTGGTATAACCAGGTTATAGATATACTGGTATAACCAGGTTATAGATGTACTGGTATAACCAGGTTATAGATGTACTGGTATAGCCAGGTTATAGATATACTGGTATAGCCAGGTTATAGATGTACTGGTATAGCCAGGTTATAGATATACTGGTATAACCTGTTTATAGATGTACTGATGTAGTCTGGTTATAGATATACTGTATAAACCAGGTTATAGATATACTGGTATAACCAGGTTATAGATATACTGGTATAACCAGGTTATAGATGTACTGGTATAACCAGGTTATAGATATACTGGTATAACCTGTTTATAGATGTACTGATGTAGTCTGGTTATAGATATACTGGTATAACCAGGTTATAGATATACTGGTATAACCAGGTTATAGATGTACTGGTATAGCCAGGTTATAGATATACTGGTATAACCTGTTTATAGATGTACTGATGTAGTCTGGTTATAGATGTACTGGTATAACCAGGTTATAGATGTACTGGTATAACCAGGTTATAAGTTTATAAATGTACTGGTATACCCAGGTTATAGACATACACAGATATACATTTGTAATTAAATTTTATAACTGAAAAGTCATTCTGCTCCTCTTTTGGAAATGAACTTTTAAAAATGTATTTACCAGCATTTATATTTTATTTTTATTTTTTTAGATTTTTCCCAACATTTGAGTCTCTCTACTGGTTCCTTTTTTTTTTTGGGGGGGGGGGGGGGATTACCCAAATTCAAACACAAATCATTACAAACACTTGTATGATACAGATTTATCATATTGCCAAAATAGCAATCTTAATCATTTAGATTTGTGTTTGATATCATGTATATAAACATTAGCTACAAGTACAGGCTTAATGACAACCTCAACATGTTCAATGTAGGAAGTCTAGAACATTGTGCTATTTTATTATTACCTATATTGAATTTACAAATGGTGCTATAAAACAGTTATTGTATAGGTATTCCAAACAAGTCGCCCAACAGGACTTCATGGTCAACTTGGTAATATGTACAATTACAGTTAGCAAAAGTTAATCATTGGTTCACGAGAAGATTTTTCATGATGTACCAGTTTTTGCCATTTTTGGCCCTTTTGAGTCCCCTCTTTTTCATTCTCAAACTTTGACTTGTTTAAATAGATTGCCATGAGAATAGTAGTTCCGGCTAAAGTTTGTTAAAACTGACCCATCAGTTCTTGTGAAGAAGTTGAAAAAGATTAAAAATTGAAGAAAAAATACCTGTAACATTGACCTTTGACCCCATTACCAAGAAACTTTGTCAAAATGATTCATAGATGATTCCTAACAGTTTTCAAAACTACCATTGTATACAAAATGTCAATCAGTTGTGAGTCAATAAGCCATTGGTATAAAACTCTATCCTATGTAACATTCTATGATTGCTTTCCATGACAAAATATATCATCAATATGGCCTAATGGCCATATGGACGCTGACCCTGAACCCCTGCACCAAGGCTAATAAATTTCACAAATTTGTTAAATGCTGTATGTTCTTCCTAAAAATGTATTCTGGGTCCAGCACCATAAAACTTAAGAATTACTTAAGTCTAGAAATTTTACTCAAGTGTGGCAAATCCTGAAATCTGATTGGCTGAGGAGGCGAATTTGAGAATATTCTCAGACTTGAGTAAATTCTCAAGTTTTATGGTGCCGGGCCCAGTTTTTATTTTCAATTTACAGATACAAAGAAGAAGATTTCTAAGACTAAGTATATCATTACAATATGGCCATATGGATTCCTCCCTAGACCCTAAACTCCTGGGGCCCATTTCACGAAAGGTTGTCCTAAATCCTAACTTTTAGTCCTAACTACCATGGCAATGCATCGCTAGTTGGTCATTCCCATGACAATTAGGACTAAGACTTAGGATTTAGGACTTACAACCTTTCGTAAAACAGGCCCCTATTCCCCAACTACCCTGGGTAATAAATTTCACAATTTTGGCAGAAGTCTTTATCATGTTTATGCCCATTGAAAAATTACACTGTAATTGGGTTGTCTTTACAATTCATACCTGAATACATACAGAAGATTTTCTATTATCACCATATGGTCATACTGACCCCACTCTAGGGATTGAACCCTTACCTCTGGTGTCATAAATTTCACAATTTTGGTAGTGAGCTATATACTTTTTCTAGTCATGCACATGATGTATACATTTTCTACCTTCCTCAGTGCAGGGATAAAGAATATTTTTAAAGATTTGGCTATTTTTAGCAGTTTTGGTCCCATTGAAAGAGTATAACGGGAGTGCAAGGGGGTACAAGAAGCACCGAACTGCCAATTTGTATTCCCCTGACCCCAGAGAAGCATCTTACAAATTTTGAAGATGATTCAGATTGGTAAATCAGTTTTCAAGAACAATGAATGTTTATGAATGACAGACGACATGACAAAGGCCGACAGAGTAAGGCTATAAAAACATAATTTTTATTTTTCACTTTGAACCAACCCTTTTTTTCTCTTGATTTCTGCTCATCTGTACTCTTTGATCCTATCTTTGTTTCATTTGAAATATTTTGTATGACTTGAAAGTGATCATCAACAAGAACATCGTCATTAACACATGCAGAGGATCAATCAAGAGAGATTGCATCTTCATCAATCATTGCCAGGTACAACATGTATTACATACAACCTAAGATCTTACAACGTTTGTAATGTCTTGAAAAGTTGAATTGAAACATGTGAAACACAGACATTAAATGTCAACTTGTTATTCTGACTCTCTTACCTTTACAGCAGCCATGTCGTCTTTTCCTGGTTCTTCTGTAAATGACGGTGGGGCAACATAATCTTCATCGCTAGAAGTTAGATAAAGCTCTTCACCATAGTTGTAATGTACCCACTGCCATAGCTCCTTGGGGCTCATAGGCTGAAAGTATATAATCAGAGATCAAAGAAAATCTGCACACTCACACAGCTGCAAATGACTCAAGATCTGATTGGTTGGAAATTGTGGTATCAGTAAAACTGTCATTACTAGAAATGAGTTGGAAGTTAGAAACAAACTGGAACAAATTGAAATTGAGGCTATGCGAATTTGATGGTTTTAGATGAAAATTCTACATAGTACAATGTGAGGCTGGAAGTTAGTTTTCAGACTCATAAAAATAGTGTTGTACCTACATTTGTTGTGGGTTGGTTTGTCTTTTTTTTTTGTATTTTTTTTTTTGTTTTTTTTTGTGTTTTTGTGTTTTGTTTGTTTTAGTCACTTCCTTCTACATTGTACTTAAGCCTCAGATCAAAGTCAGCTTACATGTAAACTTCAAATCTACAACTGTGACTCAGTCCCCGAAATAAACAGTCAAACTTGCATTCAAGGCCACCGTTATATAAGTAAAGGGCACCTGTCTATTAAGGTCATTTTAAAATAACCTTCAGTTTGTAAACTTTTTCTTTTATAATGAATAAACCTTTTTATAAAGGTCATCTCTCTATAAAGGCTACTTTTGTCTGTTCCTTTTATATACAAGTTTGACTGTACCTAGAAACTGTCCAAATGATACAGATTCTATACTGTGATGTACTTGTGTCGTAACTATTTGGTTCAGTGATATGAAGTCAATTTCAAGAGATTACTATAGATATTACCATGTAATCAGTGTCGTTGCTGGAACTTGTCCAAAAATCCTCTACATGTCGAAACATTTAAAAAAAAGATGCACTTTACATCCTTAAATAATCCTCCATATCATATGTGTACAAGAGTTTGAAAGTCGTGATCCATACTGGTAAAAAAAGTTCACCGTAAAAATCCTCTACATGAGTACACGATGAATTAACATTCCAAAACATGTGCTTCATATTGGTTTTTAAGGAACTTCATAAAAATCCTAAAGTTACATTTGAAGAAATGTATTTCATATAGGTAAACAGGAAACTTGAGAGAAAAATTTTCTGTACATATATTTAATATACAACACACACATATGTACATTCATATTTGTTCTTCAATAAAAACTGTTTCATTGTATAACAAACTTCCAAGAGAACATTTTTTGTACAACTTTGATACACACACAATATATACATGTATAGTATTACACATCATAGCACAGAATTTTCGTACTGCTAATATATCCTCACATGATTGAAATATAACATTGTTTACAAAATTTCTTATGTGATGGTTCTGGGAATTTAAAAACAGGAAACCATTACTTGACACACTGACCTTTACATATTGTACAATCAATGACATAAGAATATGTAGTACAGATAGTGTCCAAATTCTGTTTCCTGAATATAAACATAATTTATTTCTTTTGAACACAGTGAATAAGAGCTAAGTTAATCTCTTTTGTTGTAACAATGAATATTCATGAAAAGGGTAGGTGTAGAAAGGTACTTATTCTGGAGATGATGTTCAGCAAGAGATTTTTTTTAATCAATTATATACATGATATATGTATATAAGTTTTCTGCCAAGGTGCTTGTCAGTTAAACAAAACTTCGTGAAGTTTTGTTTTTGTGATGGGGTGTGAATATTCAGATTTCTTATGTAATTATGACAGTGTCATGAACGACTTGCTGTATTGAGCGTCACCTTATGCAATAAATGTTTATTTATACGAATTATTTTATGTTTATATTCAGTGTGGAGTTGGAAAAGAACAATAATACTCTACTCTATTAAAAATCATGAAAGGTATCATTGATCACAAAATCCTGAAAAAACTAATAAATATATAAAAAAAAAACAAGTTGAACATACATTCTTCTTTTCTAGATTTGCACCATACATGTATATTTTGTGTGCATTGCATAACTATCATTATATTATAATTATAATACACCAAACTAATTAACAGCCAATCTATCAAGTCACATGTGAGTGACCTCATAGATGTGTCATGTTCGACCAATGAAAATGCAGCTTGAAGGATCTTGAAAGTTCGGTAAAGGCATGTAAACACTGAACACACAAAAATCCGGAAGTAGAGATTTTCTTGCATAACCTTAGAATGGATAAGATCCAATCAGTTGAGATGCTCGAAATGAATTCTGCAGACTGACAATTTCTTTGTTGTAAAAATGATTTACTGATCCTTACCATTTAATAAACTTTCAAGATCTTGTAAGCTCTATATTCATTGGTCAAACCGTACACTAGTAGTTAAGTAATAAGCATCCTAAGTATTGGGTTATTTTGGTGACCACATATGAGCATTGAAGTAAAACAAAATGTGAATATCAGGCAAAGTTTTTTAAAGATTGTACACTGTGAATTAACTGTATAAGGCCAAACGAATAAATTGCAAGCTTTGTATTAAGGACTACTGGTAAACAGCACTGCCCGGTTTCCAATCTTTATAATTACTGGCATACCTGTACTATTTCAGATGATGTAAGTAACAGCCTGTGTCATTTTGTCATTTTTTGTCATAGAAGTATCATGGGAATACTTCAAACAGGGCAAGTGACTTTTATAAACTGAACAAAATTGCTGAATGAGCATTGATTCAAAATTTGCATAAAACGTGTATCTAGACACATAAGGCTATCCATGCTGATATAGTAGCAATATATTAGGGAAGGATGTTACTTCATATGAATTGTAAAAATGTTTTTATTATAAAATGATGTTTTGAAATGATATATACTTAAGTATGGAATGAACAGATTACTGTGATAAAAAGAGATTAATACATGGTAAAATCTGTATTGCAATCCTATCATACCTATGGCCCTTGGGCTGACAATGAAGTCAAGGGTAATAATATGGCATGTGATACAGATTTTGTCAAGTATTGTTGTTTTCATTACGTATTTTGAGCCAGCCTAGCTCAGTCGGTAGCGCGAACGACTCTTGATTGTCAGGTCGTGAGTTTGAGTCCAACCGGCGACAGTCCTGTGTCACAGTAGGTGTTGGCACGTTAAAGAACCCTCACTGCTCAATGGCTGTAAGTGCCGAGCATAGGCCAAAATTTGAAGCTCTTCAACGGCAATTGTTGACACAATAAACAAACAAACAAACATGAACTATATTATATCCTACTGGTAAATAACGAATTTTAGATCCTACTGGTAAATAAGCAAATGTATGATAAAAAAAAATCCATGTCTTTTAATTTCTATCATGACTTGCATCCCTTTGTTGGAATTTCCATATGGGTATGTCTAAATATAAAGAGTGCACAATTGTTTACTCAACCTAAATCTTACACAATTTGTATTAGGTGTAAATATGTTATTAAAATATATTTTAAATAATGGTACCTACAGAAAATGATAATAAATAAATTCATAAACATATTCACAAATATTTCACTTCTTGTAAAGCCCTATTGAAGAAAATACTTGAATCTAAAAATATGAAATGCACAACGATTTTTGGTGTTTTGAACCTACCTATTGAATATGTTTTCACTTTTTAAATCACATGTTTAGTGAATCGGAGGTTCCATTCACAATTTCATTCAATAATCCTTAAATGTTTCAAATTAGGCCTAATATGTCACAGAATGTGCTAAGCCTAGCCTAGGCTAGTGTTTAAGCAAAATATTGATTTTTGCCTTAAGCAGAGAACAACTGAAGAATTCCAAATAAAAATAAATGAAACATTCCAACTAAGATTGGGATAAAGGGTTAAAGGGTGCGATAATTGGCTAAAATTGTGTGATAAAGGGAGGGCTGACATAAGATATGCGATAAAGGGCATGTGCTAGTTCCTGTATCAGGAGTGAAAAAAGCTGGTGTTTTGTAATAAATATATAATAAAGTGATATATACTTAAGTACATCATTGGCAGATCAATGTTTTTGTTCAATTCATCACATCAGCAAGAAGGTTAATTTGTTTTAACATTGTTTAAGTTGGACACTCATTGATATTTAATCAATTACTACAAATAAATGTAATTGTGAGTATCAGGGTGGTCCTGATAAACAATGATAAGGTCATCTATATTATATACCGGTATATTCCTATACTTCCACCTGAGTAAATTAAAAGTGATTAAGTTTTGGATAAACAAACAAACATTAAGTTTTTTTTCTTTTTTTGGGGGAGAGGAAGGGGGGTATTTTGAAGTACTCTCCCTTCTAAATTAAAACGATTCTTTTTCCATAATTTGGGAAGTTATTAATAGAAAAAACTGCATAATTTTCCAAATTTGTTAGCATTAAAAGAACACCACCCCCGCAAAAAAAAAAAAATAAAAAAAAAAAATTAAGGTTGGTAAGTTAACCTTAAGAATAAATACCATACTTTATGTTGCAATTTAAGGTTTAACAACATTATACAATAAAGAGACATTAAATGTTAACTTAAGGTTTAACAACATTATACAATAAAGAGACATTAAATGTTAAACAAAATGAAATACATGTAAACTGTTGAAATTTTGGGGCACCAACTCACACACAAAATGATTTAAAACATCTACACACCTGTAAGTATTTCTGTATACATGTATCTCATGTGTATATACAAATGTTCTCTCAAACTGACACAGCCAGTGAAGCTCTGGATAACCTGACACTTTAAACCTCTGATACAAAATAGCCGATTTAATAGATATACATGTATGTTACAAATAATAGCAAGGTATTTAAATATAGGCTAGCATACATGTGACATTGTTATAAATGTACTATAGGTTACTGTCCGGGTTAATGTCTAGAGTACCTGGGCTGGCCAAATACTTCTAAAAACCCATAAAATACATGTACATGTGTACTATAAGTACTTCTTAACTTCCTCCCTTTTCTTCCTGTAGCTCAATGATTTCACTACCTGATTCCTCAATGTTACTTTATAAACAACATGATTGAACCAGTCATGTATAAAAAACCTTATATGTTTTATTTGATACTTCATGTATAAACATGTACATATATACATGTAAAATGATTTAGCTATATAAATGTACACTGTTATGCTGGTATCTTAATCAATTGATAAAATATTCAAATTGAAACAATTTATTCATGCATTGAACACATAACAAATATACCTAAGATGATTTCTATTACTCATGGTGACAAAAAGTACAAATAAAACTGTAAATGAAATATCATTGAGACAGATTTCTCCGCAGAGCCCTGTCACCTATTATATTACCGCTGTATTCATGTAAGTATATATGTACACTGTACATACCCCAGCTACAAGCCATAATCCTCTTCTAAATAGATTTAAGAGACTGTAATGTAGGCTTTGTTGTTAAAACTAATTATGACTTATAACATAAATAAATAATCTGCTGGTGTGTCAGTCAACAAGAGAAAATTTCATATATATATGTAATATAAACTTGGAGCAGAAAAAATATATCAAATGCGCTGACCTTTCATTTCAGTGTACAGGTACTTTTAACACATTTATAGTTTTAATGTTTATTACGTACTGCCACCGTTGTAATTTTTAACTAATATGGAGGTGTCATTACTTCAGGTAAAGTGCCATGGACATGATATGTGATGATGCGTTAAGACCAAGTACCAGGACTCGAACCCTACGAACAAGCCAACCAATGACGCTAACCCTCACTGTAATCTACTACATACATCTACTGTAAATCTAGTTTTATTCACAGAATTTTATTCATGCATAATTTCACAAGAGTTCACACTCACTATTTAAATAAAATTATTGTGTAATAAAGTTGGATAATAGTATGACAAAATGGACACTTGAAATTGCAAAAATATTATCTTGTGAATAAATTAAGAACTTGTGTATCACGAAAATAAAGTGCTACAAAAATGCCTGGATTTACAGTAATCTACATTTGACTGGAAAGGATAGAAATTACAGTACTTAGTACTGCTGTTTGTAACTAGTGTAAAGAGGTCATAATAATTGTCAAGTAAACATTTAATTTTGATATGTCCTGATATATCAGCAGTATGTACTGACTAAGTAATCATTCAAATTTCACATCATAGATAATAATATGAATATGAATCTATCTGATAAGTTCAGATATGAAATGGTGATTAGGTTGACTTCATTGTCAACAAAATAGTGATTAATTTGACAATACAATCTACAGGTATGGCTCTCTCTACAGTTAATATTAGTGACTTGGTCATCTCAAAATCAAACTTAACATCTATGGCCCTGTCTACAGCCAAAACTACTGACCTGGTCATCTTATATCAAACTTATCATATATGGCCCTGTCTACAGCCAAAACTACTGACCTGGTCATCTTATATCAAACTTATCATATATGGCCCTGTCTACAGCCAAAACTACTGACCTGGTCATCTTATATCAAACTTATCATATATGGCCCTGTCTACAGCCAAAACTATTGACCTGGTCATCTCTAAATCAAACTTAACATCTGTGGTCCTGTCTACAGCCAAAACTACTGACCTGGTCATCTCTAAATCAAACTTAACATATATGGCCCTGTCTACAGCCAAAACTACTGACCTGGTCATCTCTAAATCAATCTTAACATATATGGCCATCTCTACATTCAAAACTACTGACCTGGTCATCTCTAAATCAAACTTAACATATATGGCCCTGTCTACAGCCAAAACTACTGACCTGGTCATCTCTAAATCAAACTTAACATATATGGCCCTGTCTACAATCATAACTACTGACCTGGTCATTTCTAAATTACACTTAACATACATGGCCATCTCTACATTCAAAACTACTGACCTGGTCATCTCTGTATTAAACTCAACATATATGGCCCTGTCTACAGCCAAAACTACTGACCTGGTCATCTCTAAATCAAACTTAACATATATGGCCCTCTCTACAGCCAAAAACTACTGACCTGGTCATCTCTAAATCAAACTTAACATATAACATATATGGCCCTCAAACTCTACAGCCAAAACTACTGACCTGGTCATCTCTAAATCAAACTTAACATATATGGCCCTCTCTCTCTACACCTGGACCCAGTTGCCAAAACTACTGACCTGGTCATCTCTAAATCAAACTTAACGATATGTATGGCCCTGTCTACATATCATAAAACTAAACTGACCCCTGGTCATTTCTAAATTCTCTACACTTAACATACATGGCCATCTCTACAGTACATTGACAAAAATCAAACTACTGACCTGGTCATCTCTGTATTAAATCAAACAACATATATGGCCCTGTCTACAGCCAAAACTACTGACCTGGTCATCTCTAAATCAAACTTAACATATATGGCCCTCTCTACAGCCAAAACTACTGACCTGGTCATCTCTAAATCAAACTTATATGGCCCTGTCTACAGCCAAATGGCCCTGTCTACAGCCAAAACTACTGACCTGGTCATCTCTAAATCAAACTTAACATATATGGCCCTCTCTACAGCCAAAACTACTGACCTGGTCATCTCTAAATCAAACTTAACATATATGGCCCTCTCTACAGCCAAAACTACTGACCTGGTCATCTCTAAATCAAACTTAACATATATGGCCCTCTCTACAGCCAAAAATTCTACTGACCTGGTCATCTCTAAAACTCAACTTAAACTTAACATACTGATGGCCCTCTCAACAGCCAAAAAACTACTGATCTCTGGTCATCCTCTAAATCAAACTTAACATATATGGCCCTCTCTACAGCCAAAGCTACTGACCTGGTCATCTCTAAATCAAACTTAACATATATATATGGCCCTCTCTACAGCCAAAACTACTGACCTGGACCCAGTTGCACAACAGGTTGTTAGCGTTAACCTGAAGTTAACCAATGTTAAACCAATGGGCTTAACAGTACGTTAAATTTAACGATGTGTTGTGCAATCGGGTCCTGGTCATATCTAAATCAACTAAACATATATGGCCCTGTCTACAGTCATAACTATTGACCTGGTCATCTCTATCTTTAACTTAACATATATGGCCCTCTCTACAGTCAAAACTACTGACCTGGTCATATCTAAATCAAAGTAAACATATATGGCCCTCTCTACAGTCAAAACTATTGACCTGGTCATCTTTATATTAAACTTAACATATATGGTCCTGTCTACAGTCAAAACTTCTGACCTGGTCATCTCTATCTTTAACTAAACATATATGGCCCTGTCTACAGTCAAAACTACTGACCTGGTCATATCTAAATCAAACTAAACATATATGGCCCTGTCTACAGTCAAAACTATTGACCTGGTCATCTTTATATTAAACTTAACATATATAACCCTGTCTACAGTCAAAACTAATGACCTGGTCATCTACAAATCAAACTTAACATATATGGCCCTCTCTACAGTCAAAACTATTGACCTGGTCATCTCTAAATTAAACTCAACATATATGGCCCTGTCATATTTTGGGGAAAATACAAGCCATTTTTGCATTGGGAAGCGTTCTGTAACCAGACCAAAAATAGGCATAGGAAAATCACTGTAACTAATACATGTAAATAATGAGAATAAGAAATAATTCAATGTTTTAAGTAAAATAAATTTATGATGTAATTGAATTATATACATGTACATCAAGGATAGAGCACATAATTAAAACTGAGACAAATATCTTAAATGTGCTCAAAGTCGTTGGTCTGTGTTGTTAAGTCACACAGAAGTGTAAAAATATACAGAAAGTTGTAGACCAGGTAGATAGATGAATTTTATTTAATTTTCATTTTATTTGACATAATCCAATGCTACGAGCGCCGGTGATTTTACTCTTTGGATTGATATGTTGACTTGCTAATCAAGTGATGTTCCATAAGATAAGATGTAAGACAATTACCCCATTGCACTCCAGAATACGAGAAAACAATTCATCAGTCATTCAGCGATGATATTAAATGCTCCTGTTCATAAAAACACCTCTTCACAAAGTGTGTCCTTTCTGAAATTTTTCTTTATAGTCTTAAGTCTTTTGCCAATTAAGTAATCATAACCGGAAACTTAAGGTCATTAATTGATGATCGAAAAACAAAACATCAATCAGTCAGCGATGATTGTTAGTTCCTGGTTGTAAAAACACACTGTCATAAAGCACATCTGGTGCCTAATTACTAACTGGGTTGTTGAGTTGTGACTGTCAAAACATTGTGTCTTGCGCCATGTTGTTGATTAGGTCTCGAATTGTCCTGCAAGAATTATTGACGAGTTATCTCCCGTCCACGAGTAGTAAGTGTGTAAGCAGTCACTATACGCAAGTAGGACAACTACCATCAGACAAAATACAGCGCTCGCCAGTTGCATAAGACAGTTGGTCAATATATAAGGGGTAAAAATATAGTAATTCTCAAGGGATGGTCCAAATACGGTCGTTATGGACAGGAAGTTGTTATATGAGGGGGGTCACTAAGGCAAGTTTGACTGTATATGGCCCTGTCAACAGTAAAAACTACTGACCTGGTCATTTCTAAATCAAACTTAACACATATGGCCCTGTCTACAATCAAAACTATTGACCTGGTCATCTTATATCAAACTTATCATATATGGCCCTGTCTACAGTCAAAACTACTGACCTGGTCATCTTATATCAAACTTATCATATATGGCCCTGTCTACAGTCAAAACTACTGACCTGGTCATCTTATATCAAACTTATCATATATGGCCCTGTCTACAGTCAAAACTACTGACCTGGTCATCTTATATCAAACTTATCATATATGGCCCTGTCTACAGCCAAAACTACTGACCTGGTCATCTACAAATCAAACTTAACATATATGGCCCTCTCTACAGTCAAAACTACTGACCTGGTCATCTACAAATCAAACTTAACATATATGGCCCTCTCTACAGTCAAAACTACTGACCTGGTCATCTACAAATCAAACTTAACATATATGACCCTGTCTACAGCCAAAACTACTGACCTGGTCATCTCTAAATTAAACTTAACATATATGGTCCTCTCTACAGTCAATACTACTGGTTTAAACATATTTTATTGAGCATTCATTTTTCAAAAGGATTGGGCACAAGTTCCGAAAACATCTTAGGCCCTCTCCAATTGGAGAACTAGGTCAATACCACTGACCTGGTCAACAATTGTCCTATACAAATACATGTATACCTGCCTTGAAAGACCACTTTATTTTCTGTTGCATTCTCATGGTAATATTTAAGGACAAAATCTAAATATCTGAAAAATGTTTGTCAAAATAATTCAGTAAAACCTGTATATAGGGGCCACCCAAGGGATCAGAAAATATTGGCCTTTATGTGCAGGTAATCCTTATACACAGGTTAAATTTAGTTGAATTATGTGGTCATGGTATTTTTCAAAACTGGCCTTTATAGACAGGCAATCCTTATATAGAGGTGGCCTCTATGGCAAGTTTTACTGTATATGATAGATAATTAAACCACAGCCTACTTCTTCACTTAGTTTAAACCTGTATGAGAAATCTATTGTAACCCAAACAGCATCACTGTAAAACCATAGTGAGGAATTGCTTTGTTTTTCCTACCTGTGGTTACTATTCATGAAGCCTCAGACAATGTGAGTAAGTGGTGCTGGTATTCGTCAACCAATCAGATTGAGGCTTTCAAACAATGTTTGTCCATGCTGTTGACACTAATCATAACAAATCCCATCCTTCAACCGACTACGCAATAACTTTGTTGCCGATCACAATTACTTTGATTGGATAAACAGGACACACCTAATCCTTATGAATATTCATTATCTATAAATGATTTTGGGCCACTTGAAACCATGGGTAGGTAAAAGCATAATGATTCAAGACTGTAGTTTTATAAAGATGTCTAAACAGAAAATGTCTGCTTCATAAAACCTTTAAACTACAAGTACCGTGTGACCTGTCTTGAGGGATCACCCCATCTGCCACTAAAATGTGGTCTTACAAGACAGGTGGTCTCTTAAAGCAGGTTTTATTTAAAGGATTTTGAATCAAGTAGTTTTGAGAATGTGTCTCCCAACATAGGCGGTCGTATCAACAGTGGTCTCTCAAGACAGACCCTGTACAAATGAAATCATAGAAGTACACTGAAAATAACTCACTTACCTGCTTTAAGAGTGCATTTTGCCATATTCGAAACAACATCACATAAGTCTTGTCTCTGTTGCCAAGGGAGGTAAAGAAGTATTTTTCTCGTTCTGTGGTAATCTGAATAGCATTAGGTATAACTCTAGCTGTTTTCTCTTTGGTTATTGCAATTATTTCCTGACATGGTATTGCAAGCTAGAAAGAAAGATGGAAACAAAACAAATTACTTGTGATTATGGCTAGCTAAATATATCTATTGGAGATTCTTCACATGATTTTGCAAATTATACAGGTGACTCTTAATGGCTCGAACGTGAAAACCTCGAGCTATAGCTATCTCATGAAATTTTGTACAGGCCTCGATTTTTTGTCTTCATAAAAAATTTAAATCAACTCTCAAACATCTAAACTTTGAAGTTCTTGAAAATTCAATTTAAATTTGAAATCCTGATTAGTACTTTTCTTTGTATATAGAGCTGGCCTGGCTCAGTCAGTAGCGTGCTTGACTCTGGATGGTATATATCACTCCTGAACATACTAAAACTTTAAAGTTCAGGAAATTATAGGTCAATAGATAAAAAAAAAAAAACAAACAATGAGGTAAGCCACACAAGCCAGAAAGGTCTGAAATATCAACACTAAAATCCTAGCCTGGGAGATTAAACAAATGGCAGGGTGTGTTTTGATAACTGGGTGTTTTATACAGTTGGTACAATATAATCCAGGAATGATTGACATTATTGTGATTACATATTAAGATCAAAGAAAACAGAATAATTGTATAGAGTCATGGGTTGCAATTTCAAGAACATGTCACTGCCAAATGGAACATATAAAACAGTGACTTAATGAGTTCATAATCATCACTTTGGAGAAAAGAATTCAAATTCTTTTGAGTTGTACAATTGACATGTACCAAATTGTCATTAACTTATAGACCAAGGTTTATACTGTGGTTATCTTATTTGTCCACCACCTTTCCAATAACAGATCTACAAACTTTTTATGTTTAAAACCTAGGTGTGATGATTGTTTATAATTGGAGAAAGTGCATAAGAATGAATCATGTAAACAAGCATTCCTTAGTTTGCGATGTTAACAACCTACATTTTGTACATCAGTCAACATAATATGGTCAAAGTGATTTCTGGAACTCTTGAACCATTTATTTAAACCCTTGAAACCTTAAATTTTTTATTGGTCTTGTGGACTTTAAGGTATTGACCTATTGCTAAATGCCCAACACAACACCTTCTGACAAACTTTCCCATTATGATGTCACAATTAAATGGCCCGTCACACACTTGTGTGATTATGAAATCACCATGGATTGACATTAAAGAAGCACATGAACAGCCATGTGTCACACTTGGCGATAGGTCAATAGAGAGTCCCATGTTCTTTCATTTTCAATATAGATATCCTGTCTTTCATTAATACAGGTGTTTTATCCTAAATAACTGTTTTATAAATGATTAACACACTAATTGTTCAATACTGTAAATGAGATATTTTAGGACATAATTTGCTTCCTAATATAAATACATGTTCTCAACACAAACATTACAGGATTTATGTTCAGAATGTTAAATTTAAACTTCACAGCTGTTTAAGCACTAAATCATTGACTCATGTCACATAACTGAACACGTGGAAATTTTCACTTCCGGGCCTTTTTCTGACAGTTTTGGGAATATGCTATTGTCGACACACTTGGGAATTTTCATGTGAATTTGTTTCACACTGGAAACAAAAAAAATTAGTACACATTTAAATCTATATGCAATGGAATATCTTTTTTCAAATTGACAGTACATCCCCTCCCCTGAAATTATCTATTTTCATTACGGTCACAATGTGTACAGCAATTTAGGAATTTTTTCCACAAATTGGGAAAAAACAATGTATTTTACATTATGAATGGGGGCTGAATTTCAGCCTTGTGGAAACTATAGAAAAAGGCCTGACTCTTGTTTAATTTTCATTATTTTCACTCTGAGATGAGACTCAAGTGCAAATTTAAAATGGAGATGAAACTTTTAAGCTGATTAATTGCAGAATGGGCAATCATAACATCCATGACCCAACACTGATTTAGGGCGAATTCAAGACAGGGTGTATATGTTTCTGTCATAAAAGGGGCGAACATAACTTGGGGCAAATATACAGTATAAAGGTATACAATAATTTTACAGTATATAATTTACTAATTTCAGCTTCTGGTTGTAACTTGACTCCTGTAAGTATTTAACAGTAACTGTTTGTTTCAATCTTGTCACTTTCCCTACACATATCTACATGTAAACCTCTTTCAAAGATTTTTAAAAGCATTTGTCAACCCCACAATCAACTTCAAGTGATTTAATACTAAAGGGCAATTGAGAGTGTTTTTGTTTACAATATTTTCATGATCAAAATCAGTTTTCTTTGTGAATAAATTTTTTGGCCTGGTGAGTTTAACTTTTCTCATTAGACGTACATGTATATCAATGACGTCAAATTGCTTAGGTACAAAACAGACTGGTACTAACCTGAGTCTGGTAAGTGTAATTATTATGCCTATAAGATATTGTTATGATCAGTACAAATAGTTCAGATACCTCTCATAACAGTTATTACTTTGACTACAAAACATTAACATTGTATATAGCATATACATAGCCACTTTTAGTTACGTATAACATAAGCATATACATAGCCACTTTTAGTTACGTATAACATAATGAATGTCATTTTTAAAGTGTTGATCATCTAACAAATACAACAACTCCTACCTCATCTGAGTCAAATACAAAAGTTTGCCTCACAAGTGTGATGTCCTTGGATGGGTTCCCAGTACTGCACTACTGAACCACACAGAAGACTTCCTATGTAAAAACAGGTAGTGACTGTCCACTTGCTGAGCTCTTATCATAAGATGAGCAGTATCTAGTATAAGGCTTCAAACTTGGGTTCTATAATCCAACACAGGTTTGGTATATTAAATAATCTGCACTGCAATAGCAACAGTGTGCATCTATTCAAACTACATGTAACTTTCATTGGCAATGGGGCATTAGGTGGTCTCAGATAATTAATCCTGTAAAAAATTGCTACATTGTACATGTTTATCATTGGACTGAAAAAAAAAACTTAACCTGATGAATGCCGACAATAGCTCACCTGAGCCCTCAGGTGAGCTAAAAATAACAATCAAATTGAATATGAATTGAAACAAAAAATTATCAGAAATTGAAAACTTACCACTGTTTCCCATCTAAAGATGTTAGCATAAAAACAAACCCAGTTCTGAGTTATATACATTCTTCCCTGCACCAAGATTTCTTTTTGGAGAGCACATGAATAATCTAAATAATGATAATAAAAAAAAGAAAACGAATTTATGAAAGAGATGAGTTGAAAGGAGGAAGATAATTATATTTAAATTAGGATGACCCTTCACCTGAGCTATGAACATGACCTATTACACAAACTTCCCAATTACTCTAAGTCTAAATACTAATTACTTTTAATTGCAGATTTCACATAAACAAATTTTGATGACAATAAAGAGCATACCATGTGTTAATGATAACAATTACATGTGGTGAACTAATAAAAGATGGTGTTGAATTTATACTTTATGATTTTCTTTTATTAAAGGGGTTCTCTACATTTTACACTCTGATGACTCTGATAAGAATTATGATAAACACAAAGAACTATAATCAAAGATTACAAACTGCAAAGCTCAGTCCACGGCGACATTAACATTTTCATAATTCACCTAATCTCAATAATCTATAATCTATAACTAGATGATTGTTTGTTTGTTTGTTTTACATCCAACTCACTAATCTTTTACTCATATGGAGACATCACCAAATGCTGGTGAAGGGCTTCAAATTTTGGCATATGCTCGACACTTATGGCCATTGAGCAGTGAGGGTTCTTCAACGTGCCAACACCTACTGTGACATGGGACAGTTTTTACTGTCTCATTCGAAGGACAGAAAACCAACCTGCCGCTGGCTGGACTCAAACTCATGACCAAGAGTCGAGCGCGCTACCGACTGAGCCAGGTCGGCTCCTATACATGTAACTAGATGAAAAGGACCAATGAAAATACAACTTATAAAATTCAGCCAGCAGAATTCATTTGGTGACATTGATCAAATTCAAGGTCATGTACAGAATTTTCTATTTCCATATTCTGTGTGTTCAGTGTTGTTTATACATGTAGTGTTTATAATATTCCGTTCAAGCCATTTCTGTAGAGGCAAGCACGTGTTATAAATTCTGTTATGGTTGCAAGCTAAACACATTAGGAGCCACTCCAGAGCTACGTGGCTAGCTCTGGCATGTGGAAAGGACTTTGAGTAGTCATGTCACATTTAAATCACCTCTGATTGATTGATTGATTTATACTGTTGACATCCACGAGGATGACTCATACATGTATGTGACCCAAAAGCAGCTTTCATTAAATCTCTCACATACCGTATATGTATCAGAGTACGGGAGCAATCAGAGGTCAGTTTTTAATTAGATTGTAAACATTACAGCTATTTTTATCCCTGTGCAACTTAATGATTTTTAGAACAATGTAACAGTGATATTTTCCCAGTAAATATTTCATAATGCAATAAATAAAATGATACTTAAATCTTATGATATTTTGTGATACAAGTATCTAGGTAACTAAATTCTTTCAAGGACCCCCTTAGAGGAAGCCATCAATGTTAACTCATCTACCCCTGAGAAACAATGGGCTCTTTTAGATCACCATGACATAAAAATAACTGATATGATAAAAAAGATATCATTTGAATCAAATTTACAAGCATGTAGTAAAAAATGTTCTATAAAGTCAAAACAGCCTACAATGTATACATATGTCAGGATTTTTTTTTTATCATGAAAGTTGAATTAAAGAATGTAAGACAAAAAAAAAAAAAAATACCAAAAAAAAAAGAAGTAAATTAAATAAAAGTCTATAGGTCTACCAAAATAAAGTGGCACATTTGAGTTCTGTCTAAACCTTGAACAATACATCGATTTTCCTGAAATAGGGGTGTACAGGCAAGATATTTGAACCTTGTACATGTACTATTCTGTGCATTACTGTAGCTCTATTACCGAAAATTTGACTGTCATCTCTGTTATGATTTAGACCTCTTGTGTTTATAAATAAGTGACCAATTTCTTTTGGTAGACCTATATATGTACTGTTATATTAACTTACCAACTATTAATCTCTCATCTTTAGGAACTTCCTTGAAAGTCTTTCTGAAATCTTCACTTTTTGATTTATACGATGAACTCCACATCTGCAATAACACAGAGGAACTTATTTAGACAACAATTACATGTACATGTATATGTTAATCTGGTCCCCACTTTGATATTAACTCATTAACCCCTGAAAAACAATGGACTTTTCTGTAAATCAATGACTTAGACCAGTCCAAATGTGTCTTCAGGGGTGAATGGTTTAAATGTAGCAAAGTATATGTGTGACATGCAGAAATCATAAAATTAAGTTTTCTGCATGCCATGCTCCTATTTTTTTAATCCATTGATCACAATATGATATAACGATATACATGTAGCAGCATTGCTTTCAGTATCTTATCTACGATTAAGTTGCTCTTTTTGGTTTAAAAAGTTTCCAGTTCCAAAACCCAGAAATCAAATCACAAATGACAACATTGTATCATACATGTACATTTTAATAGACAATCTGGGGTTAACAGATCTAGACCCTTTTTGGGACAGGGTCCTGTATCCCTTCAATTAGGAATTTTACATCACAATGAGCTAAATTGGGGAAAAAAGTAACTATGGTCCTTTAATTCATAGGAATAAAGACACAAAACTTGTGATTCATTTAGCTTGTCTTACTTAACTGACAACATGGTTTTCATCTGAAGACTTCAAAGTGCAGTTCATACATGTACTAAATTCTCTTTTTTATTGTTTTATATTGAATCTGAATGACGTTGCGAACATAAATAGGAAATTTTTGCTCAAATTTAGGGAAAAAACAGCAGATTTTGCATTGGAAATCAGGCCTATACAGGCCCCACATGTTGATGATATTAATTCCTGATTATATAGGTTTTTTTTTTCATTTACATACATGTACATGTACAGTACAAGTAAAATGACTAAATTCTGCTGATGTCTGACTCTGCTGGAGTATACCGTATATGTGTTATTCAAATTATAACTTAAATAAGTAAAAAATATATTTCAGTGGAGTGGGGAAGGACCTTCAAATACACCAATGAATGTATCTTCCCATAATGATCAGGAATATATATATTTAAGGGTGGGGTTATGAACATAAATCAAATTCTTATGAAACTACATTGTACCTTGAAGTCAAAGGTTAGAGACAATATATTTTTCTTTTTTTAACATTGTCATTATATGTTATCTGGTTAAGATACAAAATTACAAAAGACACAAATATTTCTTTTTCTTGATCCTAATTCCTTGAAGTCAGGGTTGATTTCTGAGGTTGAAAATGTACAGTTAGCACAAACACAGAACAGGCAGGAAGTACCATTAGTTTAAAATGGTGAGATAGAAACTTTGATCAGAAAAGCGTGGTGAGGCTGTTGTCTCAGGAGAAGCAATAATGTCTATAGTTATAGTTATGCAGTAATTACTTTGTGGTTCAGTAAATCTCTCCTCTGTTATTGCTTTGATGTAAGAGAGATGCCTGGTAACAAAAGGACTTTAAAGTGGTAATTATCACTTACTTACATGTAACACAGTCCATCGTTAAGATGTCAGCCAATTAGTATTACTCAATTATTAACCATCAATTTTCATCGCCTGATTAGCTAAATGGTAAGAAACAGACAGAGAGCATACGTACATATAATCAAGTACTGGGTAATCCATTGCTGTGTACTAGTGGTAGAGTAACCAGCTTACAAGTGGAGGGGTCTGCTTTGAGATTCTGATTACTACAATTGTACTAGACAATGCTAGATAGCTAGGGTCTGGGTTTGATTCTGGATACTACAATTGTACTACACAATGCTAGATAGCTAGGGTCTGCATTTGATTCTGGATACCACAATTGTACTACACAATGCTAGATAGCTAGAGTCTGGGTTTGATTCTGGATACTACCATTGTACTCCACAATGCAACATGTAGATAGCTTAGGCCAGATTTTTATGAATATGAGAGAGAATTATGTTTTCACTATTTGGCATTTTCACAAACCTTTATTAGGTATATGCACGCTTTGTGTGAAATTATTATTGATCAACAAAAAAAATTATCAAGAAAGTTTTGCTTATTTTGAATCAGTTGTTTTGATTTCATTTCACAGACTTTTTCTCTCTTATTCATATATATGTATTCAGCACTGACATTGTCTTGTGAGTAAATGTACATGTAATTACAGATATCTTCTGTCAGACTAATGTTATCACACAAAAGTAGAGTAAAGGAGAGAAAAATAAAGAATGAAAAATGTATATATACCAGTACATCTCAATATGACATGTACAATGTACACTAGTATATCTATATACAGCCTGTACAGTGTATACCAGTCTCATTATGACATGTACAACAGAACATCTCAATATGACATGTACAATGTACACTAGTATATCTATATACAGCCTGTACAGTGTACACCAGTACACCTCATTATGACATGTACAACAGAACATCTCAATATGACATGTACAATGTACACTAGTATATCTATATACAGCCTGTACAGTGTACACCAGTACATCTCATTATGACATGTACACTAGTACATCTATATACAACATGTACAGTGTACACCAGTACATCTCATTATGATATGTACACTAGTACATCTATATACAACATGTACAGTGTACACCAGTACACCTCATTATAACATGTACACTAGTACATCTATATACAACATGTCGTCGGTGAAATTCGAAAACCGCGTAAGTCCAATTTTGCGCGAAAATTATTTTTTATCATTTGAAGTAAGCATTTCAAACTCTGTAAGATATAATGTATACCAGAGCCAATGGGACGACAAAGTTTAAGTCATGTGGGTAAATCTCGTAATGCTGATTGGATGTCAGATGTGAAATTCGAAAATCGAGTATAACTTTGAAGTAACTAGAAAACATCGAAAGTAAGTGTTTGGAAGCAAACTTTAGTACAGTTAAGGTAAAATCATATTATTTACAAATTTATAACAACAATTTAAGTAACTTTAATCCGAAAAGCATTGATATTACGTATGAATTACTTATCTTAATGTGATAGGTATTTGACAAGTATTTTCAAACCAGGGTGTTAAAGGAGGAAATTTGTTTGTGTTTACGTTCGTCAGTTTCGAAATAAAACGTAATTATATTTATTATGCTTTAATACCTTGACAAACATGCATTTTTTCAGGGAATAAAAACTTTTTCTAGAGACTGTTTTGACATACGCGATTTTCGATTATGAAAATTCTTACCAAATGATGAAATACGACCTTTTCGATTTTTGGTAATGAGATAATTTTCTTTACTTCTCTCAAAATGTTCAGAATTGCAGCTAATTTATCATTGATAAACATTTAAAATAAATTCAATTTATTAAAAAATGAATTGAAACATATAAATCATCACCAATTCCGCTGACATAAACTGAGCATTCTAATAGCTGTTAAAACTCAATAAACGAAATTAACAAAACATGACAGTTAGACATCGCTAGGTATAACCTATGTTTTTCTAAATGCCATCAGTAATAGAAATTGTATACTTATGTTTTAATTCGAAATAGGTTTGAACATAAAAATGACATCGAGAGCAAGGTTAATGGTTCAGATGGCTCTTGATAAGATAGCCACAAAAAGGCGAGTAATGTCGAAGATACAAGAGCATAGACTGCCAGCGCTAACACAATGCTTTCTCGAAGCAATGTAAATGACTTTGTAAATTTGAATGCAGAAGTAAAAAAATGATAAAACGTTACTCGATGGAAAATGACAAAATTAACCCTGAGACAGAGGATTGCAAAAGAATAGCTAGGGTAAAATGTTTGAAAATATGGCAAAAGAACTGACCTATGAAAAATCTGTGAGATTGTTTTCCCAAAGAAGCAGATATAACATTTGATATAGGTCTGACAACATTCGCTGTCTAATCCAAGGTCCATAATATTTCCCGAAAATACAAATAAGGAAATGGGCCTTCATTGTCAAGAAACATTGCATTCTGACAGGAATGTTGACGATGAGATAATTTGGGTATTACTGCGTTTTTGATTCAGACGATCACTGACAAGACTGGTTGCCCAAAAAACGTGATATGAAAAATGTGAGTGGTCTGATTCATCTAATCAAGATTCAAAACGAAAACGTAAAAATGAGTAAAAAGAAAAAAAAGAAATCAAAAACCCACAGCGATGATGTCGCAAACATGAATGACACTACAACAGAGCTTGTCCCTGAAAATGTTGATCATGTTGAGGTAGTTGAAGGAGAACAAGACTTAGATGGGTTCGGTAATCCTAAAATGTGGGCTAGAAACATGAACAAACAACTTCGAATGGAAGGGAAACCTTACAGAGGGGTCGTTAAAGTCGATGGACACAAATCTTACTCAGAAGACAGACCTCAATTGCTCATAGGTACAACCAAATTGCAAGAAAAGGTGCGCGAAAACTCTGACAGTGCAATCTTGATTACAGACAACACGAGAAAAGAGATCCATACACACCTGCTGGAACAACATGAAGGGTGGAGAAGAAAGCATATGCAACAGCTCTTGTTGACCAGTGCATACCTACTTCTAGACAACCAGAGCTAGATAAAAATACGTTCAAGTATTATTTGCGAAATGGAACCTTGAAAATTTCTGTGTGCAAGGACATGTTCCTTTCAACATTAGGTATTGGGGAACACACTCTTTATGGATGGATGGACAAATTAAATGAGTACGGGATTCCAAATATTACAAACTCACAATCACCAAAAAATGAATCTCCACAGATTCACCAAGCAAGAGATTTTACTAAACAACTGCCGAAGATGCCATATTACTGCAGGGTTTCTTCTGAAAGGGAATACATTGAGCCAGAATACAGGACTTTTGCCGACCTGTATCGCACTTATAAGGATCATTGTTCTTCAAACTCTTCTAATGATATAACTCCTGTGTCAAAATGCTTAAAAATATTTAGATGATGAATCTATCCCTTTTTAGACCAAAGAAGGATCAATGTGACATTTGTGTTGCATATGAAACAAAAAAATGTTGATGATACAGAGTACAAAATCATGTTAATAGAAAGGGATTCTGCAAGAAACGAGAAAATGAAAGATAAAGAGAAGGCCCTTAATATAGAAACATGAAAGTTTTTACAATGGATGTTTCAGTCTGTCCTGCTTTGTCCTTCGACTCAAGCAAGTGCAGTTTATTTCAAAACCAAACTCGCTTGTCACAACTTCACTACATATGATTTGGCCTCAAAAGATGTAAAATGTTACTTCTGGCATGAAGGTCAATCTGGGTTGACGGCCAACTGTTTTGCGTCATGTATATATGATTTGATAGAAGATTCAATGAGGCAAGGATTAGAGGAAATTATTTTGTATTCAGATGGTTGCGGGTATCAAATTCTGTTTTGGCAAATACCTTACTTTTATGCATCTTTCTAAACAAAATATGTAATTTCACAGAAATTTCTTGAACGCGGGCATACGCAAATGGAAGTGGACTCTGAGTTCTATCAGAAAATACGAAAGAGACCTATCTATTCCCCCCGAACTATGTTTGTAAAGATACAGGAAGTTAGACCACAACAATAGCTACGAGTCAAGTATCTTAGTTACGATTTCTTTAGAGATTTCTCCGCCTTACAGTATCTTGATACAATAAGACAGGTAAAAGAGTTGGTGATCCGGTTGTATCTGATATAGAGAGATTAGGTATCTACCCGACGGTACAGTTCAATATAAGCTAAACTTTGAAGAAGATTACAGTAACATGCCTCGAACAAGGAACGCCATGGAAAACCCTCAGTGTCTGATAACCCAGGCGCACTGTATACAGGGCCTCTTCAAGAAATCAAAGTATGAACACTTACAACAACTAAAATCATGTATTCCACAAGATTATCATACGTCTATGACAATTTGACGTATGAATGAGACGTTCCAGAGCAGTGAGCTATATTTTCTCTTTATGTTTCATGCGTCCAAAACAGATTTTCAATTTTTTGTTGAGTTCATGAGTGAGATACAAAATAATTTGACAAAGGTCAATATTTTTCATTTTAATATGATATATTATCACTTCAAAATACGGGTCTTTCATTTACAAGCCATTTTGTGATTATGGAACAGTAATATCTTATATCCGAAGGGAAAAAACCCTTTACACACGATTTTTTTTTCTTCAGTTTTTTAATAAAGAGGAAATCTGAATAATTTGGGGCGTCTTATTAATTTATTGTCTACAGTAATTATTGTCTATGTTTGAATCAGTTCGTTATAATAATATACAAAGCAAAATAAATGAACACAGAAATCATCAAAAGAGTTTGCAATAAATGAAGTTTCAACTCTCATTAATCATACGTTACATTATCAAATTCAGCAAATTGTTCTGTTCTGTAATTCAAAATCGGCGTAAAATTTGCAATAATCAAAGGAACCAAGTTGAAAAAAAACTTGTATACCACGTATGTCATTTCAAATTTGATAAATTCATGATCGAAATTCTCGTAAGTCTGATAAACACAAAAAGCATTGCTTGTTTCCTATGGAGCTTTATCTTATATGAAAAAAAATCTCGTATGAGAAGTGTAAAATTCATTCAGATAAGGATGAAAGGGGAAAAGTTATTCATTTTTTTTGTTCCCCTGAAAAGTTTACAATATACAAACGAGATTTTTGAATTTCACCGACGATGTACAATGTATACCAGTACATCTCAATATGACATGTACAATGTATAATAGTACATCTATATACAACATGTACAGTTGTACTCTTACTTTTGACCAAGACTGACCAAATGGGTTCAAATTGGGCAAAAGCATAAAAATGTCATTAAAATAAACATGCCAAAATTGTCAGAAAGTTAAGTTAACTTAGAAATTGTAACATGTGCAACCTTGTACATGTCATTGAGATGTACAATGTACACCAGTACATCTCATTATGACATGTACAGCAGAACATCTCAATATGACATGTACAATGTATACCAGTACATCTCAATATAACATGTACAATGTACACACCAGTACATCTCAATGACATGTACAACAGAACATCTCAATATGACATGTACAATGTATACCAGTACATCTCAATATAACATGTACAATGTACACACCAGTACATCTCAATGACATGTACAACAGAACATCTCAATATGACATGTACAATGTATACCAGTACATCTCAATATAACATGTACAATGTGTACACCAGTACATCTCAATGACATGTACAACAGAACATCTCAATATGACATGTACAATGTATACCAGTACATCTCAATATGACATGTACAATGTACACCAGTACATCTCATTATGACATGTACAACAGAACATCTCAACATGACATGTACAGTGTATACCAGTACATCTCATTATGACATGTACAATGTACACACCAGTACATCTCAATGACATGTACAACAGAACATCTCAATATGACATGTACAATGTATACCAGTACATCTCAATATAACATGTACAATGTACACACCAGTACATCTCAATGACATGTACAATGTATACCAGTACATCTCAATGACATGTACAAGGTTGCACATGTTACAATTTCTAAGTTAACTTAACTTTCTGACAATTTTGGCATGTTTATTTTAATGACATTTTTATGCTTTTGCCCAATTTGAACCCATTTGGTCAGTCTTGGTCAAAAGTAAGAGTGAAGTTATGTATGATACATGTACCTGAAAGTTCCAATCCCTGAATTCCATTTCTGTGGAATGTTTATAAACAGTAACGTATCACACAATTAAAAAGATCCACACGTATCCCAATGATATATAGCACTTAAAATGATATGTACATGTATCAATATGTACGTCATATGTATCATGTCCTTCATCATGGTGTGTCTGTCAATCAACTATATTGTACTTGGAATAACAGAAATCCCTAACATAAATACATTGAAAGTCACACACAGTAATAACTTTACAGTCACAGTCACAGTCACACTAACTGCTTCATTTTACTGTTTAATTATCTTCATAGTGTTCAACAACAAAATGTGTCTGGATTCATGCAGAAATATGATTCATGTACTGGTACATTGTGCATGTTTATGAATAAATAAAGATCATGTGATGCATGAAACATGAATATTCATAAGATTCAGTAATTTTGCATACTTTATACATCACATAATGTGTGATCCTTATAAACACATGTGTGACACCATTACCTATTTAAAATGTGTTACATTAAACATCAACTAAACACTGTTAACTACATGTACAGAGAAACTTGTATGTAACGACCTCCATATTGGGGACAGCAAAAAACCAGGTGGTCTTTATACACAGGTGGTCACTAAAGCAGGTTTTACTATACATTAACTAGGAGGTAGCCTTCAGCAATGCTCAATGTGATATTGTATCACGTGTACAGTGAAACTTGTTTATAAAGACCATCTAAGGGACACAAGAAAACCAGTCTTTATAAGGAGGTGATCTTTATACAGAGGTTGATTTGTACACAAATGGTACTATTGGGGACAGCAGAAAACAGTCTTTGTGACCAGGTGTCTTTATACACAGGTGGTTGTTAAAGCAGGTTTTACTGTATTTGTTAGCTTAATTCTTGTTTTATGCCATACTCAAAATGTTTTGTCAATTACACTGTATAAGGTGTAGGCCAGTTTTTAATGGTCGATAAGAGAACCTGGTTACAATATACATGTACATACATGTATGTGCCCAGTAAAGATCATCAGAATTCCATAAATAAGATACCAATTTTCTCATAAAATCAGCCTAGGTTCCAGTGAGGCTCAAACCTGCCCTGACAAGAGGTGAGAGACTTTGTGGTTTAAAGTGCAATGCTCTAACCACTTGGCCACAGAGGCCCTGATATTATACTATGAGATGTTCCTCTTAGTGAGGTGATAATATACTATGAGATGTTCCTCTTAGTGAGGTGATATTATACTTTGAGATGTTCCTCTTAGTGAGGTGATATGATACTATGAGATGTTCCTCTTAGTGAGGTGATATTATACTTTGAGATGTTCCTCTTAGTGAGGTGATATTACACTATGAGATGTGCCTCTTAGTGAGGTGATAATATACTATGAGATGTGCCTCTTAGTGAGGTGATATTATACTATGAGATGTTCCTCTTAGTGAGGTGATATTATACTTTGAGATGTTCCTCTTAGTGAGGTGATATTATACTTTGAGATGTTCCTCTTAGTGAGGTATATGATACTATGATGTTCCTCTTAGTGAGGTGATATTATACTTTGAGATGTGCCTCTTAGTGAGGTGATATTACACTATGAGATGTGCCTCTTAGTGAGGTGATATTACATACTATGAGATGTTCCTCTTAGTGAGGTGATATTATACTCTAATATGTTCCTCTTAGTGAGGTGATATTATACTATGAGATGTTCCTCTTAGTGAGGTGATATTATACTTTGAGATGTTCCTCTTAGTGAGGTGATATTATACTATGGAGTATTCCTCTTAGTGAGGTGATATTATACTTTGAGATGTTCCTCTTAGTGAGGTGATATTATACTTTGAGATGTTTCTCTTAGTGAGGTGATAATATACTCTGAGATGTTCCTCTTAGTGAGGTGATATTATACTATGAGATGTTCCTCTTAGTGAGGTGATATTATACTCTAATATGTTCCTCTTAGTGAGGTGATATTATACTATGGAGTATTCCTCTTAGTGAGGTGATATTATACTATGAGATGTTCCTCTTAGTGAGGTGATATATTATGTACTTAGTGAGGTGATAGATACTTTGAGATGTTCCTCTTAGTGAGGTGATATTATACTATGAGATTGCCTCTTAGATGATGATTTTTATACTATGAGATGTTCCTCTTAGTGAGGTGATATTATACTTTGAGATGTTCCTCTTAGTGAGGTGATATCAATAATCATACATATACAATGATGTACTATGAGATGGTCCTCTAAGTGAGATGATATTGATGATAATACATGTACTATGAGATGGATCACTAACTGATGTGATGTTATACTTTATACCAAAATACAGAATCAATAAAGACTGTCGAATAAGCTGCAAGAGTTTTCCCATGACAGAGACATGATGCACGGAAGGGCGATATGACGCACATGAGGGAGACATGAAGTGTAGTCTCCCTGACACTTGACGGCTCTTAACCAATCCCTGACTGTGTTTTATTAATGAGGTATAATAATATGAGATGGTCTTCTAAATGATGTGATATTATACAATGAGATGTTCCTCTAAGAGAGGTAATATTATACTATGAGAGGGTCCTCTAAGTGATGTGATATTCTACTATTATACGGTCCTCTAAGTGATATGATATCAATAATCATATTATGAGATGGTCTTTTAAGTCAGTTGATATTGTACTATTAGATGGTCCTCTAACTGAGGTGATATCAATAATTATACTATGAGATGTGCACTCTAAGAGAGGTGTATTATAAAATGAGATGTTCCACTCAATAAGGTGAAATTTTACAATAAGATGGTTCTCTAATGAATTGAGGTGATATAATATGATACGATGGTCCCCTAAGTGAGATGATATCAATAATCATACATGTACTATGAGATGGACCTCTAAGTGAGGTGATGTTATACTATGAGATGGTCTTCTAAATGATGTGATAACATACAATGAGGTGATATCATGCAATGAGATGTTCCTCTACTCTTCGCGTGACTCACTTCGGAAATCGGAAAATCTGCCACAGTTCTTTTATTATATCATCTATGATAGAAGATTCACTTCTTCCCAGTTAAGAAAGTCTATTAATAATTAGATAAAGCACTAAATTTTCATTTTTTAAAACCAAGCCCCCAATATCCCAAGAAATAATATTTGGTTGACAGTTTCCCATGCTAAATTCACTTTGTATTGTTGGTGCCATACATGGACATGTGTATTTAGAACTGTACATGTCAAAAAGTTAAGAGGGTGTACCAGATGACAATTCTTTTATCATTACTAATTCATTACTCATACTTCGTGTTTAAAACATTCTGTCAATCTTTTTAAACATGATTTTATATATAATTTAACTTCTTTCGTTATCTTCATTCAAGTAGCCTGCTGAGACTGCATTTGCAACTGATAGTGTGTTGTGAACCTACGTATTCAAAATTGGAACCGTCCACAACTGACGTCATTGAGTACACGCAAGAATTCCCTTCACAGTGGAAAACATTATTTTAACATTGTGAATGACATCCCCAACACTATTTTAATCATTTTAGCTCAATTACTTGGATAGATAATGATGAGAGATAACATTTTAATTATCAAACAATTAATTTCAACCACCGACGCTTTCATTATATGCACTATGATTTCGTTGCATGCAAAATATCAAAGATTTTTCATTATATGCACTATGATTTCGTTGCATGCAAAATATCAAAGATTTTTCAATTTTTTTAAGTGAGATGGTCCTTTAAGAGAGGTGAGATTATACTATGATATGGTCCACTAAGAGAGGTGATATTATACTATGAGATGGTCCTTTAAGAGAAGTGATATTACACTATGATATGGTCCACTAAGAGGGGTGATATTATACTATGAGATGGTCCACTAAGAGAGGTGATATTATACTGATATGGTCCACTAAGAGAGGTGATATTATACTATGAGATGGTCCACTAAGAGGTGATATTATACTGATATGGTCCTCTAAAAGAAGTGATATTATACTATTAGATGGTCCTCTAAGAGTGTGATATTATACTATGATATGGCCCCTAAGAGAGGTGATATTATACTATAAAATGATCCTCTAAGACAGGTGATATTATACAATGAGATGGTTCTCTAAATGTGGCAATATCATACATTGTACTATGAGATGGTCCTATAAAAGAGGTGATATCATAAAATGAGATGGTCCACTAAATGAGGTGATATTATACTATAGGATGGTCCTCTATGACAGGTGATATTATACTATGAGATGGTCCTCTAAGGGAGATGATATCATACTATTTGGTCATCTAATTTAGGTGATATTATATTATGACACTAACAGGGGTGATTTTATACAATGAAATGGTCTTTATACTATGATATGGTCCAGTAAGAGATGTGATATTATACTATGATATGGTCAACTAAGATAGGTGATATTACACTATAAAATGATCCTCAAAGAGAGGTGATATTATACTATGAGATGGTTGTCTAAATGCGACAATACCATTCATTGTACTATGAGTGAGGTGATAGTACACCATGAGATAGTCCTCTAAGGGAGGTGATATTATACTATGAGATGATTCTCTAAATGAGGCAATATCATACATTGTACAATGAGATGGTCCTTTAAGTGTGGTGATATTGCACAATTAGATAGTCCTCTAAGTGAGGCAGAATTATACCAGTATTTGATGGTTCATGACATACATTATTCTAAGTGAGGCGATATACACTGTACTATTAGATGGCCGATGGCCTCTAAATGAGGTGATATAAAACGAGATGGTCCTGTAAGTGAGGTGATATTGCACAATGAAATGGTCCTCTAAGTAAAACAGTATTATACTATTATTTGATGGTGCTCTAAACCATGCTAGCCTTGCCTAGCAATTGTGCTGATTTTAAAATAAGATATATGTAAATATAAGGTTTGAATTGCATTTTTATTGCATTTATGGTTTTATATCGGAAATAAATGTAGGTATGGCAGCATTTTCAACATGAAGCCTCCATACCAATTTCTGATATAAAATTGTAAATGCAAAAAAAAAAGAGCAATTCAATTTCAAACCATATTTGGCGTTCTTTTGGAGAAACACTTGACATGTGGATGGCAAATTGATTTACATTTTCCTTATTTTTAACTTCCCCACAGTTATATAATATATACTAGCAGTTGTATGTCTGGACCAGCATTTAGTTATATCAAGAGTTATCTTCCCAATCTCACTTTCACTTTTCCAGTTGGTAGATTCGTACACAAATGGAAGAAATTATTTAATTTTAACAGTGCCGTCTAGCAATAAAAAACGCAATCTTCTAATTAGCTTACATCTTCGTGCTATATTCTTCATGACATGCATCATTCTAAAGCACTAATGCGAACTGATAAACAACAGTGACAGGGATGTAATAAAAGATAATGCAAGTATAACTGTAATAAGAATTAAGGAAACGAGACAAACAGTGATGAAAGGAAGATGAATAAAATTTAGTATGGCAAAATGACAATGCAGGGTTAAAAAAATTGGTAAAAATGCACTCGCCCTTTGGGCAAGTGATTACATAATTTCCACTCGCCGAACTCATTTTGAACTCGCTAAAGTATGAAACTGTAGTATTTCAAAGTAGATGTGTTAAGAGTGTATAAAATCTTTTTCAAAGTAAACAGATCTTACATGTATATGACTTAACAGATTAGAAACTCATTATTTGACAAATTGTCATTTTTTTTCTAATCAAGTACATTGTACTTATTACAAAGGAAAATGTGTGAAAATCTTACCACAACTTTTGTATGCTCTCATTTTATGTTTTTAGAATTTAAATTCTCGACTGAAATTTTGGTTGCCCGCAAAGAAAATAATATTTTATTTAATATTGTGTTTTTAAAATTTATTGTTATTTGAATAGATAAATCTTTATACAATATATACAATGTATTGTCTTTGAATGGTGTATTTACATCTGAATTAACTGTAAATGCATCATTATTATGACTATTATCAATTACTATTATAACTATTTTATGATGTTGCTACTACCAGACATGTCTTTAAATCAATGTATATTACAAAAGCAAGTTTTCACTATTGTTAGAATAGCCATCCATTTCTATGTATTTCATTAAAACTTTTATTTACAGTAACTATTTTTACTTTTATCATTCATTTACATTTAATTAAGATTTTACAACTTTTTAAAAACATTGTATAGTGTTATGATTATTTTACCAAATCCTGAAATTCAGGTCCGTTCGGTATTGGTTCTTTTATTTACACACATCCAACTTCCACTTCCTCAACAAACTGCAAGTATTAGCAGTCAATACACGATGTGTTCTGTGACATTTTCAGCCATGAGGTAAAGACTAACATGTTTAATTGTCAATAAAATAATTATTCAAGTATCTAATTGTTTTGTAATGTATTTTGAACTAAAATTAGAAGGAAATGATCACTTTTGAAACCTAAAAGGGAATCCGGATTTTCAGTACGGCGTCAGTGGGCCTACTCGCCAAACGGGCGAGTTCATTGTCAAAATTTACTCGCCCGAAACGATTTCTAACTCGCCAATGCGAGTAGATTTTTCGAACCCTGGAATGTAATGAAGTGACATAGAAATAATGATGTAAGCAAGTATATATACAAGCAAGAGGAATAGGAATATAAGAAAGATACATTGAGTTTTGGCAAGCATACCCTTCCAGCAGATAAGGTGCTATTATTTTGAGGCAGGTTTTGGACTTACAAGTGAAAAGATGTTAATAAAGCTTAATATGGTCTTAAATGAAGGATCTAGTTCTGAGGTTCAGGTAATGGGAATGAACTTCAGCTTGAGAGGATTTCAACAAAATAGTGATGCCAAAAGGCAAGATCCTTGCAGCTATAAAACTTACAGTGTACCATGGTGAACTTTTCTTTTTCTTGTCCATTTTTTTAGTGGAGCTATCATTTCCTTTATCATCAATTGATTTACTGAAATCGCTTGCAGTACCATTCCGGGATTCTACACTTAAACTCAAATCCACCGACTTCTCAGAGCACTTGTCCATTATGTTTTCTAGAGATTTTTCAAATGAACGTTCCCTGGAGTGCGCTCTCTGGAACTCCATACTACTTCTGCTTCCTGAGTCAGACATTCTTTCATTGACCTTTGAACTTTGTGACCTATCATTTTGATTTCCAGGTGTCTTTTCTAATGGTTTTCCATTAGTGGGAACTGGTTTAAATAATCTGTCATTATTAGTTTTGGCACTTTGGGATTTTTCTATTAAACTTATCCCAGAATCCTTCTCCCACATCACAGTCTCTACTTGACTAATTTTTCGTTTTGTATCCTCATTTTTGTTTAGGGACTCTTGTGATGCACCAATCTCAACATTGAGGCTATGGCGGTGTCTAATGGTGCTTGTCCCCACATCAACATTGCTGCTGTCTGTTACAAGGGTACTGGACACATTTCTGAATCGGAGCTCCTCCTTCTGCCCTTGTTCCTGTTGTATATTAGGGGTAGAGGCAATTTTTGAGAAAGGCAGTTTACTGTAAAAAAAATAAACGACAATATGATAATTACTAAATCACAAATGATTTGATTATGAATACATAAGCCACAGGTACAGTAGCAGCATTAATGAGAAAATTTAAATGTACATGTATATATAATCATATATTTCAAAAATGGTTTTAAAGTGATCATATAGATGTACATATGGAACCTCTGATAGTACAAATTGTATGGTTATTGATCATCATTCTGGTCCCAATGTTTTGAACTTTTCTACATTGTACTTTGTATAGGGCCAGTGATTTTCCGCGATTACGGAATCGCGGACAGAATCGCGGAATTGGCAGTCTGAAACAGAATTTGTGTTTTTGAAAAATCTTCAAAAATTCCAACATGAAATAGAATTTATTAAATTGTTAACTAGTGTGCTATTTCTGTGTGTTATAAACTTCAATTCTTTGTTTATTTAAAATATTTCATCACATAATTTTACATCAATTACTATTTTATCCCGTAGATCTATTAGCCTACATAATTTATGCATCAAAAGATAAGGGCAATCATTTCCATTGTTGTAACATCAGTACTGACTGACATCTGCCGATCTGGTGTCTTCTAAAACAAAAATATTATTTATCAAATATTTTAAAATTATAAAAACATATAGTGTTGCATATACATGTACAATGTATATGTTTTATTTAATTCCCTATTTAAATCTATCATTAAATTGGTGTGGCAGAATATTGAAAGTATGATTATGAGTCTGTATTGTTTCATATTTTTCATCTAAAGTATGGTTTTAGTTCTTTTTCTTATGAAAACAGAAAAAACGGAATTCACCAAAACTGAAAACAGAATTGAAGCAAATCTGGAACCGAAAATCACTGGCCCTATTTGTATGGTCCCCTGAACTTTGACTCAATGAAGTTACATATAGTTATGCAACAGAACCTTTTTTCACTGTAGATTTTATCTACCAGTTTATAAGATCAACATACCAAAAATGATAATCTGATTAGAATTCTGTGAATCACACAGGGCCCCCACGGGATATACAGACCTGTATATCATTATTGTGATACACCTTTGTGTCATGATACACAGCCCTAGTCTATCCCCACTGCATATACCTGCTGTATATCATTGTAGAGATTTGAAAAATAATTCAAGTGACTGATACGGTATTGTCAATGTAACCTTTGGTTAAAATGGATAAAAAGTATTTGTACAATCTCGAGTCCTTACAGGAAGTTGATTGGGAAAAACTTAAGTCAAGTGTTGTTATTTCCATTAAAAAAGATCTATGAGCCCTCTCAAACATGACCAAGGAACAATGTACATGTACAAAATGCATCATCAATATACATCATTGACATTGTACATGTATATTAGGTTGATTAGAATATGCTAAAGAAATGAAGAACTGAGAATCAATTCAAGTCAAGCAAAAACTTTGTCCTCTGTTTTGATACATGTACATGTATAGGAAGAATATATGATGAAAAACTGAGAAGCTGAAATCAAGACATTTTATTCACAATGAAAATGTTGTTCTTTTTTTAATAATGACTGTTACATGTACATGTACCTGGGCCAATTCAATGCACATTACACATTGATATATATAATTCAATATATATATAAATATATATATATATATATATATATATATATATACACAATGTATATATATACATACATACACATAAGTATATATTTATATATATATATACATGTACATATACATACAGTGAAACCTGTTTATAGGGGGTCACCCAAGGAACCAGAAAATCTTTATGTGCAGGTGACCCTTATACACAGGTTTAGTTGAAGTATGCAGTCAAGAGACTTGAAAAAACTGGCCTTTATAAACAGGTAATCCTTATATAGAAGTGGCCGCTATAGCAGGTTTTACTGTGTGTATATATATATATATATATATATATATATATATATATATATATATATATATATATATATATATATATATATATATATTAAGTTCGAACTTGTGCATGTAATACAAGACTTAGCTGTAAATTCTGTACCATCTTTGAAATAGAATTTTGACCGGCTGTCAAGTAGGGGCAGGTACCACATCTTGTGTTGTTACACTTGCTAACAGTAGGTTTCTCCTTATTTGTATCAGCGAATTTTGCTCTGTTTAAGACAGATTTTAGAGAAAGACTCTGTCGTTTACTTTTTATGATTTCAGAATTTTCATAGCCTATAAATCCAGAGATATATGTTAGACTTTATATATCGCTGATAGCTCTAAAATAAAAAAAATAACTGGGAAGAAAATAAATAATACAGCTATTAAGATTGATATTCTAGAAAAAAGAAGAAAAATACAGTGAATCTAGGCCTTTAATCTTGCAATATCAATCCTTGCACCAGACTAGTTATATATACAGCTTTTATCTTAATACTGCTGACCACCACATGTATGTCATTTCCTGTTTAGCAGACCTAGCGGAGTATTTGATAAAAGGAAACTACTCATTCTAACATAACATTTTGTTACCTTTTTCCACCTGGTATGCGTAAACGGAGGGGTTTTTCTTTGTACACAATACTTAGTTTTTATGTATATCTAACCAAAAATGTAATAAAATTAACATCAAATTTTCTTGTCCATTGACCTTTTAAGTTGAAAGTGAAACAAGAGATCCCAAAGGGATCTTGGCGCCCACCATGGATTGATCTATGACAGACTGTTCTTTTCTCTTATTTTGAGTCTCAATATTGAATCTGAACTTAAATCCATATTTCTGTAAAATACCTTTTTCTCAAGATTATAGTGAAACTGAACTTGAACTGAACATATTACATTTTAAGAGAGAATGGAATTCAACATGGCCGACAGGTGCCCATCTTGGATTTTGATCTCTCTGAAAATGTAATACGCACATTTAGACATCAATAGTAACCTCCATAATCAATTTTGAAAAGATTCCTTTCATACATTCTGAGAAAAACATACTTCTTTTGCCAAAATCCAAGATGACCACCTGTCAGCCATGTTGGAATCCAATTTCACTAAAAATGTCATATGCGCAACTAGACCTCACAGGGAACCTTAATGTTCAATTTCAAGGAATATCCTTCAGTCCTTTCTGAGAAATAGCAATAACAAACTTCCTATGGTCAAAATCCAAGATGGCCGCCTGTTGGCAATGTTGGATTCTGATCTCTCTGAAAATATAATATGCACAACTAGACCTCAAGGGGAACCTTCATGTCAAATTTCAAGTAGATCCCTTCAGTACTTTCTGAGAATACGAAAACAAACTTCCTTTGGTCAAAATCCAAGATGGCTGCCTGTCGGCCATGTTGGATTCCGATCTCTCTGAAAATGTAATATGCACAACTAAACCTCAAGGAGAACCTTCATATTAAATTTTAAGGAGATTCCTTCAGTCCTTTCTGAGAAATAGCGGTAACAAACTTCCTTTGGTCAGAATTCAAGATGGCCCCCTGTCGGCCAAGTTGGATTCCGATCTCTCTGAAAATATAATATGCACAACTAGGCCTCAATGGGAACCTTCATGTCAAATTTCAAGGAGATTCCTTCAGTCCTTTCTGAGAAGTAGTGGTAACAAGCTTCCTTTGGTCAAAATCCAAGATGGCCACCTGTCAGCCATGTTGGATTCCGATCTCTTTGAAAATGTAATATGCACAACAAAACCTCAATGGGAACCTTCATGTCAAATTTCAAGTAGATCCCTTCAGTCCTTTCTGAGAAGTAGCGGTAACAAACTTCATTTGGATTCCGATCTCTTTGAAAATGTAATATGTACAACTAGACCTCAAGGGGAACCTTCATGTCAAATTTCAAGTAGATCCCTTCAGTGCTTTCTGAGAAATACCGGTAACAAACTTCCTTTGGTAAAAATCTAAGATGGCCCCCTTTAGGCCATGTTGGATTCTGATCTCTCTGAAAATGTAACATGCACAACTAGACCTAAAGGGGAACCTTCAGTCAAATTTCAAGGAGATCCCTTCAGTCCTTTCTGAGAAATAGCGGTAACAAGAATTGTTCAGGACGGACGGATGATGGACGGACCATGGATGCAGGTCCATATGAATAGCCCACCATCTGTTGATGGTGGGCTAAAAAATAAGTCGAGAGCAGTAACTCTCACATTAATTACATGTATCTGAGAGCACTCTTTCTTTAACTTGATCATGGTATTTCTCATACATTTATATACCCTTCAGTTAAATTTGAATAAATTCCAAAACTAAATGTAGAATAGAGAGTGCTAATAAAAAGTTGATTGGGAAGAACAAAGTCAAGGACAGTTTCTGCCACAAATATAACCCAATAATGCCGATAAAACTTGATCCATGGTATTACCCATATACATGTATGCCTTCCATACCTATTCAAATTGGTTGAAATCTGTTGAAAAATGTGGACTGAGAAGTTGAAAAAGAAAGACTAAGATAAAGGGAGTAACTTCCACCAAATTCATCCAATGGTGCTCATTTTCTAACTTGATCAAGGTACATGTATTGTCAATATACACGTTCCTTATCAACTTGGTTGAAATCCATTTAGAAATGTAGAACTGAGAGCTCTAACAACAATAGTTGACAGAGAGGCAGACTGACCTAATGAAAACTATATACAGGGTCCTAATTACATTTTATGATTATGATTCCATATGCTATAACGTGTATCAAGCAACACGCATGTCAACATACATGTACATGTAGACTTGTTCTACACGTGTGATATACTTACGTTGGTGAATCTGTCATACTTTCAGAACTTCTTGATTCTTGGTCAGAGTAGTTAAATGAATCTATTGACCGTTTCCTGTGTAGAAAAAGACATACCGATATCAAAATAAAATGTAAAATTTGTACATTTGTCTCTTCATTTAGCCAATTCACGTACAAGTACTGATAAATGACAATAAGTAATTATGGTATGTCTAAATTTGTGAAAGTTCACCAACCAATGATACGTGTACATACAGATTTAACATGTGAGAGTTCACAAACCAATGATACGTGTACATACAGATTTACATGTGAAAGTTCACCAACCAATGATACGTGTACATACAGATTTAACATGTGAGAGTTCACAAACCAATGATACGTGTACATACAGATTTACATGTGAAAGTTCACCAACCAATGATACGTGTACATACAGATTTAACATGTGAGAGTTCACAAACCAATGCTACGTGTACATACAGATTTAACATGTGAGAGTTCACCAACCAATGATACGTGTACATACAGATTTAACATGTGAGAGTTCACCAACCAATGATATGTGTACATACAGATTTAACATGTGAGAGTTCACCAACCAATGATACGTGTACATACAGATTTAACATGTGAGAGTTCACAAACCAATGATACGTGTACATACAGATTTAACATGTGAGAGTTCACCAACCAATGATACGTGTACATACAGATTTAACATGTGAGAGTTCACAAACCAATGATACGTGTACATACAGATTTAACATGTGAGAGTTCACAAACCAATGATACGTGTACATACAGATTTAACATGTGAGAGTTCACAAACCAATGATACGTGTACATACAGATTTAACATGTGAGAGTTCACCAACCAATGATACGTGTACATACAGATTTAACATGTGAGAGTTCACCAACCAATGATATGTGTACATACAGATTTAACATGTGAGAGTTCACCAACCAATGATACGTGTACATACAGATTTAACATGTGAGAGTTCACAAACCAATGATACATGTACATACAGATTTACATGTGAAAGTTCACCAACCAATGATACGTGTACATACAGATTTAAACATGTGAGAGTTCACAAACCAATGATACGTGTACATACAGATTTACATGTGAAAGTTCACCAACCAATGATACGTGTACATACAGATTTAACATGTGAGAGTTCACAAACCAATGCTACGTGTACATACAGATTTAACATGTGAGAGTTCACCAACCAATGATACGTGTGTACATACAGATTTAACATGTGAGAGTTCACCAACCAATGATATGTGTACATACAGATTTAACATGTGAGAGTTCACCAACCAATGATACGTGTACATACAGATTTAACATGTGAGAGTTCACAAACCAATGATACGTGTACATACAGATTTAACATGTGAGAGTTCACCAATCAATGATACGTGTACATACAGATTTAACATGTGAGAGTTCACAAACCAATGATACGTGTACATACAGATTTAACATGTGAGAGTTCACAAACCAATGATACGTGTACATACAGATTTAACATGTGAGAGTTCACAAACCAATGATACGTGTACATACAGATTTAACATGTGAGAGTTCACCAACCAATGATACGTGTACATACAGATTTAACATGTGAGAGTTCACCAACCAATGATATGTGTACATACAGATTTAACATGTGAGAGTTCACCAACCAATGATACGTGTACATACAGATTTAACATGTGAGAGTTCACAAACCAATGATACATGTACATACAGATTTACATGTGAAAGTTCACCAACCAATGATACGTGTACATACAGATTTAACATGTGAGAGTTCACAAACCAATGATACGTGTACATACAGATTTAACATGTGAAAGTTCACAAACCAATGATACGTGTACATACAGATTTAACATGTGAAAGTTCACCAACCAATGATACGTGTACATACAGATTTAACATGTGAGAGTTCACAAACCAATGATACGTGTACATACAGATTTAACATGTGAAAGTTCACAAACCAATGATACGTGTACATACAGATATAACATGTGAAAGTTCACCAACCAATGATACATGTACATACAGATTTAACATATCAATACACTTGTCGTATCTACATATACAGGTAGCCAAGATCCACATTTATCTGATAATGATGTAGATAATTGCTTTGACAAATACCTGTCCAATTAAAGCAATATGAACTGAAAATCATTTCTAAATAATTACATCACAACAAGAGAAAAGAGATAACTACCTTAAAGTACTAGCATCATCTGCTTATTTGATAAATCAACACCACTGATGTACAATAACATGTACATATGTATATTCTGATCAAATTAGAAATAGCTTCACTTGCATATAGCAATGTACAGATACATTTGTTCACCTCTTCTAGTACTTCGATCTCAGATCCTTCAGTGTATTACAAATGTAGTCTAACTTTATTCATAGATATTTCACAAAAAATGTGAGACATTACAAAAATTGGCAATAACATTAGCAGACAGTTGTGGTTATTAGCAGTATATAGAACAGAAATATCAATTAACACCTTGTAATAATGACTGTATGAAACATATATGGTACATAAATTCACTGACACAGGTGACAAATGTGTTACATCAACTTTTTTCCAAGAATGAGTAATCTATACATACATCAACTACATATTTGAATGAAGGATTTGCAACAGCTTACACGAGACTTTGTGGGTTTTTCTTTTATCATTTGAAGGTGTATAAAATTCCACTTGCTTGATAATATATATACAAATGTACATCATGTATGTGTAGAGTGGAACCTTGCCTAAAGACCATCTCACTTAGGAGGCCACCTCACAATTACAACCATGAATTTACAGTCTCTTTATTAATACTGTATCAGTACAGAACCTTACTTAAGAGACCACCTCTCTAATCAGACCACTTTGAGTCAGTTAAGTGGTTGTTATAGCGAGGTTCCACTGCACATGCAGAGGTAAACAACAATGGAAATTTCCACTTGTTCTGCAGGACAAGTAGTATTCAAATCTACTTGTCTGAATGCTAAAATGACTTGTCCAAAAATCAAGTGTAACAGTTAAATTTGTTAAAACAAGTACAATTTTTATTTAATTAATTTGTATTTAACAATTTTATTAGTCTTTTTGGACAAGTGAAGTGTAAGATCTACTTGTCCGAACACAAAATGGACTTGTCCCAGATAACTGGACAAACTTTAATGTTGAACCCTGACATGTAATTGTCACAGGGGTTAATAGACCCTTTTTGGGACAGGGTCTTGTACCCTCCAATTGGGAATTTTATGCCACAATGAGCCAAATTGGGGAAAAAAGTAACTATGGTAATTTACAGTAACAATAATGAAAATTTGTTTTATAGTACAAGTATAGTACAAAAAATGTATTTAAATCTACTTGTCCGAAAATCAAGTGTAACATTCAAATGCATTACATTTTTGTTTTTTTGTGTTTAAAAAAGAATAAATTTTATTGAATAAGTTTTTGTCTTCAACAAATAACATCTACTTGTCCGAGTGCAATTTGAACTTGTCCCGGACATCTGGACAAACCTTAATCATGTTAATGTTGAACCTTGATTTAATTAAGTCATAGGAATAAGGACACAAAACTAGTGATTCATTTAAATTGTAGCTTCTCTTATTTAACTGAGAACAAGATTTCATCTGAAGACTTCAACGTGTAGTTCATAATAATGTACTAAATTCTCTTTTTTATTGCTTAATATATACTGAATATTAACACCTTGGTGAACATAATTTGGAAATTTTTGCTCAAAATTGGGAAAAAAATAGTAGATTTTACATTGGGAATGAGTCCTTTTACTGACCCGCATACTGATGATATTATTCCCTGTGTCATCTTGCATCAATTCAGAGTTTACATGTTTGTTTGTATTAATGTATTATTAACGTATTCGACCCGTTAAGCACCAATGTCCCAATAAACGCCCCTTCCCCTTTTTTTTTTACATACATGTACAATCAAGAATCTTTTCTAGCTGACTGACCCGAAAAATTGTAAGTAACAGTTTATCTGTAGCCCCCAGCAACAGAATTATGTTGAAAGGTGTCCTCAGTAATAACTACATGTACAACAACTTTACCACTGTGTCTTATAAAAATTAACTGTTTTACATCAATTGGACTATTAATTGGTCCCATTAAGTGCCCAACCCTTTTCCCTGATTTTTGTGGCGCCCATGACGCTAAATGGGTCAAATACGCGTACGGAACCATTGTTTTATGTCACACTCAACAATTTTTTAGTTATATACATGTAGTGGTGGCCAGTTTTTAATGGTAGATGTGAGAGAATCTGGTTACACTGCACCCATCCGGGAAGAGCCACCGGTCCTCTATAAGTAAACTGGGCAAATTTTCTCATAAGATCATGTTTCCCATAAAAGCAGAACATGTCAAACACTGAAAAAGGGTTCGAAACCCCACTCACTGAAGGAAATAGACTATTCACATGTAAACTGTAATGCTCCAACGACTCAACCATTGATGGCCTATTCATCAACATGAAATGAATGATAGTAGATTTCAGTACTACTTGTCCTGAAGGACAAATGGAAATTTTCATTACTGTTGACCCCTGCATGTGTCATGTGTACAATGTACATGTGTAAGTATACATTTATAGTTTACGACAAAAATTTATAACATTACAAGCTTATAGACTAATGAGTTTAGTCATGCAACATCTGTTCTTGTATCTAAATATGTGTACATCAAAATGAATGAAACAGATAAATCTGATATTACTTTGACAATGCTGACTGTGCAAGGTACATATACATAAATACATTTCATAATCAGATGTTAAGTACATAAACAGATTGAAAATCAATAGCTCATATCTGCTCATGTCCTGTTTAAAAATGTTGAAACATACATGACAACATATGGTCAATTTCAGCAAATGATTTTACATCATGACATGTGTATATATCGTCTAAGTCACAAAATGCTTGTCTAGTGCTTTTTGCTGATTAAGTAAAACTCACTGACACTAACCTGTTAATTTTAAGATAGCAGGGTTCTTGGGTATTTGAGTAATTCATCCATGCCCAAGACAAATGAATTAAATCCTGTTCAAATATTCACATTAATTTATTGCTTACAAAGGCCATTTTGTTTTATTTCCAAAAACCAAAGTGAATGAATAGGGCCATTTGTTTAATCAAACTGTAATTTTCCAAAAGGTATGTTTTCCAACTAACTGGGATACAGAATTATCATTTGGTACATGTTTATGTACATGTAAAGTGGAAGAGGGAAGTTATTGAAATTTGTTTCCCTTCATCATGACTATTCTGTTAGGCCAAAATAATTAATGAACACTCATATCACCCAATTTAATTCTAACGAAATGGCTAACACAGTCATTCAGATGATTCTAGGACAAATGTGCATATTATGTATTTATACTTTGATAGTGTTACTTGGACAAGTGTTTTTGTACATTACATATTTACAGAGTTTATTCTTCCTTGTCAAACCACAAAATAATAAGGGAGCTATTATTCAGGTTACGTGGTTACGACAAATACAAACCAAGTAACCTTCTTTTTGTTTTTTATATTTATCAAAAATGCAATACAATGTAATCAACAGAATTATATATTGTATATATTTTATGGTTTTATAATTGTTACTACATGAGTACATGTATAATCTATAGGTTACAGTCTTTCCTTTTAGCGTAACCTTTACAGTGATCTCTATTATTTTGTGGCCTGCTTGCTATATATGATAAAGTACATGCAGTGATGTCATTATAATTAGAAGGTGGTAATGGGAGAATTTAACACTCTACTATCAAGAAATAGGCGCTTACTTTTGACAAAATTACATAGACTTCTATACAAAAAGAAAGAAATCCTACTACTACATGTACTTTGACAGTTTCATCGGTTACTATAAAAGTTAATGACATCCTTGACATGTACATGTATCTTAAAAGAGAGAGAGAGAGAGAGAGAGAGAGAGAGAGAGAGAGAGAGAGAGAGAGAGAGAGAGAGAGAGAGAGAGAGAGAGAGAGAGAGAGAGAGAGAGAGAGAGAGAGAGAGAGAGCGAGAACATATTCTGGTGGTTTTAGGCATCATACTGGTATTAACCCTGTCATTGGGACATTAATACTTTTATTCTGGTAATTCTATGCACTAGTAAATAAACAAGTGTCTCAAGCTCTGAGATGCAATGCATGTAGAGGCCTACCAAGGTAAAGTGGCACATCCTGGTTCAGTCAGAAACCAAAACAATATGGTCTACTTTCCAAAAATAGGTTCTACAGGTAAAGCATACTGCCTTCCACCATGCTCTTTCATAGCCATTATGCAATGCCCTATCTGTATCATATTACATGTGTACTTTCATATGATACTGGTATTAATCTGAAATGCGATTAATGTGCTGTCTGGAAACATTGTGCATTTAAGTTCTTTCTATCGTGATTATGAAAATATATGTATATCAACAATATACTTGATTTCAATTACAGATTTTAAGAATCATCATCTAATGTAAGCTTCATGCTCTTACATGTACATTTGTATCTAAATAAATTCCGGAAGATTTCAGAAAATGAGACTGTCCCACTTACATGTAGGTCACACCCATGTTTTCGAATTATAAAATTTGTCACCTAACATTGTGTACTTATTAAAGTAACATCAATAAAAACACTAAGGAAAGATAATAAATGTAATGAAATCCACTGAAAATATCTTGGAATCAAACAGAACGAGTCATTGTAGAAAAATAACAATTTTGTTTGATTCTCCACCAAATTAACTTTCACTTGACTTTGTTGAAATTACCAGTCACACTTAAAATGTTGTCTGCAAAGAAACTTTGACTTGTTCCGAATTCAGTTTGTCAATCACAATCAACTGGTCATTTTACGATGACAATTCATGTTTGATGCCGACTGGGCTACATGTAAGTGTAAATTAATTAAGGTGAGTTTGCAATTGTCTACCCAGAAGTGGACCTATGAAATTTAACCAGTACGTGACGTCAACGCGATATTTGTATTTGTATATTTGCAAATTTTATTAAAACACACATGTTCTTTTGTTGCTCTAATTTCATCAATCATGTCAACTTTGTTGTTTGATTTCATTTACTGGATTTAAGCCTGTTACATGTACTAATAAAACAATACTTTAGTGACAAAAGTGTTAATCTATTGTAGTAAAATGTAGGTAGTGTTAGGCCCTCTAGCCTAACGTCCTGACTTTTGGCTCAATTTTTAGAACGTTTGCCTACATGTAGAATGTGGAGATCCTGGGTTTGATTCCATGTCTGGATTACAACATTGGCATGACAGATTTTTTGTCGTATCTGGTGATGACTGTCCTTGGCCTAAAGCATGGATCAATAACATGAGTGATAGGTATTGTAAGTCGTTATAGGTATTACGGATCTGAGATCCAAATTAAGGACCTCAAAATTAAAACAGGGAGGAGTGTAGTAAATTGTAGGCAGTGTTAGGCCCTCAACTTTTGGCTCAATGGTTAGAACACTTGCCTAGCATGCAGGGCCATGGGTTTGATTGCCCGTCTGGATTAAAACACTATTCTGATCTGCCTCACTGCTTTTCACCATTTGGCAACGTTAACAATTGGCAAATAATGTAATTTGTTAATGTTGAGTGTAAGCAATGATATCGATACCAACAGCACAATATTACCTGACTTGACTGTACTTATTATAAGTGCTGAAAACTCCTACGACCATTGCCAAAATTACTTGCAAGCTAGCAGTTGTTGAAAAGTCTTGCTTCCAGGTGCTGAAATTACTTGGTACCGAAATCAGGCAACCCGACTCAGACATTTTACAAAAAATTCAATAAAGGTGTTCAATACATGTAGTACAAGTCAAGATTTTATGATCTGATTTAATTCGGACAGTGCACAGTTACATGTTTAACATAATTTCTACTTCACAAACTGGCATTTATAGGCTATATATCGATACACACATATACAATTGGAATGTAACACAAGTAATGTCGAACAATTTAATGAAAGTAATTTTGATAAAATATAAGTTTTAATGTAACAATATGAAATACATGTTAGATTTTTTGTTGGTACAATGAATTAGCAGACATACCAAAGTCTTGCTAGTGTACTGTATTACTGTAGTACTTACGGTTTCGGCGACCAACGGAAATAACTCGTCACTGCAGTAACGGCCTCAGCAACTGTCATGCTAACAGCTGATAGACTCGAGTTCTGGTCCGTGTCAAGTTCATCGTTGTTGTTTGCCGAATCCTCTGTGGCTTGATTTGAACTAGGAGATTTATTCATTATATGTCACACGAAGCAGAATGTGTTTCATTTATCCTCTTATTCTCAACGAAGTTAACCATCTAAATATCGCTGCCTAAATTTCACTTTGTTTACCGATCAAGAGATGGCGTCACTTCCGCTGAAAATAATTTGAGAAGTGAATAAGTAAACACCGCGCCCGCATGCGAATTTTAGGTAACGTGGTTTGTGAACTGACTAAAACATGAATCATGAAATTAATGTACAAATTACATGCAATGATGATTTTACACAAGCACATAGTTAACTACAGACAAGGGACAAAATAATGGAACGATATCATTTTCATTATATATTACATATAAAACCACATATTAAAATAAACATTGCAAAGCCATTTAAAAGATTTATCTATTCAAACATAAAGTCGAAGTTTTGAGTTGAAAACTCCCTATAATGGGTAAGTAGAGTTGTAATGTCTATTTTTTTTTACTTTCTGTTTGAATTGTCAAAAGATTATTTAAAATAGATCGGTAGATCTACATGTATATGTATCATATAAGTACTCAAACTGGCCAGTTTTTAAAGGTTTTTCGTTTGCTGTAAAATTATTTGGTGTTTGTGGTGCCTAAGCTGTTGTAACTTTTGACACTGACATCCTTCTTTAAATTGCTGGTACAAAATATATCAACAGTTGCGAGATTAAAAATAAAATGCTGCAAAGATCACAATGAAAATGTGGCTGTGATTTCCACATTGCCAGTACCCAAGTTGGCCAATACACAAAAAGACTAGTATATAAATAAATAAAATGTGATTTTTCAAATGAATTTGTTACAATGGTGGTTTGAATGTAGATTTTAAGAAAGTACGTAACTATTATTTAATAATACACCATACATGATCGATTTTCTGGGAAATTTCTTGATATGAATATTCCTTTCTCTTGTTAATGATATAAATAAAATAATATTACAGTGCTCGAAGTATTTAACAGAAAACAAGACTGGCCAATTTGGGTACGGTTACGATAGATGTTGGCCTACATTCTTATGACTTAAAACTTTAGATGGTAAGCCTATAAGAGTTATCTCCCTTAATCTATAGTTTATTGTGCCCAGGACCTTCCGAACATTTACAGGGCGCTTTTAACAATTGTGCTATGGCGGCTAACAACGCATTATCGAAACCGGAAATAATATTGAGGAACATTACTGGCGATAATAAAAGCAGGATTATAACGGTTATCCGGACTAACTCGAAAGTTCCCTATTGATGTAATCGAATTAGACAAGAAGTTGCCCGATGTCGATTTTTTTGGCCGATCAGTTTTACTCTGCCGAGCCTAACAATATTGAGTATTTCATTCTTTGAAAAACATGGAATATACATGCAATGGCTTATGGAAAAAAAATTCTGTGCAGCACGAACTGCACTCTGATTTTTTTCCACGGACCATTGCATGTATATTCCATGTTTTTCAAAAAATGAAAACTTCTTATATTTATATATATTACCATTTTCTGTGATTCTGTAGTCAGCTTGATATGAAATTCACTCTATATAATGGTTCATATGATGTAACAGCTGAACAGCTGTGTCAAGCATTGAATATTCAACGCGACTGGTGTTATACTTGCAGTGAAGGAAATAACAGTCGGTATGTAACATGATATATTATATTACATGATATATATATATATATATATATATATATTATATATATATATATATATATATATATATATATATATATATATATATATATATATATATATATATATATATACATTGGCGTCGGAAGCAAATTGAAAGTATGTGTGTGTGTGGGGGGGGGGGGAGGGGGGCTAAACCAACTTAAAACACACACACGACAGAAACGTCTGGGGACTAAGCCCCAATTTTCAACACCTATGTCTATCTTTGCAAAAAAAAATGGGGGGGGGCTTAGCCCAAGCCCCCCTAGTCCCCCCCGGTTCCGACGCCTATGTATATATATATATATATATATATATATATATATATATATATATATAATATATATATATATATATATATATATATATATATATATCCCAAAACAAATTGCCAAGAAGACCGTTTCTGTCAATAAAGAGCTTCAAATTTTGGTCTATGCTCGGCACTTACGGCCATTGAAAAGTGAGGATTCTTTAACGTGCCGACATCTACTGTGACGCGGGACTTCGGTTTTTACTGTCTCATCCGGAAACCAACCTGCCGCCGGTTGGACTCGAACTCACGACCTCACAATCGAGCGCGCTACAAACTAAGTCAGGCCAACTCTCCCGAAAACTGATCCATATACTAGCCGGGATGATTATGGAGTCTTGAGAACCCTTTCTTGACCTGGACGAGTTTAAAATTAAGTAATTAAGCATAACATTAAAGTTACATTGACTAGAGTAAGAGAGTATTCAAAGATGAATAAAACGTTTATCCCGTGCAGCTTGTCATAATCGGAAAGTGAGTAGAATCATCCGTATGATAATCAAAAGTTTACTCCTCTCCGTCAAGTCATGTGAATCGGACAATATTCCTGAGTCCGTCTAAGAGTATAGAAAAAATCCATTTACATGTACTTTGTAACCTGGCGCGGGTTGGAGTATTGTGAACCCTTTCTTGACCTGGACGAGTTTAATTTTTAGGTAATAAAGCATAACATTAAAATTACACTGACTAGAGTAATCGTTCCTGGTATTTCGGTACCAGCTGTTCATCTTATACTAAAGTAATATTTGGCACAGTTAACAATATTTAAATTCGAAAATTGTCTACAGCTAAGATAGTCATTTTTTACAGTGGTTACTCTTAGACGGATTTCGGCTATACTTTGAGAGATATTATTTGGCCTTGTATGATACCACTGTATCTTTAGAAAAATACACATACCTTTCAAATTGGAGCTGAACTGATGAATTCTAATTGACAGAAATAATATCGTCTTGAGCATTAGAACTTTGGTATTATGTTTATAATATTTCCTACTTGTAACCATACATAAGAGAGTATTCAGTGAGGAATAAAACGTTTTTCCCGTGCAGCTTGTTATAACCGAAACCGAGTAAGCAGAATCATCCGTATGCTAATCAGAAGGTTACTCCTTCCTGCCATCTTTTGTAAAACGGCAAATTATTAGAATTTAAACGGTGCTATTCATACAAAACATTACTTTAGTATGAAATTATCAGCTGGTACAGATCAATAACTGGTACTGGGTTTATGTTTACCCTCTGGGACTCAAATTTTGCACTACCGTTGTCTATATGTTTCATTTTCCCTCGCTTGCAGCAGTTTCAGCTTCCTCGTTTAGTTCATTTATCCACTTTCTTTTATCACTGAGTATCTCGTACGTCTCTCGACTTTAAGTCTGCTTTCATAACTGTAAGCACAGATTAAGCTGTTTTCGTATACAATATATATGCTCCATTTCTCCTCTATGTCTCTCTGCTATCTTGTCACAATTCTTACAGCACACTATGTCTGTGGTGAATTTTCTTCTTATGTCAGAAAGTTTGAGTTTGCCCAACCAATTCAAGACATTCTTCTTCAATGGTCTGAAAAATAGTTTATTTTTCTACCACACAGAATCGAAATTCAATTCAACAGTAAAATCTTTTAAACACCCAAAATGAAAAGAAATAGGAAATTGTTTTATTCAAACTATTCTATTTTCTTTTTATTTTAAAATTGGCATTTGTGTGTAAACAAATTATTTTATTCTTTTTCAAACAAATATTAATGTTATTTACCTCTCAATAAAGAATAATAAAACTTCCTCTTTTTAAATCATTAATTTAGAACATATTACCAGCGATATATAAAGCTAAGAATAATTATTCCATATCAGAAAATGAAATTGAAAAATAAGGGATAATATTGCACAACTGCTTGTCATAGCGCTTAATGAAAAAAATTAGTTATTAGACGGCAATAAAAATATATTGAAATGCTGTATTTTTTGTTTGATCATTTTGATACGCACTGTCTTCAAGAATATACAGTCCATAGGCGTCGGACCCGGGGGGGGGGGGGGGGGGGGGGGCTAAGCTAGACATAGGTGTTAAAAATTGGGGCTTAGCCCCCAGACGTTTCTGGCGTGTGTATGTATTTTAAGTTGGTTTAGCCCCCCCCCCCCCCCTACTTTCAATTTGCTTTCGACGCTGATGCAGTCATTTTTATACACGCTGTTTTCAAGAATATATAGCCATTTTTATACACGCTATTTCCAAGAACATTGGCGTCGAAAGCAAATTGAAAGTGGGGGGCTAAACCAACTCAAAACACACACACACCAGAAATGTCGGGGGGCTAAGCCCCAATTTTCAACACCTATGTCTATTTTTTAGCCCCCCCCGGTTCCGACGCCTATGAATATTTTCAAGAATAAATAGCAGATTCATCATCCGTTTACACGTCTTTATTACCACCGCTTATTGAGCGCAAGTATCTTACGAGTTCGGGCTGCGCTAATCCACAAGAAACAGGAAATCTAAAATTGGCGCATGCGTTTCATTAGCACATTCCTGACCCTATGGAGCTCGGCACTGACAGCGACGAAGAAAAAAGTGTATGTTTACTATTTAACATGTACAACTTTCAATGTCTTAAGCTTTCTTTTACAATTAATTTTAATTCATTTTATTGATAACTTTTTCCCAAATCTCAAAACTCTGAATGTAACATTTTCTAACCGCTGTGATCTATGAAAATGATGGTTTCTAATGTCAACAACAACAGGTTGAACAGCCTGAACAGGACATGTTTTTCCTGATGTTGAATGATTGAAAACTATGCTTACAAAACATTGGTTTGTACAACAGTATTCCCACTGCTTTTTCAGAATAAGGTTTTTTGTACCCCACGAGTAGTAAAAATAGGGGTACCAAGATATAAATCATACTAACACTAACCCATACATATGATTATGACATAAAATATCAAAAGCATTAAAAAAATTATTTTACTTATTATATCGACCCCCAGTAATAGCAGGGATTTTCCTTCCTCCAAAATTCTGAGTCAAGGGTCCGGAAGTTTTGGGTAAATATACAATATTTTTACTAAAAAAGAACAACTTAATTTGAGACATTTGTTTGAAAATACTCTAGTTCTAATTTTGAAATTCCAAATTGGGAATTTTTGCATATTTTTGGGAAAATACAACTACAAGCTATTTTTGCATTGGGAAGGGTCCTGTAACAGGAACCAAAAAAGGCCTAGGGAAATCAATGAAATAACACTGGTCCCACAAAATGACATCACAGTTTAATTGTGACATCAAATATTTAGAACATCAGCACATCCAGCAAATGTTTGACCAGAAAAAATTCTCCAGGGTTTGAACCTGCATTGAGAAAGTTCATGGTTTAAAGCATGATGCTCTAACCACTCAGTCACAGAGGTCCCTTTATTATTTATGAGTTTGCTCTCTATTAACAATTAACAGTTCTGGAGAAATTTATTATTTGACCTGTTAAATCCCCATAACATTTGATTTGATTATGATTGTGTGAATGTAAGCCAAAACTCTGCAGTGTGAGAAAAAAAATTCAAAAATCACTCGTCCTATTAGGCTTGTGATTTTGAAAACCACTCATTCTTAAGACACCTTCAGCTAGACTAGTTACAATTTTTTTTTATAAACATGTCATTTGCTGTTTATTTATATACTCATTGCTGCCATTTAAATTTTGCCCATTTGCCTATAGCTACCTGATCTGTTTTTTTTTAATAATCTATCAGCTTAATGTTGTACATGTTTCATGAGATAGTTCCATTTATTTGAGATGTAAATTACAGCTCCCCATCACTTTTGTTTACATGTTGTCTGTCCCCATTTCAAATTATTAAGAAAATATGATACGCTCATTGCTCACTGATTGACTGACAGTATAGCAGTCAAAGATTGTGACATTTCGTAAGAGGAATACTTCAAAACCTTTCTATGCTTCAGATTGTCAGCCAATCATTATCAGTAGATATATAATTTGAAGCATACGTACATTGTATGTACATTTACACTCAAAATGGAAAATAATGCACTATTCTGTCAATCAGTGACTTAGACTAGTCCAAATGTGTCTTTAGGGGTAAATGAGTTAAGGTTTGCCTATATATAGATATAGCAATATTAATGAATTGTTACTTCAATACTACAAACCTACAATAACATTCTTTGGAATATCTTCTCTTTTAGACAGGTATTTTGAATGTCCAAAATCAACCATACGACGAGGCACTAGAAATACCGGACGCTGAGGAGGTAGCAAGCACATATTCACCCACCCCACGGGTGCAACCTGGTAATTATTATTTATTTGAAGTACTTTTAAGATTTTGTATCATACAGTGTTTTGTTATACAATGTAGTAACTGTATTGACATGTACCTAAATAAATAAGAAATCATAACAGGTTTAAAATCATAAAAGATACCATTTTGAAGCTGGAAGAAGTAAATTAATCATTTACTGATAATCAAAGCATTTTGTATTTATGCATACCATAATCATTTTGTCTTCCCTAGAAATCATGATTAGTGTCCAATTTATTGTCAAATATAATGTACTATGGGACACATACCCTGTAGTTATATAGATAAAAGCATAGAAGGAAGTGCGATAATTCACACAGTAATTGTCAGTAATCAATCTGCCTTTTACCCTAAATATGTAACATAGTAATTTCTTTTCAAATTTATTACTATAGATGTAATACTGTATGGAAACCATTTACTAATTTAGATGAGAAAGACTAAAGAAACAAGATCTTTTATAAATTTGTGAATTGTTATTCTACAGAAATGTAAATTAAGGAGGTTTAATTTAGATATAGGCTACCCTACATGTACATGCCATTGACATTACAGGCAGTAAGTAATTATATAGTTAGACAACTTTTTCATCAATAATTTGGATGGGAAATACCAATGATATACCAGTTAAATTTTGATGTAATTTATCAATGGCCCATCACAAAAAATAGATGGATGCCATGCCTACTAACTCCTGTATTAACTTTTCGCCATCTCATCACTAACAATTGTACATTTATCAAAAACATGTACATATGTGTGTCAGCAATTCTCATATTTTATGTTTTAAGACAAATATGAAACAGTGATATTCTCTGTTTTAATTGAATATGTGTGCAGTGGATTTGCCACAAAAAAGACGTAGTTTCAACTTAAGAATTCACTTTAGGTTATTTCAATGTCAATGACATCACTGCGAGATTCATCATGATGTAAATTTATCATTTTATTTATCATCAGTATTTTCATGTATACAATGCTCTTTTTTCATTTCATCACATAGGGTTCAGACAAAAACGCCCACCAGGTAAATGTCTTTGTCACTCTATTGGTTTTGTGGAGGTTAGACAGTACTGTGTACTGTAGTTTAGCTTTTACTAGAAAATCCGGATTATTATATATTTATGTCGTCACGTGTTCTGCTCTATTTTCAAAATATGACTAAATTTTGCTTAGTTTATATTTTTTTACAATATATTCTTAAATCCAAATGAAATAAATTAAATGTAGGAGATCACAGCACATCAGTCACAGATTGTGTTAATTACTTCACTGATATAATCAGTATCAATTCTAAAAATAGATTCAGATTTTGATAAATTTAGATGTGGAATTATTTTTTCAATTTTTTTTTCTAATAACTTATATAAATTGAACAGTTTTAAATACTCAATTAATGCACTTAGTTGATTTTTACTGCTACAAATCAAAACTAATCATTTTGCTTTATCTTAAATGAAATTTTGGTCAAATAAAAATCGATAGATTCCCATGTATGGACATATATTGCTGTTGTTCGTCTGTTTAAGGGGTCTCTTGGTTTTACTGTAATTGGTAGCACTGCTTCACAATACATTCCCTTCATAACTGTAGTCAGTTAGGGCTCAAGCATGACTTACAGTATGCACATTATGTATTTTTTATTTGCCACTTTATGGCATGGACATGGCAAGATTTACTTTTGTCGTTGTGTATCAAATTCTTGAACTTCTGTCACAACACAAAAGTGATGGTATTACTTTAAAAAATTTTCCACAAAGTTAAAAACATATGTATGTTGCAACATTTCATTGTAGATATGCCTTATAGATTTCCCTAGAACTTGATGCTTAAATACAAAGATTAAGATACATGTATGTGCTTAAATATTATATTTTACAATTTGCCTGCAAAGAAAAAAATTAAAATAAAGTAAAGAACATATGAAGAATAATGTTAATGATAATGAATGAACAGATTATTTGAAATTTAAAGAAAAAATATTAATATGGTATAGTCCGTTTGCTCCCCATTGAGACTGGGGTTTTGTTAAATTTCTTAAATTTCACTTAATCATCAATTTTGAATTTTACAGCAATGTTTTTAATTTTACCATACATAACTGAATTGTGAATATGCAAATTTTTGGTTTGCTAACAAAACTTTTACCTATTTACTGCTATACAAAATTTTGTAAAAGTTTGTGTGGGTAAATGCAGAGTTGATAAAACAGCACCCATAATTCTTGATGATTCATGCATAAGTAGGTCGTATGCAAATCAGAATCTCTGGACCATATGACAGTAGACTGGCATTGGATTGTATCATAAATTCATAGTTATTTTTTATGAACTGAAAAAAAAAATCGAATTTAATGCACAAAACTATGTTTCACTTTATTAGTAGTATTCATGGCGCGCTGGATGTAAAACAACATAAAAACAAACAAAAAATGTTAACTTGAAACTTATATTGACTTATAATTGTGAGATGATCCCTTATTGACCAGTCTGCATGAATTAAAATTAGTGACAAATTAGGCATTCATCTTATGTGAATGGACAATAGCAAGCACATCGACTATTTTTAGGTAACCATATAGTTTGAAAACTGTTTATATTTACACTATTATGACTGTTCAGAGTATTGGATTTATACCCACGTAATTTTTCTTGAAATTTGAACGAAATCTTACACTATTAATAATGGGAAACTTTTTCCCTTGAATTACTTGATGCAGTTAAAATTCATTTTTAGTTATGTATAACATTTAAAATAACAAAGATGAGCATTTGAAATATATAAATTATTTATTTTTGCAAAAAAAAAATGATTAAATCCCAGTTTCAATGGAGAGCAAACGGACTATACTTACATTTTGTATATATACAGTAAAACCTGCTTTAGCAACCACCTGTGTATAAAGACCACCTGGTCACAATGACCATTTTTGCTGTCCCCAATAGTACCTTTTGTGTATAAATCAACCTCCATATAAAGACCACCTCCCTATAAAGACTGGTTTTCTTGCGTCCCTAAGGAGGACATTTTATACAAGTTTCCTGTATACCGAAAAGCACTCCTCATTGATGTTATAGTCATTTGATTCCTGTAGTAAGGTACAGTACATAATGTAATGAAATACATGTATCATGTATATGTAATTGATTTATCTGTTTCGTGAATGGTCATGTTTTTTTTTTATCACATAATAGTAGTTCATTCATTTCTTTTGGCATATTTGATATCACCTGACATCAATGGAATAAATATCACCATCTTAAAACGCAAGTCAAATTATGACCTTTGTAGTTTAGAACTGACCTTTGACTCCAAGGTCAAACTGAGGAGAATTAGCTTCTACTTGCTCTGGACTTTTATTATTGTCAGGAAATTTACTGATTTGAAATTTTTCTTTGACGTTGCATGTTGTTGATCTAACGTAGCCTGTTTTGTAGAATTAGATCAGAATTATGCAACTTTCTTAGATGTAGGTTAGATTCCAGATAACATTGATCATTATATAATTTATAAGACCTGCAGATTTTTATACTGGTCACGTTAGTGCATGGTACATTACTCTGGTTCATTTAATCTCATCCTGTACAGTACATGTTAGTGCATGGTCAATTATATGTAGCATGTAAATTACTCTGGTTCATTTAGCCACACCCTGTATATGTTAGTGCATGGTCAATAATGTAGTACTGGTATGTGAATAACTCAGGTTCATTAAGTCACACCCTGTACATGTTATAACGTTTAAGTGATCTATCATCCGTTGTTATCTGTTGTCATGCAGTGGTACATGTAGTATATATTACATACACTTTTAAAATTTTTAATTTCTTTTCAAAGATTGGTAAACTTATTTTCTTTAAATCTAATATGTAACGTGTTTAGGATTGAAGTGGCCAAAATTGTGAATGTTGTGACCTCTGGGTCAGTGTGCCCCAATCTTGTGTACTGTAGACTCGTGTGCCCCAATCTTGTGTACTGTAGTCTTGTGTGCCCCAATCTTGTGTACTGTAGACTCGTGTGCCCCAATCTTGTGTACTGTAGACTCGTGTGCCCCAATCTTGTGTACTGTAGACTCGTGTGCCCCAATCTTGTGTACTGTAGACTCGTGTGCCCCAATCTTGTGTACTGTAGACTCGTGTGCCCCAATCTTGTGTACTGTAGACTCGTGTGCCCCAATCTTGTGTACTGTAGACTCGTGTGCCCCAATCTTGTGTACTGTAGACTCGTGTGCCCCAATCTTGTGTACTGTAGACTCGTGTGCCCCAATCTTGTATAATATTAGGTATGACAGGTTAAAGAATTCTTACTGTGTCACTATAAGGACAAAGTACGGGTCAAAATATATATCATTTCACCTTTAGCTGATACATGAAGTGAAAATTCCTTGTTGTGATGTATGATAACAAAGAAACACAACGTCTCCAAGAGAAGCACTGTTGTTAATGTGTAAGATGTGTAAAGTGATGTACATTGTATATATATATAATGTAATACTTCTTACTGCCACCCTATCAGAGTTACTGCCCTGTGTTCACTCTTAATGCATAGAACAAAAATAGAAGGACTTAAATACTGTGTCAGACACTCGTCATTGGTAAGATTTAATGCGTCGGCAATCTCACATAATTTTACCCTAAAGAAAGAATGGCATTGTACATGTAAACTACAACAATTTGTATTTGCCGCCATGTTGAAGTTCATTTGTTTACAGGTTGTTCCAGAGACGCTAATAAAAGTGCCTTTAATATGAAGAGTTCCACTAATGGAGATATGACATTTTAGGGAATCCATATTGTTGTAATCTTATTTGGTATCAAACTTTTAAGTAGGAACTAGTACAGATGATATCGGTATGATTGATATAGATCAATTCTGTGATGTGAAATTTTCAACAAGGGATTACACCAGAAAGCATCAGTATCGTAGTTATCTTACATGTACAATGTATGTGATGCCAAACTTTCAAGTTTTAATTAAATATCATTTTTAAATTTTGTTACCAATAAATCAACTAGTTAATGACATCAATTCTCTGCTGCTACATTTTGAATGGTCACATGACTTCATATTTGATCTACCTTTGACCTGTATGGATTTATTTTTATTTTGATTCACTCAGCTCCTCCAGGCTCACCTAGTCAAGACGGTAAAATTGATAAAAAATACTATTCATAAAACTAACAGCATCATTAAACACTATATATCTGTTGATAGCTCTGCATCATCTACAGTACTGATCATAATAAACTATAGTTAAACCTGCTCTAGCCACCACCTGTGTATAAAGACCACCTGGTCACAAAGGCCATTTTTTTTGCTGTCCTCAATAGTACATTGTACCATTTGTGTACTAATCAAACTCTATATAAAGACCACCTCCCTATGAAGACCAGTTTTCCTGTGTCCCTAAGGAGTTCGTTATATACAAGTTTCACTGTCTGCACTCCAGATCACACTTTGTGAGATCTACAGGTGTGTGAGTTGGTGAGTGGTCAACCACTCTTTGTCTTAGATCACCCAATATCATGATCTGATCCCTCTTTGTGAGATATACAGGTGTGTGGTCAACTACTCTTTGTCGTAAATCACCCAATATTGTGATCTGACCACTTTTTGTGAGATGTACAGGTGTGTGGTCAAGCACTCTTTGTCTTAGATCATCCAATATTGTGATCTGACCACTCTTTTATGAGATGTACAGGTGTGTGGTCAAGCACTCTTTGTCTTAGATCACCCAATATTGTGATCTGTTCACTCTTTGTGAGATGTACAGGTGTGTGGTCAAGCACTCTTTGTCTTAGATCACCCAATATTGTGATCTGACCACTCTTTTGTGAGATGTACAGGTGTGTGGTCAAGCACTCTTTGTCTTAGATCACCCAATATTGTGATCTGTTCACTCTTTGTGAGATGTACAGGTGTGAGTGGTCAAGCACTCTTTGTCTTAGATCACCCAATATTGTGATCTGTTCACTCTTTGTGAGATGTATAGGTGTGTTTTGAGTGGATGTTTGTTGTGAAAGTATAGGTCTTGCTGAAAGTTTTGAAGATTTATTTATCTATTTCATGACTAATAAATGTTCATACTTGATTGTCTGATGATGCAGATCTATCTGCCTCGCTCTGTGCTTATTATCAATATTTTTGTATTTCAAATTCATTACGTACAAGGCTACATGTAGTTGGTAAACAACAAACACCAAACAAACACACATACATATTTATGTATATACATATAGTCTACATGTATATGTACATGTTTAAACACGTACAGTGACATGCCAAAAATTGATACAACTTTTTTCCCCTCTATATCGATCCTTCATATAAAGCCACATCAAATTTTCCTACTTTAAGTTTCAATATATTTTTCACTGTCTAATGTTCTGAAGTTTCTGTATGTGTTTCGATATCAATTTCCATCTTTTCATTTTATAGTTCTGATAAGTTTTCCAGGATACAGTGGAACCTATCTAGAGAGACCACCTCATATGCCACTAAAATGTGGTCTCTCAAGACAAGTGGTCTTTTGAAGAGTGTTTATTTAACTGAGTGGTTCACAGAATGTGGCTTCACAAGACAGGTGGTCTCTCAAGACAGGTTTCACATTATAAAGTTTTAATGTCTCTTTTTAACAGGTGTAAATAGGGAATTATGATGTACATATATAAAAATTAATTTTCTGTTAATGAGCAAATACACAATTTTAACTGTTACATGTAGTTGTAGTTTTGTCAAAGTTGTTTAAGAAATGACTTAAAATGTTTTTAAAAATATTGTTGATTTACATGTATACATGTACATGTTATAGTGAAATATATAGAGAAAAGTAGAGAGTTGCATCAATTTTGGCATGTCACTGTATATGTTTTATACATTAGTACATGTATATAAGGGAATAACTCTTTTACTGCAACATTTGTGTATTGGGCTTATCTTTACTATTAGCTTGAACAATATTATAATGTTCTGCATGGTAAAAGGTAGGATTAACATTACATAAACATTATTGATCATTATTATACTACAGAATGGTGGCTGGAATCTTAGTTGTCCCATGCAAAGGCATAAATGGGGTCTTCTAATAATATTAACCCATGGCCATCTAAGGATGGAATAATCTGCCATTAATGAATGCTTTGTTATTGTGTTAAGTCAATCAACATAAAATTATGATAAAGAATAAAATTTTCACTGAAATTCGATCACCACGTTCAATCAGCTTCTAATTTAATTAGTCAGTGTGACATCACAAATATGGACAAATGTTCATCGCCATGGAAAATGCAGTATTTTAATTTCTGGTGCTTAAAAGATGCTTTTTTATCTTAATTGTGTCTCCATGTATTTTTGGGCTGTATTCCCCCCATAAAATACCTAGTATGAATCCAACTGCATTGCTAAAAGCAGAATGAAATTTGATTATTTTCTGTTATTTACATTCTCTATTCTTTTATTGTATGAGACTATGGTGGCATTGGAGCATTTTCTCTTGCTTTGTGTTATTATTTTAACAAATGCTTCAGGGGACAAATTCTAAACCAATATGCTTCAGGGGAGACATCTTAATATAAATATATATATATATATATATATATATATATATATATATATATATATATATATATATATATATATATATATATATATATATATATATATATGCTACAAGGGAGATAATCTGCACATGTTACTTGTACATGTACATGTACATGGTACTTTTGTTTCTAATGGTGTAGGTAGGAATTGGGTAAAACATAAATATATTAACATTGATAATATATCAGCAATAAAAGTTACTTGATACATAATACTGCTGTCTATATATGTAATAGTGTGGCGACTAGGTACTTAAATTCAAGGGAGATAATCAAAGAACTAACTCAATTACAACAAATATATGATGACCGATATCTAAGAACTGTAATTCATTCACTCATTTGCAAAGTCAAGAAACCTATTATAACACAATATAAAATCAAAATTGAGCAACAACAAAAATGTGTTTCCCTTGACTGGTTTCTTGGAATTAAAAGGGGCATTAGCAGTAAGCTGTATTTACCACAAAGAATTACATCGTATTTCAAATTTGTCTACTTTAACTACATGAACTTGTACTTGTACTTGATGTACAATAACAAATACGAGCTATACAGCTATACACAGGCATAAACAATCTTAAATTCCTATATATTTTGTAAAAAATAAGGTCAGGTCCGGTGTGGTGTTCACATACAAATAGTAAGATTCATCAAATGCAATTGAAAAAGTTTCAAACCATGGTTTCTCAAGCAATTTTCACAAAATTTATAGAAATGTATGAATTTTTATGCTCGAGTATGTCTCTTTGATGTTACATCAATCGCAGTAGTAAAACTAGAATTTTATTTTAACAAAACACAGCTAATGACCCTTAAAGTAAAGTCTACCAGTCCTCATGGTCTTTAAGCATTAACTCATAGACTTGTGCATGAGAAGATTATAATTTTCTTTCATAATTATTTAATCAACATTTCTTGATATAATGTTAATTCATGTATGAAACACACTAGTCTTATTTGTCTACAAAAAAATTATTTGTTTTAATTTAAAACATCAATGTAGAGATCTATATATACATGTAATCAATCATATTTTATTTTTTAGTCTATAGATATTTAAATACAAATTTCTGAATATTAATATAAGATGCGCACATCTTTTACTTAATTAGAAGTTGAAAAACTGTGTTAATTAACATTTCATTTTATTCAAATTTTCAAGCAGTTCATCGGTTAAATCTAATTCACCTGTGATTGGACTATATTATCATTTATTCAGTTGACAAGCCAGAACGAGGCCGAAGTAGAGGATCGACACCTCCTGAGAGTAATATGATGGATAATTTTGACGATGACCTAGAAACTGGGGATAATCAGGTGTGTGCTGTTTATACATTTTCTTTCTTTGGAATATCTGTTCATTCGTCTGTTTTGCTATTGATGTTAAATATAATATTTCTTTTTATCTTAATCTTGTTCTATTTGATCCCTTGGGTTTTAGATATGAGAATCTTCCTTGTTTATGTATTTTATGACATTTTATGTTTCATTGAAATATCAACTTTTTTTATCTAGCTATTTGCCTCTCTTTGAGATATGTCCTTCTTTGTAATTTGAACTTTCATTTTAAAAAATTCTTAGGTATAACTCATACCAAGAGATATACTGCTGACCCCAAACATGCCCAGTATTACTAATGCTGTAGTAACTTGAGTAAATACTGGGCACGTTTGGGGCCAGGAGTATATTTCTTGGAGTTATGTCTAAGAATTTTTTAAAAATGGGTAACGACCAATTATTTTCTTTGCATTTGATTTTAGTGGCAAAACTCATTTGCTGGAATAGAAATTAGCAGTTCTCTACTCACTCATGGCAAGTAACTTTCATCATGGGCCAGTGGATTTCAGAATTTGCCCAGATTGTCAGCACAAGTTGCTGGAATGTTTGATGATGCCTGTGTGTAGTTCAGTATATTTAATAACTGATTATAGCTGGCGATATCACAGTATATCTTGCTCTTATTGTTGTTTTAGTAAATTATGTAACTTCTATATAGGGGCATCACAATCTATAGGTGAAGTACCACAAATTTTGACTCGTGCAATTGGAATTAAATGCCATCGGGGTTCTTCAACATGCCAAACCTATGGTAACACAGACTTTTGTTTTAAAGTGGCACTATCTGTGTTTTTTTTGTTTGAAAAATTATTTTCCTTTTTTACTACTTAGATTGATATACAACAACAAAAAAAGAGAAATACACAGACATAAAAATTCTTAAATTCCTATATATTTTGTGAAAATTGCTTAAAAAATCCAGGTTTGGCACTTTTTCACTTGCAACTGATTAACTCAACCGTACTATTTGTATATGAATACCTCACTGGACCTGACCTTATTTTTACAAAATATATAAGAATATAAGATTTTTATGATTGCGTATAGCTCTTATTTGATATTGTACATAAAGTAAAAGTAGAAAAAACCAAAATATTTCTTTTTGGCAAACACAGCTAATGCCCCTTTAAGTCTCATCCAAACGATCTATGTGATTTTCCCTCACTAAACTAAGGAACGATAACTTTAATTTTTAGAGGACTAGGACCTTCTCTTTGTGAGTTAAACACTGTAACACTGGATGTAAGAAATTTGATATAAGATAAAAACCAAATTGAAATTGGCATTTTGTAGGATGAACCACAGATGCCAGCACAACCACGTCCATTACAACAGCAGTCAAAACAACCACAACAACAGGACCAACAGTTCAACTCAGAAGATGAAGATGAAAGTGGATCAGACACTGATGATGATGATGATGACGACGATGATGATGATGATGATGAAGATGATGATCATGTACCTGTTGAAGGGTAAGCATTATTTGAAATTGTTTTTTTATCTTGTGTTTATATTTTTCTTAAATCATAAAAATATGTACTTGCAATGTCACATGTTTCAGTCACAAGGTTTGCCAGTTTTCAGAGTGACTAAAATATTTTAAAGCAAGACCTTATTGCTATGTCAGGCTCAAAACTCCTTGTGGGTTTTTTGTGTACTCAAGCAGGGTTTTCCCTGACGCAAAAATTCTGCGTATTTACGCGTAAAAACCCTAAATGACGCCTAAAATAAGATCTATTGCGTCCTAGTGGACGCGTTAAATACTTGATGTCTTTCGAGATCGTTTGGGTAAATAAACCAAGCATGCGACCTATTTCTACCAGTTAACAGTTTTTATGTTCATTTCTTATGTTCTAGTGCAATTCCACAAGAAAACCAAGAAACTGAATTCATCATTTTATTAATAATAAAACAGGAAAATCTTTACCTCTAATATAGATCTAGAATCAACAAAACAACATCGTTCATCACCTATTAAATGGGTACTTCCGGAAGTATAAATTAAAGATGGGATACCAAACCCGACTTTCATTTGAATTAAGGAAATTAAAAAATAATAATGAAAGTACTAATGATAGTTATATAAAATGATTTATTTACTCAAATGTTTATGTAAATCATACATATGATAAAGTACTTTAATACTTGAAATGGATAAAATAGATATAATTTTCAAATAAATAAATTTGGGGCATCAATTAGTAAGCTACATGTATTTAGTAACTTTTCAGTTTTGCATCTATATTTCTAAAAAACATGTAATTGTATTTCAATTTTATAGATTTTTAATATAAATTTTCCATATGATTTCAAATGTAGTTAAAACAACTATATTTTATTTAATTTCTTATAAACCTTTAATCTATAGTACATGTATGTATACAATAATTATATATTGAATTAAGGGAACTCTGAGGGTTCAAGAACAAACCAGGAAATTACGATGGTGTTACAGTAATGTATAAAAATGGCACTAATGTTTTGTTTCACATATGAGTGCCGGAAAAACTACTCACTCTCCCGACATGATTAAGTTATAATCAGAAAATAAATGCTCCACATGTACTCTTGATATTTTCCCTAATGGGATGTCTGTAATTATCAACAAAAGTGCCGTTTGACATTCAGTTTAATTCTGGTCGAATTGAAGTGGACTCCAAATGGACTCCTAAATTACCAAAATGGACTCCTAATTTTGTAGTTGTGGGAGTCCATGGACTCCTCATTTGAAAATCCCAGGGAAAACCCTGCTCAAGTATGCATCCTTGGGCTATATTGTACAAAAATAAAAATGCCATAGGATTTGCCTAACTGCTTTAACTTGCGCTGTAGAAAATAGTTACCTCAGATTCAACCGTTAAAATACTTCTTTGTGTCTAATTTGAATCTTGTTTCATTCGCATACTCTCACAATATTATTCCTGAATTAGGATGCTGTTTCTTTTAATTTGAAAACACATTGAAACTTAATTGAACAACAAAGACAGTCTGAAATGCTGTGATAAATTATTTTTATAGTCATTTGACATAGGACAAACTGTCAAAAAGGGGCATTCCCTCAGTTCAGCTTTGCTGCTTTTGACATTGATATGCGTTTTAATTCACGTTTTTTAGAAACTGGAATTGGTCATCGTTTCCTTTTTATTTACAACATGAATTTTTTCTTTAGTTAAACTCATAACTGATAAATTATTTAAGATTTCAAGCCTATTAAACCTTTCATGTCTGATGACAAGTAGGACACATTTCTGGTGTGCTGTAAATTCTGTTCATTTGTGAGAGAACTAAAGATAAGTTTCCTCGATCATGGTTCTGGCCGGATAGCACAGACTTAAATGCAGCTAGTGATGGCATGATTCCTGGCAGTAACAGAGTTATATATTAAGGGTCAAAGCTTGACTCTATCATTAGACAGATTAGTAATACATAGAATTAATTCAGAATCTATGAAATATTATCTGAGTAGATCTTAGTACACTTGTACCTTTGAATGATTTAATTTTTGTACATGTAACATGCCATCAGAAACATACATGTATGTGTGACAACGTTATGTATATACATGTATGTCTATGATACCAACTTAGAATGTTTTGAACATTAATTTGCATCTTGATAATTCACCTATTCAGATTTGACAAAGGACTTACCTTTCAGTCCTTAGATTTTCAATATCTGAAGGTCTTGTATTGTGTAGGATTTTCTGGGTAAATATAACATAAGTTGTTAATTTCACATCCCCTGTGTCAGGAATTTTGTAGATAGGATCTGTGCTCATGTAATCTATATAATTCTTCTGTGGGTACTCATGTAATGAATTCTGAATTTAATTTGAAATTGACAGATTATACTACTTACTCTTATTGTATTTAAATACAGCATACTGAAGAGCCGGCCTGGCTCAGTCGGTAGTGCGCTCGACTCTGGATCTTGAGGTCGTGAGTTCGAGTCCAGCCGGTGGCAGGTTGGTTTTCTGTCTTTCGGATGAGACAGTAAAAACTGGAGGTCCCGTGTCACAGTAGGTGTCGGCACGTTAAAGAACCCTCACTGCTCAATGGCCGTAAGTGCTGAGCATAGGCCAAGATTTGAAGCCCTTTACCAGCATTTGGTGACGTCTCCATATGAGTGAAATATTCTTGAGTGGGACGTTAAAAACCAATCATAATCAGAATCATAGCATACTGAAGTCTGATCATCTCTATATAAGAATGAGCGAGAGTGTAATTGTTGGTTGATATGAAATCATTTTGATATTGTTTAGTAAATTATTACTGAAAGATGTGTAAGTTATGGAATCAAATGTGTGTTATATTTTTCATATACATGTATGATCTTGCCACAGACTTCTTTTTTTCCCGCAATTTTCCAGTTTACAAAAATCCATGTACATGTATATATTTTTAAAAGAAAATCTTGTACGTAGTATAGTATGTGAGTTTGTGATTTTAAAAACTTTATGTAAAGCTTAACATTTCTGATATATCTGTATCTGTTTTGTCATTTCACCAAACAGGGCATATGATCCAGCCGACTATGAAAACTTACCTGTAACACCTGAAATCAAAGAACTATTTGTGTACATTACAAGGTATGAACATCTTAATTTCTGTTATTCTGGCACTTATTTCAAAATGATGGCTGTAAATGGTTCATTTAACTTTTACATTAATCATTACTTTCCCTGTCCAGATTAGGTTTTAAAGTTTTGAAAAGTTCACTCAATTATTGTGTTAGAATGTTGGTCTCATTTAAAACAGATGATTTATGGTAAAGTTTTGAAACTGTTCACCATTCACTCAATAATTGTGTTAGAATGTTTGTCTCATTAAAACAGATGATTTATGGAGAAAAAGCATAAATACCTGTACTGCTGATTGAAAAATAGAAAGTATTGGATTTGGATTTTTTGGCAATTTTGCTGTTATTTGGACAGCAAGTCATTTTTTTTATTAGAATTATGTAGGATAATTATATGTAAATCATGTAGAAAACATTAACTTCCCTGTGTAGTCATTATCGTGTATTCAGTTGGCCATAATGTACATGTATTCAGTGGAGTATCATGACCAAGTACACTGGCCAATACCTACTGTAGATGTATGAAGAGGTTTGTCCATTCTGTTTCTTTAACAATAAAATTGATAATCCATATAACCAATGTTTGTCTATCTCCCACTGAGCCTTGATGGTTGAGATTTTACTGTAATGTTCTGATATATTCTTCATGCTAGTAGACTAAGGAATGACAACTTTTTGTGATTACAGGTACACGCCACAGTCCATAGAGCTAGAACACAAAATTAAACCGTTTATTCCAGATTTTATACCAGCAGTTGGTGATATTGATGCCTTTATAAAGGTCAGTTGTATACTCAATCTCACTCTCACTCTCTCTCTCTCTCTCTCTCACACACACACACACACTCACACACTCTCACACACGCACACACACACCATTGAAATTTTGTGCCAATGATTTAGGGGTCAACAATCTGAAGCATTTCCACTTTTCTTGCAGGAGAAGTAGTATTGTAATCTACAAGTCAGAACACAAAATGAATTGTTCAAAAACTGAGTGTATCATTTATAGATATTATTTTGTGTTTAAACAAATATAACATTTATTGAATTAACTCTTGTGTCCAACTGAAAAATGGCCTTGTCCTAGACAACCGGAGAAATATGATTGTTGAGCCTCGCCTTTGAAATACACATACTGTCAGTGGTCATGTACTGAAAATATAATGTCTCTCAAATTTTTCTATAAGAAAAGGGCAACATAACATACTAAGTTAAAACAAAATTTGAAGCTTTCACCAGAACTAGTATTTGTTCTTTGTGCTTTAGTGTGTACAGTTGAAGGCCCTGGCAATAGCTTTATCTTATACCGAGAATATTTTACTTGATTTATAACCCATTGTCATAATATTCCTCAAATCATTCAGAATCAAGGTTTTCTATGCATTATATAAGTGCATGTGCTATAACTTTGTTGTAACATTTTTCAGATATTTGCTAGTTGTTGTATAAGTTTGATTTATTTACCAGATTTTCCGTCCAGACAGTAAACCAGACACACTTGGTTTAACAGTACTTGATGAACCCTGCGCGAAACAGTCTGATCCCACAGTATTAGACCTTCAGCTCAGAGCCATCTCCAAACAGACCACAGATAAAAAGGTCGTTGTCAAAAGTGTGGACGCTGCAGAGAAAAACCCTAAACAAATAGACAGCTGGGTAGAAAATATCCGAGAATTACATAGAAACAAACCACCACCGAATGTACACTACTCAAAGTAAGTTATAATTGAGATCACACAGAAAATAAGGTTCTGTTGTAATCCTTCTAGTTTGTAGTTTATGATTGTGACAAAGTCATAGATTAGTGTTGTAAAATCGCGGTTAACTGTTCTAATTTTCTTGTAGTCATCCATTGTTTAGGTCCTGCATGGCCAAGTGGTTTAGAGCTTCACACTTTTTCTTTGACATTTCTCATATCTGTTCAGCGGATTTTTAGGTCTTTACATGCTTTTTCACCCCTGCACATCCAAATTTTGGATGCAGTATTTTAAACAATGCAATTAATGATATTTTTCGGTTAATATAATTTTTTTATGATAGAAAAAAATAATCAATAAGATTTTATAGACTTCTTGTAAAGATAACCTTTAAAGTGAAAGCTTATTTTGTATCATATATATATATATATATATATATATATATATATATATATATATATATACACATCCCCCCCCCCCCCCACTAGTATACCACCACCCATTGATTTCATTAATTTTGGCAGAGTAACAGGTTTGGCAATATATCGAGGTTTACTATATTCGATGTGTGGTCATTTTAATGTATTTAATCTCTGCTGAATTTCTTTAATATCTTTAATAATCACCATGACAATTTTTTTAAGATTATTTCATTTCCTTCTGTTAGGAATGGGTTTCTAAAGTAAATGTCAAATATTACAATAACTTCACCGGAATGTGACTTTAAAATGGCCAAAATTTAAATGTTCTAGGGACAGAAAATCTGGATCTGTTTCTAACAAATTAACAATAAACCGGAAACATTTCAATTTTCATTATTTTTGTTTGAAATAAATCTTTGACAGGCTGGTAATACAAAAGCTTTAAGTACTCGTAATTTTTTCTTAAGGTATAGTAATTACTGGGTAAACACACAAGGTGACGATTTTTTCCAACTCTTATGGAGGTGAGATTTGAAAATTGTGACACATTAAGTTCGAGTCATCTCCCTTTGCGGTTTTAATGTGAGTTGAATAACAGGCCGTAGGCTAACAGCTTTTCTTACACCTGTTTATTCACCTGGTCTGGCAATACACTTGAGGGAATTAACATGTATAAATGACTATTTGTACCATAGAATCAGTGACAGTATGCAAGTTTTGGTGATATAGCGTGGGAATTATATGGAAGGGGGGGACATTTATATCAGGGGAGAAGTGTGTGTATATATATATATATATATCGGTATATGTCTATACAATCTGCAGAAATTGAAAGTTGTTGACTTCTTGTGTATTCACTATTTTCCCATGACATGATTTATATATCATAACTTTTACAGAAATATGCCAGATATTGACACACTTATGCAAGAATGGCCACCAGAGTTTGAAGAACTTTTAAAAGAGGTAAATACTTTTCTTGACCATGTGAATGAGAGCATGAAAAATGTCTTTACGACATTACAAGACACTTTGTGAGTAAAGCTATTAAATGTACATGACATAGTGTCAGGTAGTAGTGTTATTTTGGTTTTTTTCCTTATTATTTATGATATGATGGTTGATAATTTGAACATGATTTGTGATGATTGCAAAATAATTCTCTGAAGGTAATTAAAGTTTACTTAGTCACATTTATGGCATGTAAATGTATTCCTTGTTTTGGGACAGATTCTCACATTATCACTTCAAATAAAAAAATTGACATTTACTGTTGAACTGTAAACAATATTTCTTTTACAGGTTGGATTGCCAACAGCTGAGTTAGACTGTGATTTAGGGCAATATGTAGAGCTCATCTGTTGTAAGTTATCCCTTTTTGTTAAATTTATATACTGCATTGAAATATTGGTTCAAGTGGAGGAAGGGGGTGTAATGGCTGAATGGTTAGAGTAACACAGTAAATTCTTTTGATCAAATCTCATCTTACCCTCGGCTGAAATTGTTGCAAAGTTGTGGTCGTTAGTTGTTCCTGAATTCATTACATTTTAGTTTTTATCTTAACAATTAAATATGTTCTGTACCTGACTTAAGATATCTAAAAATTATGTCATAAAACTTAGATTTTTTTTTGCGATGGACTTTGGTCTGTCATTGTCGGTCGTTAACATTTGCACATTATTTGTTTAGAAATGTCTGTAGATTTTAAATGTATTTATTTTTCTATAACATTATTGCAAAATTGACCAATTCAAGAATTTTAATGGCATTAAAGATAAAAAAAATGATAATGAAATCGTAAAGGAAAATTTAAATTAGTGAAACAATTACCAACACAAATTCTTCCTGCTTTGATTCATGCAAATTTTAAAATAAGTTTTCTCAAAAAAACTTTTGTTGTACCAAGTTTCAGTCTGAAAAGACCATATACATTTCTGAAGCATTGATAGTTAATCTGTTTACGAAGCACCAGAGAACGTTAAATCACCAACCCTAATGACACAAATGGACTGGTCTTTATCATTGATGGTAGAGTACACTATTTTATAGGTGTACACAGTTGATAACCTTGTGAAGTGTTTAATGTTGTTTTGTATTGTTTATTTCAGCAATATTAGACATACCAATATACAAAGGCTCACCTCATAAAAATGAAAAAATCCATGCTCTACATGTTTTGTTCTCACTTTATTCTGAATTCAAAAATTCTCAGGTGAGTACTGATTTAAAAAAGACTTTCAGTGATTGTTGGTGTACTGTTGTCTTGTGTTTGAATTGTGTTTGTGTGTGTGTGTGTGTGTGAGAGAGAGAGAGAGAGAGAGATGTCAATATATTCAAAAGAAATATACAGTTAAAAGTAAATCACTGTATTTTATTGGTCACATGAGCCCTCAGGTGACCTAGTATGATCTTTTATCTACATCATTTGTTGGTGGTTATCACAAGGATGTAGTTATTATGCAGGTGAACACTTGCGATGATCTAGTGGTAGAGTGTTCGACTCGCAAGCAGAAGGTCCGGTTATGGTTCATACCACAGACTTTAAAAATGGTGGTATATTGTTTATTCTCTAAACACTCTGTAACGAAGTGAAAGTCACAGGTCTTTCGGATAAGACTTCAATCTGAGGTCCTGTGTCACCGCAGACGTGGCACATAAAAGAACCCTCACTTCATTGGCATCAGTCCATAGCACAGACCAAAATTTGTGGTGCTTCACCTAAAGCAGGTGACATCTTAAGTGAAAAATTGTAAACAGGATGTTGAACAGCAAACAAACAAACAACAAAACTTAAAGTTATGCAGATGTATGAGTGGTGAAAAAACTGAAATATGTTTAATTTCTTCTCAAGAATTGGGTCAATTTGAAACAACATCATCAATATCATGAGCTATGGGATAGGGATTTATTAGTAAGGGCAGGGATTGAATGGTATGTATAGCCATTTCAGTCTCTTGTTATGTTATAAAAGTATTTCTTTCTATAATGGCATAACAGCAGAACAAATATATATATATGTATATATATATATATATATATATACAGTGTTCAATCTAGGCCGCGCCATTGCATCAATGGCCCGCTGAAATCAGACATGGCGCAATTAAAATTCAATGATGGGCCACTCGGGCGCAATGCTAATCTTCCCAGTGATAACTTTATTTCAATTAAATGTCCGCGTATAAGCTGAAATAATGCCTTGAAATGTAACATCGTGGATAGTCTAACAGGAATAATTCAAGCCCGCTCCGTTTCCGATTATCTCCATACTACGCTAGGTTAATACAGTGATCGTAGTGAACTGAATATAACGACTGAATATTTGGATTATGGATAGTCTTGAGCAAACCACATAGCCGGAAGTAACTGCCTGGTATTATTAGTTAAAATGAGGCTTCAGTGTCAGAGTCTGCCAAACGCTTAAGGTCTGCTATATGCTGTCAAGAGTATTATGTGCTGCGTCCATGTGCAGACAACGTTTTTCTCTCTGTCAAAATTTAAAAACATGAAGAGAATATCGGACTTTTTCTCAGTCACCCAGAGTTCTAAAAAAACTCGAAATGATATTCAAAACAATCCAAGTTCGTCATCAAGTGAAAAAAAAAACAGCAGAAAAATCAGAATCTGTCTCTGAGAATCAGAAATGAAAGTTTCAAAATCAGTGGTTACACGACGAACGTTTTAAAAACTGATTGACTTATGATGACAAATCTTGTACCGTGAACTATAGTGTATGCACAAAATTTTAAACAGTAAATCCCTTCACTACAGGATGTTCCAATTTTTGTATATTGGTGAACAATGTACATGGACAGTTATGATGGTTACAGTCAACTATAAACTCATCACAATTGGTCAGTTTTTCTTTATATGTTATGACCCCTTCTTTTTGAAAATGGCCCCCTGATTTTAATAGCATGGGCCCTACTGGCCCCCTTGTTCGTGGTCCTGGATTTAACACTGTGTATATATATATATATCTGTACTTATCATTTTTGGGGGTTTAACGATTTATGATAATGTGTCTGCATAAGTTTTAAGTTTTATCTTATTCATTTATTTTTTTCAGCATTTCCAAGCATTAGCACAGGATAACAAACTAGATAATGCTATGAAAATGGAGAATCCAGAGGGAAATGATGACCAGGAGGACAGATTAATTCTTTAAAAACTTGGAACTTTAGATAAATTACTACACTTATATTGTGAAAGACTTCAAAGACTTGTCACCTTGAAATGAGAAAAAATATAAAAGTTGTCAGTTTCATCTTCATTTACATCAAATTAAGTTGAAATACATGTTGTCATGGAAATGAAATACACAAATACTGATGGCAACAATTTGGTATATAACAATATTCTGGAACTGATCTTTTTTTTTTTCAGATCTGAATGTAGTTGTAAATTATTTGGTTGTATAAAATGCAAATGTTATACTTATTTCATTAAAATGAAAAATAAATTATTTTGACGATTTTCTTTGTTGTGTAATATAAAACATAAATACAAAAGTATTAACTGTCAGCAGGTTCAGGAGACAGCATCTAAATAGGGTATTAGTGGACAAAAGCTGACCACTGGTAAAATCAGAGGTGAGATTAGGTACCATAGATGAGTAAGCACCCCCTGTTGACTGGTCACACCTGCTCATTGTCACCTTCAGGTACCCATTGTATTTGATGCCTGATGAGGTAATATAATGATACTGTTTTATGATGGTAGGTAAGTAAATATTATATGCGTAATACCAAAGTTATAGTTTTGTAACAAATGCTCAAGAGGATGTACTTTGTCCTATGGTTTTAATTGACCAAATATCAAAGGGGGAATAACTCTTACACATCAAAGTTGTTATTTTGGACTACTTGTCAAAGTCTCTTAAGGTAACCTCAATGACAGATATGAATCATATTTGTTTTAATTGTTGGATTATTTCTGTACAATAATCATTCAGAAATATTTGGTCAAAATTGGGTATCAGGCTTTCATTTAAAGAAAATCCATTTTTACCCCATTTCGATGAAATTTATTTTCACCGAAATTCGCCAAGATTAGCATGGAAATATCCAGATTTGAGATACTCGTTTACATTCTCTGACACGGAGTTGCTGGTACCAGTATTTATAAAAACCGATTTCTTATCACTACCATTTTCTGAAATGTCTCGTAGAAGATCTTACACAATCTGCTATGGGGTCAGGTGTGGATGACCTCTCATAGGTGTGTAATATACGACCAATGAAAATGTGACTAACAAAGCTAAGTTTATCAAAGATGTAATAAATCTTATAAAAAGGTAACCACCAGTCTGTAAAATTCCATCGGGATCTCTTTGGTGATTCAAACCTATCCAAGATTATGAAAAGAATTCTGTACTCTTGTATTTTGTTTACACCTCTTTGCCATTTGATCATTTACAAGATTGTGTAAGACGCACTTTCATTGGTTGAAAATGACACCAACGAGTCATCTGAAAGTGATCCCCGAGCGGATTACGTAATATCATTTACGCAAAATATCATAAAACTGGAGTGGTTATCTGTTTTTGATTATATTGCTGGTCTGTGCACTCTCTTTCAATCTCTGTCAACGTCTCTTTCTTTTACAAGATTCTTGTAATATGTATAAATGTACTCTAGATTTTGCTTTTTATATGTTTGTTATGTCTCCCCTTCTCAAAGGGAAATTTTTTTACGAGTTTTTTCTTTTTTTTTTTTCTCCTTCTTCCTCCAATAATTTCGTGTCCGGAGCATAACTTTCTTTGTACTTATGATAGGATGACAATATTTGGTTCACATAGTAATAACATAAGAAGATATGCCATTAAGGGGATTGACCCTTTTATCAGAATTATTGCCCTTTGTTAAAAAATACTGTCTAAAGGATAACTCTCTTTGTATTTAAGATAGAATGATTATATTTGGTATAAATACAATATAGTAATGACATCAAGACGACGTGTCATGAACAAAAAATATGGGAATTGACCCTTTTATTACAGAGTTATTGCCCCCGCCCCCCCCCACAACCTCCCTCCTACCCTCACCCCCACCCCGTTGAAAATGACACCAACGAGTCATCTGAACGTAATCCCCGAGCGGATTACGTAATATCATTTACGCAAAATATCATAAAACTGGAGTGGTTATCTGTTTTTGATTATATTGCTGGTCCGTGCACTCTCTTTCAATCTCTGTCAACGTCTCTTTTTTTTACAAGATTCTTGTAATATGTATAAATGTACTCTAGATGTTTGTTATGTCTCCCCTTCTCAAAGGGAAATTTTTTTTTTACGAGTTTTTTTCTTTTTTCTCCTTCTTCCTCCAATAATTTCGTGTCCGGAGCATAACTTTCTTTGTACTTATGATAGGATGACAATATTTGGTTCACATGGTAATAACATAAGAAGATATGCCATTAAGGGGATTGACCCTTTTATCAGAATTATTGCCCTTTGTTAAAAAATACTGTCTAAAAGGATAACTCTCTTTGTATTTTAACCCCAACCCCCCCACCACCTAGATAGAAAAGATTATATTTGGTATAAATACAATGTAGTAATGACATCAGGACGACGTGTCATGAACAAAAAATATGGGAATTGACCCTTTTATTACAGAGTTATTGCCCTTTGTTAATTTCATATGTCTTTAGCTCTGACATAAAACATAAATATATTGTTTGATGCGAACAATTTTTAAAAAAAAAAAATGGCTATAAATATAGGGATTATTATTTGTCAAAAGTATCCTTACTCCGTGTAATTTATTTTTGTTATATTCATCTTGTTGGTTACATGATCGCGTGTTTTGGGGCTTCTTTTTAGACGTTGACCGAGATTAAGATAGTGCAAGGACCGACAACTCTGTGTAAGAGATTGACTCATTTATACAATAGATATATTTATTAGATATAAGCGCCATATGCATGTTATAAAGTGATACCACTACATTAATGTCGGAATATGACAATAGGAAAGACAAAATAAAACATTTGCTGTATAGTTTTGTTCTTAATTTCCCGTCTGTGTCTGAAGTAAGGGGAATTTCCAAGTAGGAGCACAGATGTGTGTGCTTGATTATATCGTGTCTAGTTTCCCGAGGTCACTGTCACATAAGTATGAAAAATGTGATTATTAACTGACTAAACATCAATATATCTAAATTTCAAATAAAAGACAACAGCAAAGTCTATCTACTTTTAATTCAGATACTTTTGAATGCTTCATCTTAATAGTAGAAAAGATTGGCTAACAAACTGGCATAACTGGTTCCCATTGGAATACTGGTTATTTGTGTTCTTTAAAGACTAATTTATACTGCCAATAAGAAAATTTTGAGAGGTTTTTAGAGTTAGAGGGTAATACGTTAGTGAAAGATCTTGGGAACATGTGATTACCACAGTTTGAGAGTAATACTTTAGTAAAAGATCTGTGATTACCACAGTGAGAGGGTAATACTTTAGTTAAAGATCTTGGCAACATGTGATTACCACAGTGAAAGGGTAATACTTTAGTTAAAGATATGTGATTACCACAGTGAGAGAATAATACTTTAGTTAAAGATCTTGGCAACATGTGATTACCACAGTGAGAGGGTAATACTTTAGTTAAAGACATGTGATTACCACAGTGAGAGAATAATACTTTAGTTAAAGATCTTGGCAACATGTGATTACCACAGTGAGAGGGTAATACTTTAGTTAAAGATCTGTTATTACCACAGTGAGAGGGTAATACTTTAGTTAAAGATCTGTGATTACCACAGTTAGAGGGTAATAATGTAGAAATATATCTTGGCGACATGTGATTACCACAGTAAGAGGGTAATACTTTAGTTAAAGATATGTGATTACCACAGTGAGAAAATAATACTTTAGTTAAAGATCTTCGCAACATGTGATTACCACAGTGAGCGGGTAATACTTTAGTAAATTATCTTGGTAACGTGGTTAGCACAGTTAGAGGGTAATACTTAAGTAACTTTTGTTTTAATATTTGAACTGTGATCATTTACGGTGGTTTAGGGTATCTTGTATTTGAAAATTTGTGAATTTCCACTATATATTTAAAGAAATTATGCATTATTTCATTATTTATTGTACACAATTTTTGACAATGCTTAGATTTTTTTTAGCAATAAAGGTTACCTTATACATATAATAAATTATAGGATAAAGCTGTATTCAAGTTTGATCTGTGCTACGGACGTATACCTATGCAGTGAGGGTTTATATTAGTTATATGCCACGCCTACACATGCAGTGAAGGTTTATATTAGTTATAAGCCACACCCATAGGCGTCGGAACCGGGGGGGCTTTTTTTTGCAAAGATAGACATATGTGTTGAAAATTGGGGCTTAGGCCCCAGACGTTTCTGGCGTGTGTGTGTTTTAAGTTGGTTTAGCCCCCCCCCCCCCCCCCCCCCCCCCACACACTTTCAATTTGCTTCCGACGCCAATTACACCTACACATACGATGTGGGGTCGAGGTTTCAACTAACGGTTTGTGATTTCCACTTTTACATGCTAAGGGACAGTCATCACCTGTGAAAGGTGCGACCTAGATTAGGGAAATATTACCTGCGAGCTGCTTAGGTAGATGATATGGATTGATATGTCGCTAAAAACGTATGTGATAGTCATTGGTTGGTTTGTCTTGAACATGGTATATATAACTAATAGCGATCTCTGTAGTCATTTGTATTGATTCTCCAAAACGCTATAGGTCCTGCTATTTTCATTAGATGGTATAGTAAAATCCAAATAACCTGGCGGGGTGGAGTCTTGTGAACCCTTTCTTGACCTGGTCGAGTTTAAATTTTGGGTAGTAAAGCATTACATTAAAATTACATTGACTAGAGTAATCATTCCTACTTGTCACCATACATACGAGAGTACCCAGTGAGGAATAAAACGTTTTTCCCGTGCAGCTTGTCATAACCGAAAAATGAGTAGAATCATCCGTATGATACTCAAAAGGTTACTCCGTCCTGCCATCTTATGTGAATAGGACAATAGTACCATATATATGTCTAAACTGACTCCATTAATATCATGAATATGCTTTTTGTAATTGAAGTAAACAATGAACCATTAAGGACTTTTATGGATTTATTGATGGTGTGATATGAGTATAAAAACATGTACTCCTTGTTATTTCTCTTTTAAGTCATTTTTGTTATTTGTTGTTCCGCTATTTATAATTATCATCATGAAAACTGTAGGGCGAATTATAAAAATATACGGTAAGATATAGAAACTACCAGTTGAAAAAATGTAGAAATAAATGTCCTAATAAAATCCTAACATATTTTCTTTTTTTTTCAGAGGGATGTTATCTAAGATAAAAAAAATCTTTAAA